>BMAU01002771.1:0-563451 GCA_019973935.1 Trichonephila clavipes | reverse complement strand
CCAAACAAAAAATATAGATTTAGAATATAATAAGGGGAGTCAAATGTTTTTCTTCTCATGCAGTAAGCATAGTAGTCTTTGTTTGTGTATTTTTAATGTAATTTTTACTAATGTATACATTTGTTTTCTAAGAAATTGAAATTATAGATTTTATTTAAATTACAATTTGTGTCAAATAATTTAAAAGCAAGAGTGAATTTTATTTTTCAATACTCTATGAGATGTATTCTGATCTGCCAAAAATAAGTACTTTCTGAGCATGTGATTTTACTTATTTCTCTGAGTTAATATAAACCTTCTCTAATAGGGGAGTTTAATGACTGTCTAGATTTTGCACTCAATTGTAAAATAAATTTCATAACTGTTAAATAATCAATCAGTTTAACAATGTGATGAATTTAATTTAAATACCTTGCACATATAATTATATATTGATGGTATACACTCACATGTCCAACATTAAAGTCACAAACATGTTTTTCGTCATAATTTTAAATTGCCTAAGGAAAAGCTTTTGAATTTGTACTTTTATATATTTTAAAGAACGAGCCAGTACTATTAAACTTTGTAGTTTTGAAAAAGTTCTTTTTGTAGAATTGCTGAATGAGAGACCGTTTAAAGATACGAGATTTTTTCCTGAAGTTTTGTGAATATTGCATTAAAACAAACAAGTTAGTTTGTTAGCAGTGTGCATGGCTTCTCATAAACATTTAGATAATTTTTTTGAGATGGAGAGCCTTTTGTACTTGAAGCTGGCCAGTCTCAAGCATAGGTGGCTCGATCGTTACAAGTGGCCCGAAAGTGGTCCCCGGATGTGGAATCATTTCCAAGCAAGTGGTACTGTCACAAAAAGATCAGCCAAGGTCATCACAGAGCATCAACATCTACACCGTTCGCTCACTTGGCCTTAAGCGCACAACAACATAGGTGAACAAGAACTTTTCAGCTTGCTTTTGGCCTTACATGTGTCTTGAAGAAGAATTTCCAGGCAATTCTGCACAGTCGTGCAGAGACTATCTTTACGCCCGACGTCCAGTCTTATGTGTCCTTTTTAACTGCATCATACAGGAAAACCGGTCATTGGGAAGGAGCTAAAGAAAAGCAGTCATGGACACCACACTATTGCGGGATGGGGTTCTTTTCAGTGATGAGTTGAAATGTAGCAGACAAAGTAACTCTCGTCATCTTCATCTGAGAGAAGGGGAGTTCGCTTTATTCCCTCTTACATAACAAAAATCAAAAGGTTTCGTGGCAAAGGAACCTTGTGTGTAGCGGCATAATGTTGGGAAGTCGTACACCTGTACGTTTCTGAGGCAAGTAATGTCAACTCACAGAGCTATATGAGTTTTTACTGGGGGTGCTATGGGCCTGGACTGCATTTTTATTGACGGAAAATTGTAGCCACACAGAACGCACAATGTTGTTGAATTTCATTAAGGAGGGGGATATTGGCCATATATGGATTGGAGGTCTTCGGATCTAAATCATATTGAATATATTTGGAATTGTCTAGGAAAAGCCATTTCTCGGCGTAGCTTCCTCCCAGAACTTTTAGGAGTTAAAAGTCGTGCTTCTAGAAGAATGGGCTATGTTGGCCCAAATATTTATTGATGCCCTAATAAATAGTACGACTCGTTATGAAGCTTGTATACCGATACATGGTGTTCACACTTCAAAATAGACATACTTTTAACGAGTTAAATGATTTCTCTGATTCATGATTCCACACGTTTTGATATATTCTGTATCTTAATTCAAAAATTAAAATATTTTTATATGGTTATGATACTATTCTTTCTCATACTGCAATACTTCTCTGTGCTGAATTTCAGAGCAACACAGAGAATAGTTCGACAGTTTTTCTTAGATTTTGCGTTTGTGACCTTAATTTTCGACATGAGTATATTTCATTTGTAAAATACAAACTATAAAAAGAAAAGAAATACATAAAGAAAATTAAAGAATTTTATAGGACACTTAAGAGATTTGATGACACTAGTCAATAAAAAATCGTTTGTTTTCTCTGTAATTTTTTGTTAACCCTTAACTTCCCACTGTTGCATTTCTGCAACATATGATTTATTTTAATTTAACATTTCAATATTTTTTAATTACCTACAACTCACTTATCTGAGAAAAAAAGATTATTGCAACGAAATATATCCTAATTTTTGCATAATAGCTCGACACAAAATATTAATGAGAAGCAAGAAATGGCGTTCGAGATTTTTTTTCATTTGCTAGGATCTGAAATCGTAAATGCTGGTTACTGTATAAGAGAGTGGAAACTGATAAAAATCTGAAAATAAAAAAAAATATATATCTAATGAATTTTTAGAAAAAATCCAAATCTGAAGTTGCATGCTTATGCAAAATAGGGTACAATCAAAATGCTAAAAGATAAGGCCTAGTGATACTTCAATAGAACAAATGCTTCAAACTAAAAGATGTAAAGGGACTGCTCAATCCGTTCCATGTAAGGACATTCTTACAGATGGTGTAAATCATTGGCCAATATGGTCAGAAAAGTGAATCGGGTGCAAGTTTCCGAACTGCAAGGGCTACACTCAAATTGAGTGCGAAAAGTGTAAAGTAGGACTTGGTTACAACAAAGTCAATAAATGTTTAAAATTTTTCATTGCATGTAAGGCTAAAGCAAATTTATAACAATGAATAATAAAATCCTCATATAAAAAAGTTTTGTAACTTACAGCACTACTGCACACCTTTATACTTACGCAACAAACAAAATCTGACTGAAATTCAATTTAAAGCTGCTTAATTTTTTTTAATATTGTTCCCTTTCATTATTATTTGAGAACTAGCTGATATAATATTTTCAAAGAAATTTAAAACATTAGGAAGTTAAGGGTTAAATTATGTACATAAGAAAATAAATTTTGTTGCAAAATGTCTGAGTGAGTGAGTGAATATTAACGTTATACTGTTCGGCTACACGGGGCTTTTGGTGACTGACCTCATAATTTTCGAACCTTAGTCAAGTGACAAGGAAACACCTGAGCTGGTACCCCCATCTCCTAAATACCACACCAAAGGAAGGACATTTGATCTGTAGACAGATTTAACGTGCATCGCTCTTTAGTGGTACACTAGGCTCGAACACATGACATGCCAGCCCGATCCCAAACCTTGACCACTAGCCTATCATGGCCACACTTCAATGATCTGTTGAACTTACTTATTACTAGACAATTATACGAAATAAAAAAATGTGCATAATTGGTTCATACATTTAAAATTTTAAATGTGTTTAATACATTTAAAGTGCCTTATTCTATGGTTTAAGACAGAAATTATGATCTAAAGATTTTCTTCTAAATTTATTCATAATCCTTTCTCTAAGTATTTAATTCTTAGCTACTTTGCATAAAATCTTCGACTTCAAATGCTATATCTAATTTCCTCTCTTAATGTGCTGATAAATATAATTTTTTACTAGAAAATACTGAACTAGAATTTCAAAATTATTATACTTAATATTCTCTATGTATAAGTTTTCTGTGTTGATTAATTATTTCTGACATTTTCAATTAGTACATTAATTAAAAAAAGCTATTGATAAATTAATTAAACCTTAATTTACAAAGTAATCTATTCTAATCTGTGTGAGAAGTTATTTCTTTCTTGGAACTGAAAGCTTCAACACGAACGTTGTTTAATTAATATCTGCTGAATGATTCTTTCATTTGAAGTTATAAGCTCTTCTGCTGAAGATACGAATGATATTATTCTTACAGAAAAGGAAGTGGTGTGAAACAGTTTCGGAAAATGTAAGATATCTCTCAAGGTTCTCAGTGGACAAGGCATTTTTTTTTTTATTAATTTAAATTAATAAAAAAAGATGTTAATCAAGTGAATTTGTATTTTTTAATAAAAAAGTTTGCATGAAATGACAAAAGAAAATTATTCATTTTAAATGTTTCATCATTAAAGATATTTATCGTCAGAATATAGAAATATTAATATATAACAATAATTTTACGCAACTGAAAATTAAGTCTATTTTATTTCTTTTAATTAAAAGAAAATAAGGAAATTTAAAAGATAGAATGTTAAATTTATATGTGTTGATGATTATTTAAAATGTATGTATTCTATTTTACTTGTACAAAATATTTATCTATGACTACGAAATTATAACATAAATCATTAAATACATATACTAAGAGAGTATCAGCTGAAATCAAAAAGCAGTATTCCTAGTACAAAAAAAATATTTTTTTATCTCTGTATTACACATTTTATATAAAATCCTGGTAAATCTTTTAATTATTTGTATTTTTATTAATATGTATTTCCTTTATTAAGTATTATATTTTTTATCTTAATTTCAACACCACTACCAATCGAAACTGGGTCTGATATGTATCACTCGTATATATATTTTCAACAAATCCTAAATATTTTTTTTCAGAAATGTAAGATTCGCTCTTATTTTAATTGAGTATTTTGTAGCTTATTTAAATTTGTCTTACAATTTTTTTTTCAGTGAACCTATGTCAATACCTCGAACAGTTCATTCAAAGATGTCACGAGCAGAAAAGATTTGCGTTTCTATCTTGGAATATAACACCATTGTGGGTCACAGTGGAGAAACTCTGTCGAAATTGCGATTTATAATTTTCTTCCAAAAGAGAAATATATGCTAATCATTGTAGCAGTTTAATGCTGAGTTAACCTGAATTACGGTAATTTCGATCACGTTTAACATCTAACTTCGAGAATTTCAGAAGCAACTTTTTAAATTTTATGTTAGTTATTGCTCTATGTACCTCAATAGAGGGCTTACTATTATATTAACCTCGAAATAAGATCATAAAAATGCTCATATAAATACAAATAACTGATTTGGCTCTTATTTTCCTCAGTGTGAGACAACTTTCTTGAGGGAAATTCTGGTTAAAATAATTAATATGAATTTTAGGGTCATGCATATACAATTTACTTAAAATTAAGCCCTTAAACGTCGCCTTGTGATTGAAAAGTAATGCAAACTATTTATTGATTATCATTAAACAAAATATCATATGGAGAAAAAAACAAATGACTTATAATGTATACCATAAGGGGAAAATTAATGTTTAATACTTCAGATAGTTTAAAAAAAATAGGATAAATGAGATATTTATCCTTAAATGTAGATTTGGGTACATAATTTTTAATTAGTGTTAAGTGAGTTTTTGAATATTATTCTGAAATAACTCGGAGAATAAAACAAGAAATACGGTGGATAAAAAGTAACAGGTAATCACACACACACACACACACAACTAACTTGAAAAACAATGTTGTTAGTTCTTAGGATTTCCTTAAAATTTCTATCCTTCCCCACCCCCGAGAATGTTGAATAATTTCTTGTTTGATTTGAAGTCATGCTTCAAATTCGGCCTTCCTTATGAAATTGATTATTCTTCAGAATCAAATGCCATTTCATGAGATATTCATAATCATTTATATCTGTTGAAATTTCAGTTTAACCTCAAAAACATTTGCTGACAAATTAGACTCAAAAATATCTTCATTTACTCATCTCTCAACCATCAAACAAATATATACTTCATTAGATTGAAATATACCAATCTGATAACACATTAAATTAATTCAGTTCTTCTTATAAAGTCTGAAATTGTTTAGAATGAGGCATCTCGTCAGCAATATGTATCTTCACTGATTGAGGAAACGTGCAGAGACCAGGAAAAAAATACTTTATCAAGTGATTCTCCAATAAAAGTGCCTCTCCAAGTACACTATGAGTAAAGTGTAGCTTTCAATAAGCACACGTGCTTTTCTGAAGCAGCTATGAATCCACTTGAAGGCGTCGAGAATGTATAGCAGAGAGCAGGAATGAAGGGATGTAGAGAAACTGAGAAATATATGATGAGTTGTAAATATTTTTTGACGACACTGACTGTAAATCTTATTATTTAGAAAATTTGCTTCATTCTTCTAAGTACTGTAATCAAAGTAATTTAAACGTTTTAAAACCCATAGCTTTACTCTTGTATGTTCCATTAATGGAATACACTAATTTCGTTCCTATTAATAAAAAAGAAACATTAATTTTTTAAAAGAATATATTTATCTATCAACAAAATGATCCTTTTTTATCACTCTCAAAGAATTAATAAAATACTACATAAATTTTGAATTTTTTAAGAATTTTATATTTTTTGACAAAAATGAAAGAAAAAAAACTGAACTTATGATAGTTTTCATCAAAATGTTTATTTGTACAACATTCCCTTAATACTAAAAAATGCAATCCATATTTATTTTTTGCAGACAAATGCAAATATAATTGTATTTTTCAGAAAATCTTAAGAACTGTCCTCCATTTATGGATCACTGACGTGTGATTTGTCAATGTAAAATTATGAGAGCGCTTCCAAAATGTTTTTATTTTTTTTTAATTCTTTAGCTTTGTAATAAATATTGAATCTGTTCATTTTGATTTACATTGCACAAATATTGCACCATGTAACTTTAAAGATGAAGTCTGCTATATTGGCCTTTTGTTCTGCAATTTCGATGACCGATGCGTTTAAAGTCTAGCCGTCTACATATATACTAGATGACAAATCTTCAGTCATATTAAACCCGTCTACTCTCTGTTTACAAAGGCGTGCCTTTCAATATATCAAAGACATGCTGCGCTTAATTAACGAAGATTAAATTTCAAAAGCTAAATTCTCATCGATGTCCTTGTGGTATAATTTATTAATGGTATAATAAATAAACGAAGCAAAATAATTTTAACGAAGTGCTTTTCTTCATTGACTAACATTTTAATTTAAATGATAAGACTCTTAAATTAGAAGTTGTAAACTTTTGATCTCGCTGCATTAGGTTCATTTGTGCGTATCCAAAAAATAATTTATAGAAAAAAAATCAGACTCAATAGTGATTTTTTTCCAAATGTCAAGAATTTTAAGCAATGTTTAGGAATGAAAGATAAGTTTTAAATTTTTAGGATGCATGTTTCTTGAAGTAACTGATTATGAATTCTTACAGAAAAATTTAATAAAATTGATTGCACAATATATAATAATAAAAAAACAGAAGTATTTTCGTAACATTAATCATAATGTATAATAAATGAATAATAATAAGCAAATAAAGTAATAAGTAAATAATCACATAAGCCTATCCTTTTTTCAAAGTTTATTTGTATAAAACATGCATCTATACCTTTTCCTTCTAAAATTTAACTTAAACTATTTTATATACATTAAAGATGTATCAATACTAAAAGTTTCTTTCTACTATTAACTGGAAATAATTTATCAAGTTCTGCTCCTAAAGTATTCAAATATATTGAAAATAACTATTTAAAATGTCTAGGCTTCAATGATATTAATTTGTCTTTTTCTCGATAAAATACATTTAATAATTTAAAATGAAGCATGCTATTTCTTTTTACTACTTGGAGTACTTTAAATACTTGAAAATTATGTAACCCCATTTACTATAATATGTGTGTATTATTCTTTTATTGATTTTAATGACAAATATGGCATTTTTCACTTTTAAAAGCATTTCTGTTATTTTTGGTCATTCTTCAAAAATATTAAAAATATTTTTAGGAAAGAGTTTGCTCTAGAAATTGTACCAATCACAGATTGTTCAATCATTCTGCGCATGATGCCAATTTCGATAATGAATCACTGCCTCAGTAATTGTGTTTGCATAACTTATAAATGTCAATTAAAAGTATATTTTCTACAAGAACCCTTACGGAAATCTAATTTAAGAAAACATAAGGAAAACGTGCAAACATTTTTAATTTTTTGAGACTTTCTATGTTATATTATTTACTTTTATCATTAGACCATATAAATCAAAATTCTAATTAAAATTTACACCAATTATTTTCGAAGAGTCTGTGAAAATTGAGAAGATAATTACTTTCCTGTCTAGAGTGAAATGAAAATATTCTTAGAAAAGTTGCTTGTAGTCTGTGATTGAATATTTTTTTTTTTATTTTTTATTTTATACTTTTCACGTTTACAATCAGTTTTTAATTTCACGTGTGGTGTTTATGACAAATCAAAAAAAGTGAAGGACTTGGTAAAGAATGCTCTTCTAAAACATGAAATTTTCTGAAAGGAAATACGTAATCACATGTGTCGAAAACTTGTTTAAAAATATTTATGCTTTATATTTTTTTATATGTATAGATACAAAAATCCATTCTTATATATACGTCAAAATTAAAAATACTACTAAGAATTTAGATTTTTTTTCTTTAGATAAATAATGAAAATTTCTAGTTTTAGTTTTTTAAGTATAAAAATGTAGATGGAAAAAATAATGAAAAAAAGTCTCAATCACAAGTAATGAGAAGATTACTAATCGAATTGTACATATGTGACGTAAATACAATACTTATGCACGTGACGTATACGTAATATTATAAAAAATCTTACAATTTCAATGCAGTTTGCTTGAATTTAATATATATTGAACCAATTTTAATGTAGGTAATTACTTCAAACATTTTACCAATATCTAAAAGCAAAGAATAAAATGCATCATTAAAATATGATTCAATGTTTAAATTAAATAATAATAATAATAAAAATAATAATAATAATAACATTAAAACCCTTTAAGTCCTTTTACTGGAGTCCGGAGTGTAAACCTCCGTTTCATAAATAGCATAAGGGGAAAATAACACGGCCTTCTTATCTCTTAATTGTGACAAACAGTCCAAAACTTGTAAGTCCCAAATTAACAGTGGGCACTCAAAAAGTCTCACTTTTTCTGAAGACTATAAGAAGTTTCCTGTTTACCCTAAATGCCAGCTAGAGCATCCTTATCCCTCAGCAGGTTTTGGAGTGCCTTGCACTGGATTGGTAATTTATATATATATATAGTTATATCCATCATAGTCCCCTTCTAGATTAGGACTTCCTTAAGGTATCCGACTACGTTCAGAACCGGGATTTTCAAAAGCGCATAAATGGATAATTTTCATGATATTTAGTGTCACTTAGATTAGAATAAATGCATAAAATTGTTTTAAGGACATTTTGACAAAAGAATTTATTTAAATACAATATTTTGGCCAAAAATGAACTTAGAATAATCTTTTTTCCAAATGTTCTTCTTTTGTGAAAAACTGTTCTATTATAATAATATTTTGCCTGTAAATAGCTCCGCCCTGTCTACAGATGCTCAACCACCAATTGAAATAATTATTAGCGTTTTTTTCTTAAAATTGCTTCCCTCTGTTGCCATAAAATATGAATAAACCCACTTCTAAGTTATATATTTCAAAAATTCCAGTTGAGCCTCTGTAGAGAGGTCTGAGCTATATACAGACAAAATATTATTATAATAGAACCATTTTTTACACAAAAGGAGAACATTTGGAAAAAATATTATTCTAAGTAAATTTTTTGCCAAAATATTATGTTTAAATACAATTTTTTTTGTCAAAATGTCCTTAAAATACTTTTATGCATGTATTCTAATCTGAGTGACACTAAATTTGATGAAAATTATTCATTTATGCGCTTTTTTTAAATCACGGTTCCGAACGTAGTCGGATACCTTAAAGTCAAAAGATGCACTGATCTGACCTGACTTCTCACCAGGTGGGACATCATTCAGAACAACAAATAAAAGACAAATTTCGGTAAAAACAACTGGAAGTTTTTTTTAAAAAAATTGTATTTTTGTATCAAGTGTTTCAGGTTTGCTTGGGAGATAACATCCCACACACACGTTTTAAAATTTAAATTTTCTCTAAAATGTGCTTAATGTGTGGTCTATTTTTCTTCACTGAAATATCACAATGTAAATAGGTGTGTTTTATCAATATTCTAATTATTATATTTTCCTTAAAGTACTTTAAGAAAAACTGAAAATCAAGATTTATAATTTCTTAAAAAAATATTTATTGCAGTCTCTCAAAGAAACTATTTTTAGAAAATGATAAAACAATTGCATTTTTACTAGACTTTTATCAATTTCAACAATAGACCTAGAGCTCTGTTTATAAACTATCATTTCATAACGTCCCACCAATATCAAAAAGTGCTTGAAACTTAAAAGTTTTGAAAGGCCCAATGAGTATCAAGTTAAAATTATAATACAAGAATACTTTAAGATTAAAAGATCAACTATACATATCTTGCTAATAATTAATACATTAAAGTTATTGTTACTTAATATTATAGTACCTAAATTAATCTCAAAACGAATCTAAGATAGGGGAATGTCCCATACCCAGATCATTTGTTGATGTTACACGTTGCTATGTAAAGAGTGTTTTTTTTCAAGGTATAGAAGTTTAAGTTGGCATTACTTTCCAAGATGGCAACCGATTTAACAGCTGTCATGTGATTTATTCTCAGTTTGGTTTGGCAATTCATCAAAACGATCATCAAGCAAGGCGTAGATTCGTCGATTCCCGATGTCATTCGTCATTCCCCCGTTGTTCCCGATTTTAATAAGCAAATTTTGTTTAGCGATGAAGCGCACTTCTGGTTGAATGGCTACGTCAACAAACAAAACTGCCACATTTGGAGTGAAGCTAATTCACAAGTGTATGTCGAAACACCGTTACATCCAGAAAAACTGACTGTTTGGTGCGCTTTATGGGCTGGTGGAATCCTTCTTCAAAAACGATGAAGGCCACAACGTTACAGTCAATGCTGATCGGTATAGAGCCATGATTACTAACTTTTATTCCTGAATTGAACAATCATGATTTCCAGGAGCTGTGGTTCCAACAAAACGGCGCAACATGTCACACAGCTCGTGCCACAATCGATTTATTGAAAGACACGTTTGGTGACCGCCTAATTTCACGTTTTGGACCTGTGAATTGGTCTCCAAGATCTTGTGATTTAACACCGCTAGACTATTTTCTGTGGGGCTATGTAAAGTCATTGGTCTATGCGGATAAGCCCCAAATGCTTGACCATTTGGAAGACAACATTCGCCGTGTTATTGCCGATATACGGCCACAAATGTTGGAAAAAGTCATCGAAAATTGGACGTCCAGATTGGACTACATCGGAGCCAGCCGTGGCAGTCATATGCCAGAAATCATATTTAAAATGTAATGCCACAAGACTATCTTTCGAATAAAAAAATAATTCATTTCAATCGAATAATACATCGTTGTTTTATTGCAATTTAAAGTTCTATACCTCTAAAAAAAACACCCTTAATTGTGCTGTTTTTTAAAACTTAAAAACGTAAGGTACAATTACAATTTTTGTTTTAAATATGTTAGCAATCCTTTACTATGTTGGAAGTGAAGTAAAAGCACATTTTACTCTAGAAAAAGATGAATTCTGAACAAAATGAATAATATTTGAAAGTTTTGTACCAAAAGATAGTGAAAACATTACGCAACATTAATGCTCTAGTGCACTTTTCCAAACAAAAGTGTATTCTGTTTTGGATTCATATTTTTTATCACTGTACGAAGACATCTCTAAAAGAGAACGAGACATAGGAAAGTTTGGTTACGGGTATCGCTTGAAAGGTTTGAGCAATTCAGTATCGTATCAGCATCGACAAAATTATTGAATTCGGACTACTGCCCCGATCACCTAGAACCTTGTATTTCAATCCCTACTATTAGTTCACACAATCTCCTATAATATGGATATATATATGTTAGACGTCGATATATCAAGTTATGACCGGTATATACAGTTAACAGCCCGTCGAAACAGAACAGAGAATGCTACGCAGTATATAATCGGCTTCATATATATATTCCGTTGATAACATCGAGATTGGGAGCAACATAGCCAAGTGCTGTTTACAAACGAGTCCCAATTCAGCTAGAGAGTGACACCCGACGTGTTCTTGTATATATATAAAGATATATAGATATATATAGGCGGACGTACGGACCTATATCATATATATAAATATATATATACATATAGCCATTGGAGATTCCTTTGTTTTCCAGGATGAAAAATATACATATTGATATATGGCCAGCGTATTTATATATATATATATATATAAAGTATATATATATATATATATATATATATACATATATATAAATATATATATACATATATATAAAAACGCGTGTATATACATATATATATATTTATATATATATATATATATATATATATATATATATATATATATATATATACATATATATGCATATATTATTCAAATTTACAATCTTCAATAAAATACTTCCTAAATAGAAAGAATTTTATTTGAAGAAATGTATTTGTGAACTTAAATAGATGAATATCCATTCAATTTAAATTACATTTTTTTAAAACTTGTACTTGATGACACGTCATGTTAACACAGCTTTTTAAAACATTTATTCCTTAGTAAAAATTAATTAAATAATAAATAGTAACAAACAAAAATAATAGTCCAACACCATACATAAAAAGTAAAATCGAATGTTGTGTCCCTGTACCTCAATGGGTAGTGTGTTGGACTTTTAATCCGAAGGTCGTGGTTTCGAATCCTACCTGGGATACCCTAATTTCTTAGAGAGTGATTTGTTAATGAATAAATAGTAACAAAAAGAGAAGTAATGATCCAACACCATGTATAGAATGGAAAATAGCTTTCTCTATTCTGCCACTTAATACCGTGATTCTGTCATACGTATATACATATTTTTATCGATTGAAATTATTTAATAAAAAGTAACTAAAATAAAATTTTTATTTGTTGACCTAAGTAAGAATTGACTTTAATTATTTTTTTTATATAACTTGTTCTTACGTAGTTTGGTTTTTCAATACATCTTGATTTTGATTGCATTTTATTTTCTGACAGTAATAATTTTAATTGAAAATGCTCCTGTAGATACCAACTTTATTTGGAAATTTAAAGAAAAAGGAATTTTTATTTTTACCATGCAATAATAAGAATCACAGAATGACTTCTGATTTTATGCAATTTGATTATAACCAAAATTTTTCGGAATATTTTTTCCCGAAAAAAACAACGTTCATTTTTTTTTCCTTCTAAAGTACTCATGCAAATAAGAAACACAAGGGTAATTTTTTTTTAATTTCCATTCGAAGCATTAATTACGAATTTATAAAATCGCAATGAATAATTTAAAAATGAAGTCACATATAATAGAGGGAGCAAAATTTTAGTACCAACAAGTATATTTTTATCAAGATTTTTTTGTGATATTTTGCATAAATATATGTATTACAGAACAAGTGCTCTAAATTTCAGGAAAATGAACATGAATTAGACGTTTCTGCATTTTATATCATACTTCATTTTTAAATGTTTTAAAGAAATGGGTTAAATCCAGTTATATAAATGCTCAGTATGCAGTTAATAAGACTTATTAATCTATTTCGTCAATATAGTTTAAAAACTCAGGGACTTAAAAATCCATCAAAAAGGAAATTTTTGGTGCTAAATTTCCTTCACAATATTTATTAACTCGTGGTCACTCGCTCCTGTTTTTGCTACCGTCGTTACTCGTGGGGTGTAGAGAACACCCCAAACTGTTAGCACGTGTATTTAACTATGAAAATAAAATTAAGTCATTATCATACATATTTATAAAGTACAAGATAATTTTTGTATTATACAAATAAAATTATTAAATGTATTGCATACAAGTGAGAATAATATTAATTTAAACTAAGCATACACAATTTTCATTTTAAAACACATAATTTTATATTTTTTCATAAACCAGTAAAACGTATTTAACAGTAATAAACATACTTTGTAACTAATGAGATAATGAATGTAGAAAGTAGAAAAATAATATTTTAATCATTTTCTAAACATTCAGAGCAGACTGTATACATATGCTCGACTTCTTGCGGGAGTTCTCAGCCCCCCAGATATACTTTTGAAGGTCATTACATTCCAATCGTTCGAGAAAGAGGGATTTCGTCAGGCCTGAAGTTTCAATGACCTAAAATGTGCAGCTACCGAAAAAATCGTGGTTCTGCGCATTCTTTTTAGAATCCTGGGATGATTTTCTTGCTGCTGGGGTGTACAGAACACCCCGCGCGAGTGATCGCGGGTTAAGGGGAAAAAATCATTTTTCTATTTTTTATATAAAACAATACCATGCCATTGTATGGAATAAAAGAAAAAAAAACCTTTTTACTTTAAAAACGTAACTCAGGGTCAGTTTATTATGATAATAATGAATAATATGACAATTCTCATTACAATGCCTAATTTGTGATTAATAACAACACCCTTTTCTGAGAATTATTCCTAATTGAATTAAAATTTAATCATCATACAGCGCTTAATTTTTAAATGGTCTTAATTTTTAAATCATGTTGTTACTAGTTTTATTATGGCCTGTTAACTTTTTATAGTGGTACCAAAAAAATAAATTTCAACCCCCGGAAGTCAAACCCATCCCTAAAAGGTAAATTTTGGTCCCAAAGGGGTAAGTTCCGACCCCTAAATACGAAAGAATATGGGAAAAATATTTTCTTCTCCTCTTCCAAAAGCAATTGCATGCTATCTTTGATGTGTCGTGAGCTTTATTCGGTAAGAAAGAAGCGAGCTTTACTTTCACTCGACACGGGCCCAAAGGCCCCCAGTAGGATGTTGAAGTACTTGACATTGATAGATGACTTAGAGTGTCGAGTAATTACTAAAACTCTGCCACTCGTAGTACTATCCTATTCCGAAAACGGGATAAAGGGCCGTACAGATTACAAAGCTTGATAAAACGGAAAATTCCGACCGGAGAAGCTCTCATTGCCTGAGACTGCGGAAAACGCTGGAATAAATTTAGCTGTTACTCGTACATTATTTTACGGCGAGTTTCATGAAAGAGATAGCGTTTTTTAATCTCTTTGTTGGAGGTATTATTACGGTGGATCTCTTTCTTCGTTGCAGAAAGTAATAAAATCGAAAGGTAATAATGCGTCTTTTGTGAATGAAAATGAAAAAAGAAAATTATTAAAGAAAATGGATATTATTTTGAAATCATGTTCAATTTTTGATGCTCTTAAAAATTTTCTTTGAGAACTGAATTTTATAGATGGGTTTTTTTGGTAAATTTATAAAGAAAGCGCTGTATATTTATGTTTTAAACTTTTTTTAAAGGTTTGAGAAAGATGACATTTTTACCCGATCATAAAATGTTTTGTTGTTAAATAACATAGAGTTTCTTAAAGGGGAATTTAAAAACACATATTAGCTGTCATTCATATTTTAAAGTGTAGGATAATAGATCACAATGATGTCCCGTTCGACTGTGATACTTATTTTGGGGGAATAAAACATCTTTCGTTGATTTTTTTCGTATGTGAACGAGAATGCTTTTTAAAATATTGTCTCTGAAAATTACATATACATATATATATATATATATATATATATATAAAAGCCAATGAATAAATTAATTATTCTATAAATCAGAGGAAGATTAAATTCTAAAACTAAGAACCAAGAACTAAGTCAGATATATACGAAGAAAATCAATCAGCCAAATTGGCCAAATATGTCACACGGTTAGGGGTAATGACGTAGAGTAAAATATTCTTTATAGGAAACCTATTCCCCCTTTAGCAGAAAATTTATGCATGGAAACAAAATTAAAAAGGAAGTATAGAAATTTTGGTATAAGATAAAAAATATTTAATTAAAAAAACACAATAGGTTACGAAAAATTCTAAATTTCTCTTTTTGAACATAAATTCACAAAATTCAGATATTCTTATGTGGATATATATATGTCGTAAATAGCGAGATGGTAAGGTTATTATTTATTTATTTTTCCATGATTAGGTGCTTTTCAGAGCTGATGACTGGATGAGGCATTATTTAGTATTTGGGTACTCCACTTTTATTTCACATTTAGACACTTAAGCTTACTTGTAAAAACAACAAACACACATATGAAAAGCAAAATACAATTAACACAGGCCTGTAGTCACATAGTAGTTACTATAAGCAGCGTGAAATTTCCATGAAAACGGGAGTATTTATACAGAGCGGCCGCCGGCAGTTCAAAAACTCACATGACTTCCGAAGACGCCTCTTTTGTTTGGTCCAGATAATCGGATGATGATGTTTTATCTAATTCTTTATCTAAGTAAGTTGAGGTTTTAATTTCTAAGAGATAAAGTTACGATTGCATCCCATTAAGCTGGTAAGCTAACAGTTAATTATTTACGTCAAACTCCTGCAGCTTGAAAGATGAATTTAACGGGAATTATTACATACACGCACGCACACACACACACATATATATATATATATATGTGTGTGTGTGTGTGTGTAAGGATAATTAAATTAGATTAAAAATTAAATTCACTATCAAGCACTTAACTCATCTTTCTCAGTTCACATCTTCAAGTATCAAACTAATCACCCATTTATTTCTTCTGAACATATGACCTAGCTATTAAACATGTCTAATTCTAGATAGTTAGCTAGTCCCAATATGTCGGCATTAACTTTCAAGTACAATCATAAAAGTCGCGATACTTACCGCATCTGTGTTTTAAGTGAATCCACTTAAAACATTCCACGGCGTTCTTTTTTCTCTCTCCACTCAGCGTCAGAGCTTGTAAAGATTTCATTGAATAAAGACCCTCTTCTTAAAAATGAAATCTGATTCTGACTCAAAACATGTCAGATATATATATAAAAAACATAATAGTTTGTAGTTTAATTGCTTTAAAAGAGAGGTGTACTTTTAAATGAATATTTCCTAATTTGAAGAAAAAAATTATGATTACATAAAATACGCTGTATATTAAGATTACTCAATCATGTATGCATACAAAGCTGTAAAATGTGCTAATGGGGAAGTATCTTCTTTTATGCAGGCACGATCAAGTAATGAATGTTTCTTCACGATATCAGCATGAGTTCTTAAGATATTTTCCTCTAGAATTCTTTAAATTGAAATTATTATTGCTATTCCTTGGTTGTGTTACCAGTGTATTGAAAAGTACACCACTAACATGTCATTTATCTGGACATAGGCTGAATTGTAATCGAATAACATTCAATCCACAGTTAAAGTAGACAATGCTTTAATTATAATTTAAATATAAAAAGTCTAAAATATTTAATGTTTTGGAAAATAAACATTTATCATTACTTTACATCCATAATACCCTGCATTAATCTCACTTTAATTTTAGTCAGTAACAATCTTTGTCGTTTTTTCTGCAAGAATCCTTGTGTAAAAACTAATTTAAGAAAACATACGAAGAACATGGAGTGTTTTAATTTTTTTAGAAGTTGCTAGGTACATTTTTTACTTTTATCAAAAGCTCTTACAGATCCGATTGTTAATTAAAATTTACATTAATTATTTTAAAAGAGCCTTTGAAAATGACCAATGTAATTATTTCCTTTGCTAGAGTGAAATGATAATATTTTTAGAAAAATAGTTTTGAGAGTTTGATTGAAGATGGGTTTCTTTTTTTTTAATTTTTATTATTCTCACCTACGAGAAATATTTCATCTTTTATATGTTATACATTGAAAATGAAAAAAAAATGAAGCTTTATTAAAATACGTTCTTTTCGCCAATTCTAAACGAGAAAACTCAATGATTCTGAAAGATGAAAACATGAAATGACAGGCATACGAATCTAAAAATAAGCGAAAAACGTCGCAAACAGAAATGATGAAAACGTTAAGGCTACGCTGTACCCTTTTTCAAAAATTTTTTTTGGAGACAGTTACAGTAAAAATAATTGATGTTTTATAATTAGATTATATTATTAAGCTGATTCTGTGAAAAAAAGGTCAGTTTGACCAGCCATTATTTTACAATTTAAAAAAAATTAGGACATTTTGAAGTTTTTCAAATTCTTATAAAATACTCAATTTTTAAATTTTTTTAGTACTTTTAAGTTATTTATGATTCTTAGACTATTACAAACAATATTTAGTATGGATTGGAAAATCTATTCCCTTGTTGATTTTTAATAATTATTTTTTCTAGAAAAACCTGAAAAAAACACGAAATTTTTTAAAATATCAACTTTAGCATTTTTAGAAAAATAACTAGAGTTCTCAGCCCTAAATCCATACTAACTTTTATAGAAAATACATTTGGGAGTGTATACATAAAAATTCAAAGCTCTATCTTGAACAGGAAAAAAGCCTTAGGGATTAGAAAACACTTATACCTTCAAAATTAAAAGTCTCAGAAAAACGCATTTAAAGTTTGTAAAGTCATAAAACAAAAATTTATATAATGCCCGTAAAACTCTAATTTTTAATATGCTATTTTCCAATGTATGTTCTACATTAAAACACTATTTTTATTAAATATGACTGAAAATTCTATTTTTAATTCAAAATACATTTTTGCATAATATTGATAGCATTTGTTAAGACGTCAGTTTATTCAGCTTATCTTAACATAATATTTCACAAAAGTTTTGAAACACGAAGCATTTATGTACTAAATAATAATGATACTAACTTAAGCTAAAAGTAGTCATGTTTGCTCATGAAATTTAATTTTTTTTCAGTTTTAAATTGGGGCAGTTTAAGAAGTTTTAGCTCTTGTCGTACGACTTTAAAATACTAAAATTTAGAATTACAATATGTTTAGTATAATGTAGTTTGGTACATCAAGGAAATATTCAGTTATATCTGCAGCATTTGAATTCAGAATACTTGTATTCGGAAGTCTAATTGCAGAATCAGCCGAGGACTGATTTTTAGATGCATCATTTTCAGTAGTATTCCATCTCTTCGAAATATTGTTTCTCACAGAAACCCAGAACGCATTTGCCATGGCATTTTCTCTACTGGAAAAATTAATGATAAATCTTTTAAGTTATATAAACTATTTTTAAAGCAAAAATTGGCCATGAAATTAATCTTTATTAATTAATTATGATAACTCAAAAAACTCAAAACATAATCAAGCAGAAATGATTTTAGTAATGAAAATTGGAATTAATAACCATTTCAAACTAAAAGCTCAAAAATATTTTTAATTAATTCAACTTAAGTGTGAAAAAATGCTTTAAAAGGAAACCGAAACCAAAACCATAGCTCATAAGACTTCAAATATCTTAAAAACTAATTTGCTAACAGATCTGAAAATTCGTGGCAAGCATCTCAATGATATGGGCCACCAAAACATGCAAAAAAATTTTTAGGGTACTGTGTAGTCTTAAGGATAATAAAATACTATATTTAGACATTTTTATACCTCAAAAACATTTCTTCAAACAATAACGCATTATAAGCAAAAATTGTTCTAGTGACAAAACTTATGAATTAAAGCCTGGTCATTTTTTAACGTATATTTAAGTTTTTTATCATACAAAATGAAATATATTTAAGAAAATAATTCATTTATTTCAAGATTGTATCCATTTTTATGCGAAAATGATGAATAACATTTATCGTGCGCAAAGTAATTTAACGTCACGTCAAAATGTTCATTGAGTTGTCAAGGTTTTTTTGAACATTTTCACTTTAAAAAAGGGCGTATGCTAAATAATACTCATATCTGACTGAAATACTATACAGCGCGTTTGAGGGCACAAGAAAAATTCAAAAAAATTCCGTATTATGCTAATGCAGGCATTTTCTTTCTTCTGAAGAGCCGATTTTTTTTTATTAACATCACTTCTCCTTACACTTTTTATAGGAATTTAATCATGTAGAAACATTGTATCGGGAGATGAGCAAAAAAAACACACCCTTAAGTAGAAAAAAAGGTGTCAAAAAACTTAAAAGTTTTGACATATTTCTTTTTTTTATTTAATTGTATTAGAATACTCCACACACTGCTGAGGGTAATTAATTATTTACTCTACTATCACGACGCCTTAACGCGTTCTTTTAATCGTTAAGTCTCGCATAGTTTTTCTATTCTGTTTTTTTTTTTTTTTTTTTTTTATCTTTATGCATTTTTAGAAATAAATCATAGTGCATTTCTGAAATAAATTTATCGGTATTCAATTTCTGAAACCTTCATCATGGAAAATTCTTAATTAATTACATTTTTAATGCATTGTTGACTTTATTAATGCTTGAAATTTGAAGATTTTATTAGCATTGGGCTTTGATTGAAAAAAAAAATATTTCTTTTCTTACTTAAATTTGGAATTAAGTTTACATCAATCAGTTTGGATAAAGTATATTTAATTTTGTTTTAAGGAAAAATAATTACATTCGGTAAAAAGGAATAAAGTTATTGAATATTTATAACTTTGAAATATTCATATATATTGATTAGATAGAGTGCATTAATTAACTTGCGTTACCTTAAACAGCTTATCAGCACTCTGATAACATCTGCAATAGAATATTTTTTTAAAAGAGATAAACAAATATGATCGAAGTTCATGATGAAAGCATCTAATCCACGCATAAAAGGTACTCATTTCTGTCAAAAATTTAAAAATCATAATTTCAGGGGAAAATTTTCAATTTTATGTTTCTACAGCAGGAATTTAAAATGTAATTAAGAAAATCTACATCATATAGAAAACAAATAAACATTTGGAACTAGTGAATTTTTTTTTTATAAAAAAAACTATTAATAATAATTTTTATATATTATATGTGCAAGATGTTGCCGAATTCGACCGGCAAATTCAGATATATGATAGTTGACAGCATGGGGACGACAAATCACCATGAAAAATATAGTCGCAAACCGCGTTTAGTCGGAGTAATTCATAAAACAGTTATAAAGAGTGATGTCGAGTGGAGTGAAAAGGTATAGTAAGAGAGATAAAGAATGCACTTATTACTTGTAAAGCATGTTTACAATACGAACATTGCGTCACAGCTTGGCGTCAGAAACACAACAACAAGTGATTTCCATAGGAATTGTTTGAAGTTGCGACCACGTAGGTCATAGCACAGCCGATACCAATGGACGGAGGATTGTCAGACACGTTCAAACAAATCCGGTGGGGTGTCAATATCAACTGAAGTGACGATCATCCATGCTTTGAAATCCTCTTCTGTAGCCATCGGCGTCTCATACACTAGCAATTTTAGGTAACCCCAGGTGAAGAAATCCAATTGATTGAGGTCAGAGGAGCGTTTAGGAAACAAGTTCAGCAAGTCCAATCCAGCTACTGGGATATGTACCACAGACATGGTTACGCACCGCAATCGAAAAGTGTGCTGGTGCACCATCATGCATGAACCACATGGTCCGGTGCGCAAGGGTCAGTACTCCCTGCAGCAAAGGAAAACTGGGAAATTTGCATTCGTGCAGGGTTTCTTTAAGGTATCCGACTATGTTCGGAACAGTGATCTTAAAAAAGCGCATAAATGGATAGTTTTCACTCTATTTAGTGTCACTTAAAATAGAATATATGTATAAAATTCTTTTAAGAACATTTTGACCAAAAAATTATTTAAATACTATATTTTTCCAAAAAAAAAACTAACTTAGAGTAATATTTTTTCAAAATGTTCTCCTTTTATAAAAATGCTGCTAAAATAATAATATTTCGTCCAATCGCCAGGGTTATCGTCCGCCCGACGGCTAAAGTTATCATTATTTTCTTCGACCAAACGTGGTTTGCGATCCCATGCAGTACAGTGATTTGGGGTCCCCTTGCTGCCTAATGTTACTCATCTAAATTTGTCAATTGAATTTGGCAACACTATGTATAATACAAAGTATAAAATTTTAGTATAGCTATATAAAATTAGAATTATGGGTAATTATATCATTAGATGCAAGGTGAAAAAGAAACAAAAATATCCTTCTTTATAATGATGTTTATAAAATAGAATTGCAAAAGCAATCCTTCGTTTGATTTCAATCTACCACAATCAAGCTTTATTTGAAAAAAATAGAATTTTCAGTAATATTAAACTATTCATATTATTAATTTTTCAAGTTTAGTATGCTATTAAATTATTGATTTTGAGTCTTAGTTCTGCATATCAAAATTTATATCAATGATACTTTTAGGAAAGCATGATTCGTTAAGTAAAAAATACACTATCTTATACTTGAGAACTTAAAAAATAATATTTAAATTAAAAGACTAAATGTAAGTAAACTGCCTTTGCACTTGCACTAAAATTATTTTTTGTGTTTTTTTTTACTTCTTTAATCTTTTAGTGTGTGGTAACCATTTACTTTCAAAGTATTCATAATATATTAAGACACGTGATTTTTAATTAATTACGTGAGTGTTTTTTAATTACTACCTATTTGTCTGCTAGAATGGGATCTCCTACAAAAGCATAATATGATGGAAGTGCTCAAATTGCTTAGCAAAACATGAAATAAGCAATGCATATATCTTAATAGATAGATTTATAACAAAATTGGATAATCCATATAATTATGATATATTACTCTCAAAATAATTTCTGTGATGCATTTATAAGAGTTCAGTGAGCATATATGCATACAAGTTCTTAAATTGAGTCTTAAATTCTGCTATGATGCAAATATAGATATTTAAATGATGGAAAATACAAAAGTTGTTATATATATATATATAATCAGAATAGATAAAATTCTGCAGATATTATTATTCTAACAACAAACAAACTTTGATTTCTCTCTCTTTTTAAGTATCCTAGTACTTAACATTTTTTACAAAAAACTAAGACTATATATAAACTCAAGCTACATTACTAAATTTTGCACCTCATGTTAAAAATAAGTATCGTAAAAAGAAAACCACGCACTATCTCTCTCGTTTCCATACATAACCGAAATAACAACAAATATGGATGCTATACATAGTGTGATGAAATTAAAATATCCAAGATGAGAAAAACAATGTTAGCTTAAAAATTTGGCAAATGATTATCTTTCATCATTGTGCGTATATACCAAATTTAATGGTATATTTTAAATTATTTATTTAATTTAAAGTTTTTCAAAAAAATCTTGCTTTAATAAAAACTATTTTATAAGTTAAATTATTAAATGTTTTCTTACCTAAGTAGCTTAACCTGAAATTGTGTATTAGAAATGCTAGAATCTCAAGGCTATGCTATTAAATTACAAAAAAAATAATAAGATAAATTTCTATGTAAAAATCATAATGGGGGGGACAACATTCATGTAAATATTTCTCCCGAGAAAATCATTGTGGAAATTTCTTCTAGTCTCAGAAGATACGTGAAATAGAGAAAGCCAACAAAGGTACTTCCAAATCACTGATGGTTATAATATGGACTTGGGGATTTGAATGAGAATGCCAGATTGATCTCATGTTGAATCTTAGCGAACCGTATCCACGTTCCATTTTTGGTGGCGAAATCACTGGAAAAAATAATATGACTACTTTTGAAGGGTGTTTTGACTGTAAGAACTACATCAGCTCGCATGGATCGGCACATTTACCAACAAACAGTGGCGTCAGTGTATATAGGTTCTGTCCCCATTTTGCAACATGCGTAAGACACTCTTTATGTTCTTATAACTGTCAGAACCATTACCTACCAATTGGTTGCTAGTGGCCTACAATTATGGAGTCTGTCAAGAACACGAACATTGACCCCACATCACAGACGACTCCGTTTTCAAAGCTGTAATGGAAGACTAAATGATTCAGAAATGTGCTTTTAGATGAGTCATGTTTATGTACCTATAAAGATAGTGTGCATGTGGATTCTATTATCGCTTGCGATCCCATCATTTACGATAGTATATATTTTTTTGATTTGTATGCATGACTCTATGAAGGCCCAACGCTTCTTGGATGGGCTGCAGTTGGTAACACTACTCTTCCTTTATGGAATGATCCGTGTTCTTTACCTACAGGTTAACTTGCGACTGCACATTGCACGCATTCAGTCAATGCATTCTGTAAGATTTACCTATTTCTTTCCTGTTCACTTCTGTCCCCCAGACTCTACAACAGGAATTTGCAATCAAAAGCCGATTGTATGCCTAGCCAACGCCGCGATAAAAAGATGAACTGCGGCAAATGCTTGAAGCAAAGTTGCGATTCATCCTTCTAGGTGCTATCCATACTTTCATTGACTGTGTACCTGGAAATTTTTCTACGTGAATCACAGTCCGTTGTGGTAATACGAAGTACAGGACGTGTGTTATTCTTGGATATTATTATAAAAGATAAATATTCATCTTTTATTGCTATCGCCTTCTTATGTAGTTTCTTCCTTTTCTACTCTGTGGTGTTGCATTTTCAATGTTTTTTACACAGAAAATAAAATACCATGGATAAAAATTTAATGAGTGTTTTACCTTTTCTAATTATAACACCGTGCATTTTTTTTTAAAGTTTAAGTATAATCCTTTACATTAAAGAACTATGAAAGTTTAACTGCTCCAACTCTTTTCTTAGCAAATGGATAAGCCATTTAAATTATGAGATGGAATCTTAGTTAAAATATAACATGGAAACAATCTTACATTTAATGCTTATACGTATAACCTAGTGATTTAATTTGCAGACTCCTTTCAGTTGGTGAATTAAATTATTATAGTAAAATTTCCTCGTTAGAGAGAATTTAACAATGTAGAATCTACGGTATAACAGTTACGGAAATTTATGTTTACGTCTAGGTCATAATATGACATGAAATGAAATAATGTATAAAAGCAAACTATTCCTCACACACATTTTCTCAGTAGCTTTGAATACGAAGTGTTACCTGCTTTTTCTTAATTCTAGGCAAAAATACTTTACTTTAGTTAGGTTGGAAGAGAGAAAACAAGAGCATTTCGTGACCCGGAAGGATTATAAGAAAGAAACTACAAAAATAACAGATAATAGTAATGGCGGACCGAGATCTTCGATTCTAGAAAGGTGTGTGGGTCGTGAACAGAAAGGAAAGTGAGCTCGCTTTCTTAAGAAAAATCTCATATCTATATATAACTCAGGAACCTTAACTATTACAGTTACTTAAAAACTATTATTTATATTGAAGTAACATTTAGAGGTTTTTGCAATGCTTTCTCTTCTGAATTCCAGAAGAAGTTTAATTATTAGTGTAATGTACTAAAATGTATTTCGAGGAAGGTAATATAAAGTCTATATCCCTAGAATTTTAATGATAAAATGTTACAGTGTCCTCGTTGTATGTCATTTT
The DNA here is from genome assembly GCA_019973935.1 of Trichonephila clavipes. NCBI lineage: Eukaryota > Metazoa > Arthropoda > Arachnida > Araneae > Nephilidae > Trichonephila > Trichonephila clavipes. The sequence goes on along the minus strand of BMAU01002771.1, from coordinate 538,419 downwards.
AAACTGAGCTCTGTAACATTAGTTTTACTTCTTAATTCTATGAATTCAATCACAAAAGGTGTAAAACTTTAAACCCAGGGGAACAACATTTATATGAAAAATATGTATTAGTGACAAATAAAAGAATAAAGTTATACATGTGAATACTTTGGAATTATCTTTCACTGTATAGAAGTTTCGTATTTTTTACTGTCTTCTTAAAATTAGATCAACACATTTTTTTTTAAATATAAACGTAGCAATACACATGCATTTTACTTAACCATCTTGTTATTAAGAATATTATTAAAAAATTTGATTGAGATATACCAAATTTTAAATAAAATTTAAAAACATTTATACATGTAAATCATATTTTTTTCACAAATGCCCTATTTCAAGTGCATTGAGATGTTAACAGATTCATGGATTAAGCAAATCGTAAAAATACATATTGTGGTGATTCTCAAATGTTCCTGGAATAATGCATAAATTGGTCATTTCTTGCACAGTAACAGCGATATTAGCACTTACCACACAAATGTGCTATTCTACATCCAATTCAAAACATTGTTAATCTCAATGGACTGTTATACAAAAAAATTATAATACATCATTACATATAACAGATTGTGGGATGATAAGATTGAAATATATTGTGTCTTAAATATTCGTAAATTTTAGTATTAAAAATGACTTATAATTGCTTTAAAAAGGAACAAAGTTTGATTGCTTACCAAAAAATAAATAAGTAAATTAACAAATAAATAAATACAAAAATTAAAGAAATTGTTAAGGTAAGTTGATTGAAGCAGTTATCAAGATTTTCAAAAATCCTATAATGTTTCTGTTATTCATTTTTTTATCTCATTTTATTCAAAATAATAAAAAAACGGCAAACAGAACTGTTATAACTATAACTATTTTCAAACATTTTAATTTTAAAGAATTTTTTTATCAAATGTTGGTTTTCTTAAATGATATATTTTAAAGAATTTTTTTTTCGTTTCATAAAAAAAAATATTGCAACATATTTTTTAAATAAATTTCTAGAGAACGAACTGAAAACTTTAGATTGAGTCACTGAATCAACAGTTAGAGCAGAAGAAATTGATAACGTGGTTTTGAGAAAACTGATTTCAAATTTCATAAAATTTTTTGTATTGGCTAATGTAAAAGTACTTTAAAACCTGTAAATTTTCTTTTTTAACTGTCATACGATCATAACAAAGACATATTCAGAAAGTTAACTGTTTAAGTTTTAAAATTGTGGAATAAAATATGACTTATTAAAATAAAAAGACATTTTAAAAGTAGTTCAATACTATATATTTCATTTATCCTTGTTGTCGTTTGTATGTCGATAAGTTAAACATTTCGGAGTGCAGTGAAAGTATTACTTTCCACTTCTGCCATGTGTTTTGGGTGTAAATGTAAAAAATAAATAAAATATTGATATTTTAATATAATAATGATTCTATTTCTTATTGCATCACAAAATTAATGAAATAAACGAAGTTACAATTGTTTCAACTTGTACTAACCTGAAGCTTATTTTGAAATACTCAAATAATTCCTTTAAAATCATAATTAAACTATAAAGAAATTTCTTTTCTTTAAAGAGTATTTAAAACCAATGTAACTTGAGCCAAAATGACAAAAGGCAAACTATTTTCCGATAATAATAATGAAAAAAAACATACCGATATAAGGAGATTAGGAAAAACACAATGCATAAGTAAATTGAGAAAATGAGATTAAAAGTTAAGTATAATGCATGTTATAATTCACACACCTCGTAATTGAATATTGCATTCAGAAACTGAGTGTAAGATTTTGTTGTGATTATAATTAATATTTTCGCGCTCATAAGAATAGATATATTTTACATTTTTCTGGCTCTTTACCTTATATTTCTTAAACTATAGAGAAATTAATCAAAATATCCCCATTTCCTTAAAAGAGATATAGTTCTTTTATTAAGGAATTGTAAAGTAAGTCTAAAAACGCAACGAATTTCTTCACGAATAGCTGGAATTATTTTTTGCATAAAATACTCTGTACAGAAGAAAATGTACTGTAAAAATTTAATCCGTCACAATTTCATTCAACTCTATCTCTTTTCGTGGAGAATTCTGGAAAAAAAATCATTCAATTTTGCCGCATTGCTTTACACATTGCTTACATTATATCAAAAATGAGCATTGCTCTCATCGTATTGTATAACGTGCTTGCAAAACCCAATTAAATACAATTTTTTTAAATAAATTTAATTGTATTCTCTCAAAAAATCTATTTATCTCTAAGCACATCCCTAATTATTACAGTGATTTCTATACCGCATTATTATCCATCAGATAATGTTATTTTAGACTACAGGTAACTATACTAATCCTTATATCCTTTAATGGAATATAATTCAACTATGACAGTGAAATAACGTAATCCGCTTTAATGTATGGTAATAAATTTAATAACTGAAACTTACGTCATTTGAAATTTACAATGCATGAGCAAATTATGTTAGAGTCATTTTTATATTGGTATTTTATATTAGTAAGAGTCATTTATTTTTATTTTATATTTATTAGTAAATGTATACTGTGAATGATTTTATCTCATTTCTGTCTTACTGTTAATGAAATTCATTTCATGTTTTCTCCCCATTTCGACACAGAATTAATTTGAGTCATTATCCGTGTCGTAGAAACTTGATCTCTCAAAAAGAATTGTTTTTTTTATTTGTTTTTAGTTTAGAAGATTTTTTTTTACTATAAATTATATATTTTTACTCACTTGTGTGTAATCCACCCTCTATAACTCTTTGAAACAGTTTTATAAGTTCTATGTAGTCCTAATATATCTATGTTTTAAAAATGATGAAATAAAAGACAACGCATCAAACTTCCTCGCAAACATAGTATGGATTGTCTTCACAGATGTAATCAGAAAACTTCAAAACGAATTGGAGTTCAAACTAGTTTTTTAGCATAAATTATTAAACGACATCGTGAAACTCAGATTTTCTATTTAATCTAATATTTTAATATATAAAAGAAAAATAATCAATAGGAGCGAAATAAACCTCGATTTCTCACCAATAATATTATAGAAAAATAGGTTTACGCAAGTCACACGCAGTTTCATGAGTTTTAATCACACTCTCAGTTCTAATTTAAATAATCAAAAACACACACAAAGTCAATCGCTAACAATTACAATTGTGGAAATGCCTCTAAGATTTACAATTTCAATATCCTTTACATTCCAACTCCAGATTTTTTAAAGTTTTTAAATAGCTTTCCTTAAATTTGCATACATCATAGTTTCTTCACGAGCTCTCAAGGTTAGGTTCGTAAATCAATAAAACAATCCTGAGAATAAATTTCTAAAAAAGGATAACTGGAAGATCTTTTGTAACCCGCTATATATAGTTTTAGTTCACTTACTTTTGAAATACTTATCAAGAAGGGACATATTTCTGAGAAAATTAATAATGCTTTGAATTTCGAATGCATTTCAATTCTGAGAACATTTACTGAAAGAATCGCAATATTTATAAGAATTGGACATTAGGAAATTTAATTTCAGTTCTAAGAATAATGACTGAAGGAATTTCGAAATTTATAAAAGTAAAATAATGCAAATTGAACTAGCGATGTACATACACCAGTCCAAATTGATCAAAGTGACTCTAAATACTAACTTACGTTTTAATTCAGTGAATCCCCAAAGGGAAATTGTTTATCATTAATAAGTTTAAAAACACATTAATTTAAAATCTTGCGGAAATGATATAAAAATCTCTCTTTTTAAGTTTAACATAAATAAAAGGATGATTCTAGGAAATAGTTGTAATGCGAATCAAAGCACAGAGGATAAATTACTAGAATTAATTACATTCTTGTAATTAATAACAAAAGTATAAAATGGATACAGAGACATTAGTCCTAATTAAATATATACAAAAATAGGAATAAATGTGATTCTTGCAGTTGACATCAAGAAACACATTACGATATAAAACATAGTTGCTTTTGCAAAAAATGTAATTTAAAGTTATTTAAATGAAATGGAACTGTTATGAGAAAAGAAACTATTTCTAAACTCACTAAATTATTCATTATTAAATTGAGCTGAAATATTTGCACATTAGCAAAACATTTTAAATAATTTTTCTGCTTCTCAGAAATATATTTGATAAGTTTTCTTTTACTTCTCAGGAGTAATTTATTTAATAGAAAGTATATACATTACAACAGATTATTTTTATATGATGCGTTTAGTCAGCAAATAAATCGCATTTTAATGGATTTTTAAAAAGGAGTGCTCTAACTAAAATTGTTCAATAATCTTTATGGATAATGAAGAAGAAAATGTTAACATTCTTATCAAATTTGATGTTTGTGAACTTAAGCTTGTTCATTTAAAGTATAGGTGTTTTTTTAGAGGTATAGAACTTTAAATTGCAATAAAACAAAGATGTATTATTCGATTGACATGAATTAGTGATTTTATTTAATTTTCTTTAATACACTTTGCTTTTTAAAACAGTATTATTGAATAGATATAAAGTTTAATTTGAATTAAAACTGATTCTCTAGCATCTTTAGAACACAGCATTTAGTCCAAGTGCTTGTAATAATAAAATTTAATGAAGACACATTTTGTGAGTTTCATTATGCTACTTTCAAGTAATGGTTTAATATATAGCTCAATTTATATTAAGATTACATAGCACCTCTAAAAAAGGTAATAGTAAAAGTCATTTACGTCTTACGTTTAGATTATATTATTAAACTGATTCTGAAAATAAAAAAAATCCGTTTGATAAGCCACAATTTCACAACTTTAAGAAATTAAATATTTTCAAAGTTTTTTAGAAGTATGCTAATTTTTAAAAATATTTATGCTTGTAAAATTTTTGGAAACAAGAGCTAGCATAGAATTAAAAATTAGGTTCCTTGTTGAACTTTAATAATTATTTTTATGGCTAGACCAGGAAAAAATACGACATTTTCTTAAACATTAGCTTTAATACATTTCTTTTTTCAAAAAAGGACTCTCAGACTTATATTCACACTAACCTTTGTAGAACATATATTTGGAAGTGGTGATAAAAAATTACATGCTTTATATTGAGCAGAAAAAATACATTAGGGATTAGAAACACTTATATATTCCAAATAAATTAAAAGTCCAAAAAAACCATATTTAAGGTTTGTTAAAGCATAAAACAAAACAAAATATTTCCAGTTAGGGTCTAATTTCTTAATATGTTATTTTCCAACTTATGATCTACACTAATACTCTACTTTAATTAAATATGACTGCAAAAATTCTCTTAATTCAAAATATGCTTTTGCAATATATATATATATATATATATATATATATATATATATATATATATATATTATAATGTTTCTATATATATATAATTTATGATATATACATGACGTATTTTAAATGAGTTTAGTTTAAGGATGATAAGTATAATAATAAAAATTCGAAACACAATTATTATATCATCTTCACTCAGACAGAATAGTTAAGGGAGCTGTTTATATTCTCAGTCTTTGATACATATTGTATATATTTGCACTCTAATTAATTAGCCAAGAGTGTCTAAATGAGAAAGGTACAATTAGTCAAGAATCCTACATTTCTTTAGAATTATCCCAATCGCATGTTTATTGCGGAATCTCATTGGCGTTTCAAACCAAACAAACGCTCAATTTCGGTTGTCATCCTTTACACACAGTAAGCAGTAGTATGTGATCCAATTTTAATTAATCACCGCAGTTCCGCCTTTAATATGTCGCACGTTCGGAGTATTTGCCGATCTAGCACATATGTTGATGGCAGGTTATAAGGGACGAAAGTACATTTGCAATGTTCCTATTTCTCTGCCTTGCGCAGTCATTGCTTGTAAACAAAGGAATGTGGTAGAGATAAGGGGAAATTTATGTAGATTTATCTATTTGTATGCATCGTCTCTGACTGCCAAACACAGATATGCCTCACAAAAGTGACGATAAAACGACCTTGTATTTCCTCCGATGTGCAGTTTACCTAGATGACAAGTCTCTGATTTTTTATTCAATTTTTATTTTAGAATCATATTTTTATTTTTCTATTTTAACAGAAATTTTACTTCTCTTGGGAATATTAAGAGAGCACGGCAAAGGAAGTGAAAAGAGTGTTAAGGGTTTTCATCAAGATGAGTAAGATGAAATACACACAAAATGTCAAATTTGACAGAATAATGCATAACTTATCAGATTTTAAGTCAAAGTTAATTTTAAGAATATTGTTTAGTTTTACAAAATGTATGCGCTCATCTGATTTTTTTCCCTCTGAAACTGATACGTATTAAACATTGGTATAGTAATAAGTAATTATTGAATGCCAGTAGTAATATATTATTTGTAAGACTATGTTTAAAAAATAAGTTATAGTTTATATGCACAGAGTGTATTTTAAAACTGTGGATGAATATTTTTAGTAAGTTTAAAAAATAAGTAATAACTCTTAAAATACTCTACTAATATATTTATAATAATATCCTTATAAACTGTCAATAAAATTACATAGAAATGCAAATAACATTAAATTAATAAGAACACGAAAAATATTCCGATAGGTTTTCAGGTGAGGAGTTTCCTTTAAATGAAAATAAATCCTAGAAATTAAACTATAGATAATTCATTAAAATTGGTACGCAAGATATCTTATACTTTTAGAATTTTTTTTTTTCATTTGTAATTTAAATCGAAAATTGAAAATAAATCAGTTGTCTTTAAGATTTTAGTGATAAAACAAACGCATTTTTTTTTAATTGAATAAATCATATATAAATAGAAAAGTATAAAAAGGAAATTTATATACTTAGGGTATACGGCTACCTTAAAAATGCGCATTTAGTGAGAAATTAACAAAAAATGTTTTATCGTTTTGTTCAGTAAATCAATTTTTATCAGGTTTTTTTTAAAGATGTCATTTTTTATTATTTTTTGTTTATTTTCACAAAAGCTCCAACTCCATTACTTAGAGCTGATACAACTCCCAGTGTACCTTTTCCGAATTTCAAATGTGTTTATAGATATTGATAAAATATTTACGAAGATTTTTGACTGAATTTTTTTGTAAATGCTTTGTGTGTAATACTAAAATTAATGTAATCCAATTTATAAAAAAAACACTATGGTGTTACAAAATTTACAGCATATAGAAATATAGCAAGTATATTTTTAAGCAGTTTCATATAGTTACTAATATTAAATGTGAGCGATTTTTTTTATAAAAATTTTAATATAACTTTTATTCTAAATCATTTCAGCAGTAAACTTTAATGTAACATAAATATTGAAAAAGTGAAAATTTGAGCTTTAACTTTTGTTTAAAGTAAGCCTCCGTTTATGTAATTGTTTTTTCGAATTCTCAACAGTTTTATCCAATTTTTATATTTAAATTATTTGCTTTACAATTTTATATATACATATACACTGCTCAAAACAATTAAATGATATTGTAAGTTTTATATAAAATAAAGATATAAGCGAAATTTTTTTTTTTGCCGAAAATGGAAGAAGAGAATCACAAATGCAAATTTTTCTGATTTTCAAACTGTGAAGTATGCTAATTTTGAGTTCGACGTCAAAAACGTCGCTTCAGCGGCAGCGAATGAAATTTGACTTTCAACTGAAATAAAGACATGGATGATCGGCATTCAGTGACTGCTTTGTTTCGATGAGTACGATGTCTCAGCGAAGTCATTTAACCGATTCAGAAGCTTGGAGAGTTGTTGGTAGGTTAGAAGGAGACCAAACTCAAGCCAAAATAGCGCAAGCCATTGGAGTGTCACAAAGTGTGATTTCTAGGATCTGGAACCGTTTTTTGGAGACTGGAAGTGCAGGCCGAAGACCAGGACAAGGTCGTAGACGGGCAACGACACCCAATGAAAATCGTTATTTAGTGTTAACGGCTCGGAGATACCGAAATATGAACGCTACTCTTCTCCAACAACACCTTCTCTCGGCTACTGGCACCACGGTTTCAACTCAGACTGTCCGAAACCGGCTCCATGGTGTAGGTCTGTATGCTCGCCGATCGATGGTATGTGTTAGACAAACATCAAGACATCGTCGCGACCGCAGGGAGTGGGCAACAGAGCATGTGAACTGGAGGAGAAATAAATGGAGCAATCTTCTTTTTTCTGACGAGTCCCGTTTTTCTGTTCATCCCGATAATAGGCGTATTTTCATCTGGAGGGACCTGGCAGTAGGAATAATCCTGCGTTCGTGCACGAAAGTGTCAGATTTGGCGGTGGGGTAGTGTTGGTGTATGGTGGCATCTCCATTGACGGGCGCACATACCTCTACATCATTTGAGATGGACCTCTGACTGCTTGCCGATATAGGGATGAGATCCTCAGACCTATTGTAGTCCCTTACGCTGCAGCAATCGGAGATGACTTCATTTTAATGGACGAAAACTGCAGGCCACATCATGCTAACCTGGGGGAGGATTTACTTTTCGAGGAAGGAATCGTACGAATGGAATGGCCAGCGTGTTCTCCAGACAAGAATCCAATAAAGCACGTTTGGGACGCTCTAGGAAGACAAATTGCTGGCCGCCAACCACCCCCACAAACTCTCCAAGAACTGGAAAGAGCTCTTCTGGCGGAGTGGGACAGAATACCCTAACTCGTGATTAATAGCCTCATTGACTCCATGCCTCAAAGATGTTCAACGTTTTTGGCTGTCCGTAGAAACCATACCCCCTACTGAAAATGATTTCCTTTGAAGAAAACACCTTTTCTTATTCTTTTTTTCTCATATGCACAAATTGTGTTTTTTTTCCTTTTGTACACAAATGCGCAATAAAATTCATTTTTTTCTGCCAAACATGTGTAATTTATTCTCATGTAACCTACTACGTCTGTCGACTATGTATCAATCAGCTAAAAAGTTTCCCAGCCACAAGATCCACCTAAAACCGCAATATCCTTTAATTATTTTGAGCAGTATATATATATATATATATATATATATATATATATATATATATATATATATATATATTCATTTAATATATTAATTAAATCATAAAAACACCAGAAAAAAGGATCCCATATCAAATTTTAGGAAATTTGTGTCTCATGTAATTGGATACTAGGAAGTTCGATGTGTAATAAACTAGTTCAATCTCAAATTCGTCACTTTTTCCTGATAATTAGTTTGCTCCCGATCTCCCCTAATTAGAGTTTTGCTTTGAAAATACTAGACATGAATGCGTTATAATGAAGTTGAAACGAAATTTTATTAAATACTTACTTTTTTATTTATTTCTTTACCAATAAATATACATATATATATCTAAAAACTATCTATTTCTTAATCCAACAAAAATATTTTTTAGTGTATAGCCCATTTTTAGCTTGATTCAATCCTCCTTATCTGGTATGAATTATGTTCCATACTTCATTACTTACATTACAGTATTAAATTGATGCTAAACTCCACGTGATAAAGCAAGGCATAGAGTATTTATAAAATATGTCAGCATTTAAATGGCATAGTACGATAAATGAAAATATCTATTTGAACTGTGATAATTCTTTTAATGCTAGATCATTTTTTATATTTAAAATATGTGTCCTATTTTTTGACCTGCATATATTAGATGGACAGTGTCTTAAGGAGAATTGCATCATGTCTTGAAAGGGAAAATACATTTTCTGAAAAAAAAAGTATTTAAATTTTAATTTGATTTTTAATGCTCTTGAATGCCTAACACGAAATTCAGTTAATGAGTTTTGCTGTCAGTTACATCATCGTAATGTCTAAATTGATTGAGTTTTTCTATCACTGTGAAGTAACAGACACAATTCAGGGGAATGTTAGCCATTATTTGCCTTTTTAATTACTAAACATCAAATTACGTAAACGGCCATGAGAAAATTCTTGATTCATTCTAATGTGAAACAATTTAATCAGTACATAATTTACGCTTAACTAATGAAAACTGCTTCAATAATTAATCTATCTTGTTAACAATTAATAATTAATCAAACCACTCGATCATATAAGTCATCACTTTGCTAACGTAATGACACTCTATTAGCTACGGATAACAGCTGTTGTCTTAAAATTATAGTGGACACTCGCCCCTAATGCACGAGTATTGGATAATATACAAACTATGGATTATAAATTTATCTTCTCTGTGTGTCTAAGCGCTTTGCAAAGTTTAAACATAACAAATAACGCCCAGTACTCTCTCTTCATTGAATATTTCATATATTTGGGTAAGATGAAAGCGGAAATATTTCCAAAAATAACACTCGACTAACAAAATAAACCTCGTTTTCTGAATCATTTCATGCTTATCGTAGGTAAACCTTAAAGCAAATTTTCAGGCTGTATGCTTATGAAGTAAAGTTTTCATTTTCGTTGCTTTAAAGAAGAAATGGAAATGAGTTGAAAATTACGCTTTGTGGAAAATAGCTAAGCAAAATGAGATACTTATTATTTATTTATTACTTTAATCAAACCAAGACTTGGAATTTTGTGAATCGATTACAAATTGGAAACTCTACATGTCTGTACTAGATTAAACATTAATTAATCATTTTAATCATGATTACATTCATATAATTCATGAAATATAATTGTTGTTGTGTTGTAAACTTATACAAATTCATTTGAAATTTGATACTGTAAAAACTGATAAAAAGTACTAAAGTTTAAAAACAATTATAATTATTTCTTGCATGAGATTCTAATAATCTTAAAATCCTATTTCTACCTTGTAGTATTTCAGAATTTCTAAATGTAATACAATTAAGTTATTGGTGTTTTTTATGGTTCAGAAATTTATCTAAATGCATTAAAAGCAATTCCAGTAATTTTACATTATATTTATTGTTTAGGATGTTACCAAAATTATCTGGTTTGAGTTTCAGATATTTTTCTCCCCTGAAATATAAATTATATAGCTCCTCTATTGCAGTTATTATTGAAGGATGTACCTGGCGTCAGTATATTTGTCGGAACTTTAACTACTACTGCTCAACTTTCTGTGGACACAGATTTCATACATAACGATAAAACAAAGATTATTACTCTTATGGATAATTATTGCTTACATAAATCAGACAATCGAAGGAGCTTGCTATCCTAACTTTTACCGCCTTGATTAAATACTTTTCTTTTTCAAGTGACTGTTTGAAACGAAAAAACACACAGTTTTTTAAAATACTTCTATATTAAAATAGTACACACATAATTAACTATTTTTCTGTATGAGGTTGTGTGGTTATTATTAATCTTAATTGACCCTTTCAAAAGTCTCAAGTTATCTAAGAAAGAATTTAAAGACATCATTGGATACGAAATTTTCAAAAATAATGAAAATGACATTAGAATTAGCATAATTATAATGTAGTTATCAAAGTTTACCTTAAAAATGTTTAATATGATTTCTCTTAAGGAATAAAATACACTGTCTGACATATTGAAAATACATACCATGAAGATTCAGCCATGCACACGGGGTACACAGCTAAACAAGCTTTTGCAGGGGATTTGAAATACAAGGTGTTCACATGGTTATAGCTCAGAAAAAAAGAAAAGGAAATAGCAGGTGAATCAATTGCCGCTATTCTTTACCACCAAGGCGTTCCAGAATTTCAATCTCTACGCTCTAGAAAACACGTAGGGATTAAGAAATACGTTCTTACTGTCATATCGCTACTGCAACCCCTGTGCATATAATTTGAATCAGAAGGATCTGAGATCAAATATGAATCCCCGCAATAGACCATGTTTACTTAGACTTATGAAACGATGCATCTAGAAAGTAATACTAGGCAGCCCCGCAATAAAGTGCTTTCAACATTCTGTGGAATGTGCTCAGAGCTTTAGATTCTTCAATATCTCAATTTCTCGATTGGCAAACTGCGACTTGCCTTCAAATCGCCTTTGATACATACTGCGATTGACACCAACCCACTAATGTGAACGACTCTAATGGTGTCGAGACATATCCGCTTGAACAACTGAAGAACACAGTGTGATATTCAGTGACCAAACTCAGTTCTTTTTTGTATAGATAGTATCTGACGAGAAGTCTGGATGTGTTGAAGAAATGAAGCTGAGATTCGACCGTTAGGGTTTAATTTCATACTATCTGTCAACGTGGCATAATGGTTTCAAGCGCCATCAGACCTAATAAGAGATTATCTCTGGTACGTATCAGAGGTAAATTCATGACACAATGATACATTGATCTGGTGCTGTATTTAATTATATTACATTATTTTCAGTGTCTTAAATGTGATGATTTCAAGCAGTACAATGTGCAAACATGCTAGGCATTCATCATTAGAGATGTTTTGTAGTATGCCCAGTTCCTTTATTTGTTTTCAATATCTCCTGAGTTTAACCGAGAAGTCTATCTAGAATATGATCGGCCATCATTAATTTGGTCCTCCCTAATCTCAATATGACGATAAATTATAGAAGATGGTCTAGAGCACATAGGATTCTTTCCCTCAGGAGATTACTTACGTACATATTACCTTATTTCCTTTGATCACGCTGTATTTTCTCTCAGCAATGTATTAAAATTACCTTCCTTTTCATAAAACTCCTTATTTACGTACGTATTATCTATTTTTATATCAATTTTCATTATATTTACCCCACTCCTGCAGGATAGATCATTTTGTACATCGGTATACACAATATTTTTAAAAATAATCAGGATTTTGAATTTTAAAGTCCAATGCTAATAGACAGGTCAAAAGTAGACCAACAAGAAATTCTCACAATGCTGTTTCACGTTCAGTGTTATTCAATTTTAGTTATTGCATAAAATCGTTATATTAATAGTTTGATTTTATGATTATTGCAATAAAATGCCCTCAGAATTTTTAACATGTGAAATATTAATTAAAATGCATTTTCTCTTCATTTTGCTGATCTTTCAAGACTAATGATAACTTTTGTTTTGTGTATTGTATTGTTAAATTGAGAGAAAGAGATAGCTTACGCAAATTTGATATGCCTTATTAAAATAAATGAATACGATTAATTTTTATCAATGGTGAACATTTTATATTAATTTAGAAAAACATTTCTTTCTCTTATTATATATATGATGAACAGTCATAGAGTTTTTAAATTTCGCTCGCATCAGGTATTCATTTCATCGAATATTTTCTCAAAATTTCTTCAATGGTGCTTGTAATCAAATGTAAACAATAAGCTTATGGGACTTGACTTCTTCAATAAAATTATTTTTGTATTCCTACATATTTACAACAAAAAAAATTCAAATGGGTGAAGTATTTTAAAAAGAAACGGTGATACAAGGTGATTAAACTTTGTATGCTCGAAACTTCCTTTCTGATTTATTTAACTATTATAGAAATATAATAAAAGTGGCAAGAGATTCTAATATCACTACCAGAGGAAATATTTTAATAAATCAATACAGTTGTTAGCTTTTGCTGATGACATTGATATTGCTCGAACCTCCGTCACACAAAAACAAGTCTTCTTATCTTTAGAGAAAGATGCCCTCAGAAAGGAACTGAAAGACAATAAGAATAGGACCAAATAGATGCCTTGCACTAAATCTTGTTTTAACAATTTCCATTTTAAAATTGAAGAGTATGATTTCGAAGTTGTTGACAGTTTCACTTATTTAGGTTCAGAAATTAACAACAGAAACGATTGTACTATTGAAACGCAAAATATAATTACTATGGCTAATAGATGTCTTAATGGAATACGAAAATATGTAGGGAATCGAATTTAATCAAGAGAAAAACAAAGGTTATATTGTATAAAAGTATTTTAAGATCAGAATTAGCTTATGCATGTGAAATATGGTAAATATTTCGAACAATGAGAGCATGATACGTATCTACGAAAGGAAGATATTAAGATTTATTTTTGGAGGAATTCAGGAAAGTAAAACGTTGTGCAAAGATCAAATTCCGAGATCTATCAATCATATAAAGAATCTTACATTATTAACTTCATCAAAATACAAGGAATTAAATGGTCATGCCATGTTGTCAGAATGGACGAAGACCGCACCACTAAAAAAGTCTTCAATGCCCAACCAATTGGTGCACGAAGAAAGGGCAGGTCAAATATTTGATGGATTGACGGCCCCAAAAAAGATATCTTTCATTTTGAGAACTGAGAATTAGAGAACACTAGCAGGAAAAAGGTTGGCCTGGAAAAGGCTTCTTGAGAAGGTCAAGGTCCACCCTGGGTTATCGAGCCACTGAGGAAGAAAGGAAGGAAATATAATATATTGGAAATTCGTTAGGGATAATAAAATATAAAAATTCAAATGATGTCATCAAGTATAATTGATTATTAAATAAATTTGTTGAATAATAATAGTTGTATAGTAAATATTCACCAAATTTATATTATTAATTATTCTACATGATATACTCTTCTTAGATTTATATAATTTCATTCATGTTTATTAACATGAACATTTTTGAATTCACAGTGTTAAAAGTATTTGAGACATTGGGGAATCAGAATTAACAACAAATATGGCAGTAGCTTAAGTATATATTTTATTCAGCTCGACTATACTATCCAAGATAATTATACGTCTGGAGTTGTTACCTTACTCAAGTCCTTACAAAGTATACGTTATAATAATATTACTCATATTTAACTGAAGTTTCCACTCAGCTGAACTCGAGTGGGATTCACTAATATCTTCAAGTGGGTTTACTCAGGACCTTATATTAAGCCAATTTCACTCTTAGACTTTTAATAGTTTCAGAATCGTCACTTTTCGCTTTGTAAACATCCACTGACACGCGTGGTGCCTTCTATGGAAATACTCACTTATATATACTGCTCTGTTTATAAGGTAATATTCATTTACATGTACCAGAGTTCCTTTACAAGGCAAAAGTCTCATATCAAACAAATTTTTCAAATTTCTCAAGCATCTAGTTAAAGGAAATGCACACACACAATCCGGAACTTGATATATATTCATATTTATAATACTCAGATATATGTTTTAATATTTGTTATCAAGTATTTTATTTAAAACATTAAAACATTGAATATATATATACATATATATATATATATATATATATATATATATATATATATATATATATATATATATATATATATATATATACATATATATATATATATATATATATACATGTTTTATACTTTTATAAAGAAAATGCCCGAAAATTAATATATTGAAAAAATATCATAAACCAGCATGCAATCAGTAATGATGTGTGAGTTGAATTCTTTTAGGTATTATTTAACTTCTCTTAAAATTTTTCATATAATACTAAATAATAATAATAAAAAAACCTCAGCTAGTCTTAAATAATTTCTTAACCCATCTTATCAGTTATATCCCTACACTGTATGGACTTAAGGTGCACTTAATACACCTATAGAGTTCTCTGAAGACATTAAAATAGATTTATAACAATGTATGTGGCAATTAACGTACATTTATTCGAATCTAAGCCCCCATCGATTCTAAGCTGCACCCCTAATTCTCAACACGTTTAGGGAAAAAATAGCAAAAATAACGTAAAATATTTATCGACATCCGATTTTTACGAAATTAAAAAATTTTTTTAAAGGGACTCTATTAAGAAATGAAAACTTGATTTGTTTTAATAGTATTAAAAACTTTTAAATACATACATGGATCTGTAATTACTTCAACCGTCAGTATTTTGTTGAATTTCACCCATCCAATGAATTTTTCTTATTTCGATTCTAAGACCAAACTCGAATTTCAGTAACATTCACAATAAAAAAAAAGTGTTGCTTAGATTCGAATAAGTATGATATAAAATGGGCTTGGAAATTATACCGTTATGAAAGTTACACGAAAAATAATATTTAGGGACACAATTTCATTAAATCAACATATAAATCAAATTGATATGTGTGATATGCACATTATTTCTCTTCATTTTTCATATATTTGCTTAATAATAAGTACAGAAAAAAAAATTTAAACGATGGCAGACTTGAATAATTTCTGAATCCTTTTTTTATCGCATAAACACGTGCACTATATGGACTTAAAGTGTACTTAATACACATACAGTTATGGAGCTTTTTAAAATTACAATTTAAAATACATTTTTAAACAAAAACACATCATGATATACGCCAAATATCATATATATAACACCCACTTGTCAGAAATTCCTTATATTGTTCCCATCTACAACAATAGCGTAGAGGATATGCATTTGAATAGTTACCCTCAAACCAAATAATGGCGTAATCATATAGCTCCTGCGAAACTCTAGATCTAATTCGGTAGTTCAAACTGAAAGCGTGGGATCGATTCTGGTTATCAGGGGTTCATGACTTGTTTTCGGGAACGCTGGTACGTCAAGCTCTCAAATTTGCATCGGAAAACGTGGTGCTTCACTCATTCTACTCTTTTCTATAGGGAACTCTCAAGTAAACAAAGTTAAGTTATCGAAGCAGGAACTATGTTTGTTATGGTCGAAGACAAACATTTAAGAAAACCAGAGGAAATATTATAACACTATAAAGTTTACATAACCATTCGCATTAAAATAGGTATGACGCGTTTTGGGAGATAAATAATTGGAGATTCATTATTCAGGTTTTCGATGTTTGCCAAAATATGATTAATTGGACGAATGAACAATGTGTCTTATGAGATGGATTAGTTGGTTAAGGGTGAGATTTCTCCTGAATCGCAAAACTTTCAGGAAATAAATGAATAACAGATTAAAAGAATAGTGAAATCATTTATATTTATTGGTCTATATAATTATATATAAATATTGTTACTTCGATTCTCTCCGGCTTATCAGGAAAATGACAATTAAATTTAATTTAAATTAAATCACACCGTATCAATTTATAAAGATTATATTCATGTATTTATTAATTTTTTCATTTTTTTTAAATTTGAAAGGGATTGATGATAAAAGAATATGATAAATAATTGGATCTTTCAATATAACTCTGAACGTTGTGTCTAAGTTATTTATGTCAACAATCAATAACTATAATCAAAAGTCGAAATTCAAAAACTCTCTGTTTTGAAATGATTTTTTTATTTTTCGACACTTCCCTCCTAATCTTGATTTTTATTCTGCTTCATATGAACGATTTAGTTTTCAGTAACTTTTAATTCTTATCATTGAAATTTTATTTTTTATCTTTCGATATTTTTTGATAATTTTCACCTTAATTTTTTTATTTTATAGATGAAATGGCGTTATCTGTATGGAGCTGTTAAGTCCAGTTTGTTTCCTTATTCTGGAACTCCCAATGTGGTCTATATTGATCCCTAGTGGTCTATGAGCAGAAAGAGATTCCATGTCAGAAAAAAAAATTGAGGGGTCTATGAAGTTTAAATGGGGCCTGCGATATTGGCTCTTCTTTAACGAGCACCAATTTTCATTTTGGCTTTCAATAAATGAAAAATTCACATACACAGTTGTTTCCTATTTACTTACGTAGTATTTTATTATAATGTAATCACATATAAAAATTCAAGAGTAAGCAAGTACATATATATGTTTATGTGGGGCTATCTTCTCGTAGAAAACAGAAATTCAGCGAAGGTTACTAAAAAACCGAAGATACTCAAAATAATACATTTTGACCATTTAAATTCCGGAATTACATTTAGTTAAAAATAAAAAATATATAAAGGATTATTGGCTTATACTTGTAATACCATCAATCGTACAGAGTCTCTGACAGATGACAGGGAGGAAAATTTACCGCATACCCGTCTTTTTTAAAACTGTCATTCTTAGTTCCTTACTGGAATCAGAAACCGTCCAGAATTGGATAGCCCGTTAGTTTAGCCAGGATGCGGTATATATATATATATATATATATATATATATATATACTGGCCTCAAAAAGTTAAGGTACAACCGGGTTTTTGTGTCTAATTTGCAAAATGAATGAATGTAGAAACAAAAATTTGGAGGATATGTGCATTAAATAGTTTTTTATTGAATGCGTCATAGAAATTTGTATTAGTGTATTGCAAAAACGATTTATAAAAAAAAAAGCAATATCTGCGGAAAAGTCCATTCTTGGAGAAAACAGCACATCACAGTGTTATGTGGTAAAATGGCATAAAAACAATACAAAAATGGGTTCTAATAAGGAATGTGTCCACCCCTAACTTGAATGCATTGGCGGCATCGATTTCCCATGCTGTTTATTAAGTTGTCGGACACCGGAATTGGAAGCGAAGACCAGACACAGAGTAAGCCTTGTTTCAGCTCATGTAACGACCTTGGAGGAGAATTTAAAGCAGCAACCTCTCTGCCAAGATAGTAACAAAGATGTTCTATCGGATTCAGGTCTGGAGATCGAGCTGGTCATTCCATTCGTTCCAAACCGTGATCCTCCAGATACTCCTCAACAATCCGAGCTCGGTGAGGTCGTGCATTATCATCCATCAGAATGAAGTCGATACCAATAGCAGCAGCATATGGGCGGACATATGGATCAAGGATCTCATCCCGATATCTAAGAACAGTTACGGTTCCTCCATGGAACACATGCAGGTCAGTGTGGCCACCCAGCGAGATCCCTGCCCAAACTAGGATTCCACCACCTCTATAACTGTGTCTTTCAACAGTGTTGGATTGATGCTATCTAGTGCGCTGTTCCCTCCAGATCAGTAGACGCCCTGAATCACTCTCCATTGGAAATCTGGACTCGTCTGTGAACAACACAGAAGCCCATTGTTGCTGCGTCCAAGAAACATGTTCTCTTGCCCAGCATAAGCGGTTCCTTCGCTTTCGTCCGTTGAGGGGAACGCACACAACTGGTCTTCTTGCATACAGACCTGCATTGTGAAGACGATTTCGCACCGTAGTAGCGGAGATTCTTCTTCCTGATGCTTGAAAGTGGTCTGCAACGAGCTGCGGCACAGTAGTGGTTCTTCTCCTTCGTGCCGAAAGAGCTAGAAACCGGTCTTCTGCAGGTGTTGTAGCTCGTGGTCGGCCTGTAACAGGTCTTCTGGACACAGAATCTTCGGATTGGTATTGATCCCAAAGTCGCTGAACAACACTACGAGACACATTGAGACGACTAGCAGCATCAGCCTGCGACAATCCCATTTCCATCCATCCAACTGCCCGCCACCTTAACGAATTGGGTAAACGACGTCTCTGAGACATTTTCTAAACTCTATTGACTATTGTCACCGAAACTGCCAACAACTGTTGAAAATCAACACAACTTACACACAAAAGTACGAAAGCTTGATATTTGCATATTTTTCTCTCACTCATAAATATACGTTCTTTTCTATAAAATAAAAGTGGTAGCAATCGTTTTTGCATTAATGTTTTTAAAGTTCGTTATTATCATTCATGTAAACTATGCATTTTATTGTTACTGCCATTTTTTTTATGGTGAGCTTCGAAAAACATGTTGTACCTTAACTTTTTGAGGCCAGTGTGTATATATATATATATATATATATATATATATATTTAAATATATAAAATCAATCACAATAATCAATTGAAAAATTGAAATATATGAATCTTATAATACTAAATCTCATTTCAAAATATCAATGGCGAATATAAAAGATAAAATTCCATCGTTTTCAAACAAAATTAAAAAAATATAAAATAAAATAAAAATTTATAAAATATCCAAGTGCAATCTCGGACTTAGGACCGACAAGTGGGGTTAAACTAGTTTGATGGCGCCAATCTTCCCCCTATTGCAACTTGGTAATTTAATTGGAAAATATCCAAATTTAAAAAAAATTAAAAAATTAAAAAATTAAAATTAAACCATTATACTTGAAAAATTAAATTGTTCGTCATCGCATTCTGAAAGATATTACAACACCAAAATATTAAAATTTAAAAACAATTTAGTGTATGATATAAGTGAACCATCAAACACCTAAGATGATGCACCAATCTTTAAAATAGTTGTATAGGTAGAAAAAATAGTTGCATATATATGTATAAAAAATATTTGAGATCCGAAAGTTCAAATTAAAAAATATTTGAGATCCGAAAGTTCAAATTAAAAAAATATTTGAGATCCGAAAGTTCAAATTAAAAAATATTTGAGATCCGAAAGTTTAAATTAAAAAATATCTAAAATCAAAAATTTCAAACTAAAAAATCCGAAAGTTCAAACTAAAAAATCTGAAAGTTCACACTAAAAAATCCGAAAGTTCAAACTAAAAAATTCGAAAGTTCAAACAAAAAATCCGAAAGTTCAAACTAAAAAATCCGAAAGTTAAAACTAAAAAATCCGAAAGTTCAAATTAAAAAATATCTAAAAATCGAATGTTCAAATTAAAAACTCTGTATATACACAAATGAATAACGTAAATCATTAAAAACTCACCAAAGAGCATCCTATCAGGAATTCAATCAATATCTTATAGAATGACTTTTCATATTTAATATATCAATTACCACATCCATATTTTGCTCATAACATCTACCAACGCCATGTCAATCCAAACGATTCTAACGCTAGAGTTTAACCACTAGGCATAGATGCACACCAGACCGCATGTAAAAAACTTGCTTGATTGGTCATAAGCATTTGATTGGTCATAAATGTGTGATTGGACATATATAAATGTTTAATTGGTCATAAATAATTTTAAAGTGTAGTCATGTAAATATTGGTCTAAGTGTGTATTAAAATGTATCTTGTGTGTGGAATGCACAAATACTTCACAGCTGGACCACTAACAAGCTGACTTTGTGGACCTAATGTTGTGTGGTGGATTTGTGCATTTATGAGTTTGAAAATATTTTTAAGAAATATTTCTGATCTACATATTTTTTCTCAAGAAGTTGATGGGATAATCATTCTGTATACAACACAATAAAAAATTCTGGATATTTTTGAATTTATCAATATTGTGCGTAGTTAAATTATTATTTCTCATCAGAAAATTTAAAATTATATTTCTAAATACTGATATATGTAGACAACTACTGAAGTTTGGTATCTTTATGACATTGAATTTAAATGCTTCCCTTTTATCATATATATTGCTGTATAATTTGTTGTCAATAATAGTTAAATCTAAATCTAAAAATTCAACTTTGTTTGAGTTAAAATTCGTCTGTATTAATATTAGGTATTCCGGATAAAAATTAATGCTAGGTTTAAATTCCCTATCATGACCTGTAACAATTAAATCATCTATGTATCTTAATAAGAGGCAAGTATATATATATATATATATATATATATATATATGATATGTATATATATATACATATACATATATATGATATGTATATGTATGTATATATATATATATATATATATATATATTAAACATAACAATTGTATTTTCCTTTATTGTGATTTTTTTTTCAAAATAAGTCCAGTTTGACGCGTTAACATGGACAGAAGGGTCCAATCACTCTGTATCTTGTTTTCATCATCGTAATCAAGTGAGCCTAGTCCTGAAAATTGGCGTGCTTTATTCTCCTAGATCAAGTAATTTTAAAAATGGAATTCCTCATTGCTTTTTTTTGTGATTTTTCGAAAATTATTCGAAATTCGATTTAAACATTTAATAACTTCGGTATTTCTCTGACTAGTTGCTCAAAACATTTTCTCATGTGATATACCTTATTATCCGTGTTTTGACAGAATATTGAAAAAATTTCAACTATAGAGCAATGTGTTAGCTATGTTAACTGAAATAGCAATGTATAATATTTAGCAATACACTGCTTCTTCCAACAAAAATATATATTTGCTAAAACTCAAAATGGTAGATTAAATGAATCTCTCTTCAATTCTTCATTAATGAAATAAACTAAATCCGAGGTATCTCATTTAGTACGTAATTATTTTCACAGTTGTGTGAGGAAAACTATAAGAACTTTCCACCTAACTCCTTTACAATGAAGGTTTCTGGTCCTTGATCGGCTTATATTTGACAAGATTTCTACACTTTTCGAGATTGTTTTAGAGTTGCGGAATGTTAAAGATCCAATTTTGAAAATAAATTTAATCAAGTGGAAATAAGATTATATGCCTATTTAACGGATTTATTAAATAAATTTAATGGGATTAACTTAAAGTTACAACGTGACAGCCTAAATTTGATTAAAACTAAGACTGGTATTTCAGCGGTTCTTGCCAGAATTAAGCTAAAGGAGTATAACATTGGACGACACGAATTTTACCGGTTTCTCAATTTGTTACAGACAATCAGAACAACAGATCATGCTTTAACTTACGTTTACCATTTAAATGCCTCTATTAAGATTTTTATGCTAGATTTAAGAATGATTTGTCTATGGTATTACCACAGTGAACAAAAAATCCATATGGTCACATTAAAAAAATCAATTCTCATATAACAAGAGGAACTGATCAGAATAGACACTAACGAATACCTTAAAGTAAGAGTTTAAAAATGGATATAAATAATTTGGTCTACCAAAGACATACCTGTTATTTAACCCGAATTGTGGAATATCTTGAGAAAGTTTTTCATTTCTTTTCTTGGGGGAAATGAGTTTTAGAAGGGGTTCCAGTCTCCAAAACAAAGCAAAACATAAAAGAATGAAATAGACTGAACACTACTGACGGAGGATATTTAGAGTTGAACCTAACAAAATTGAAACAAAATGTTGAAAAACTGTTTTTTAAGCATTAGATTTATTCGTCCCATTAAAAAAATGTTTACTTCTCAGTAATTTTATGCAATAAAAGTACTAAATTTAATTAAAATTTAATTAATAAATCCTTAGAAGTGACATTTTTTCTTAAGGTTTTTATACTATTTCACTTAGAAATTTAAAGGCTTTAAAGTAAGTAGCAGTTTATCCAGCTGCTGAAAACACATGTAAGTTGATGAATTTGCAAAAAATTCAATATTAGTTTAAGTAGGGGTCTACCTAAAAACCGGAAAAGGAGCTCTAGGACAAGTATTCTACATGATTTTATTTTATTCATACTTGCGGTATTTAATATAGCAGTGGTCGCCATCCTCGAACATTTCCTGGATCACTTCATGTATTCTATTGATGCGACGCTATTTTTAACTTCTTTAATTTCTAAATTGTGAATCAAGTTTCCTAATTTCACATCGCATCATGACCATAGTTAAAATAAGCAAGAAACATCTATTGACAAATTAACTTTACACTAAATTAACAGTCCGGTCGTATAGTGGTAAACAATTGTATTTATTATCAAACATACTGAAAACAATATTAAAAAGAACGATGACGATACTTATCTGAGTGAAAGGGGAGTTTGGATGGGGGGTTGACTCGGCAGGGGATTCTCTTTCCAAACGGGTTGGTACTTCTGGAAATATATGAAATAAAGGGAAAAGCCACGAGAAATGGTGTGTCAGTGCTTTTAAGAGTTGTCGGTAGGGCCTATACCGACAATGTTAAATTGAGCCATTTTAGGAACATGTTTCTCAGAAATTGTTGAATATAAAAACTTCAAATTTTTTTTGGCTGTATAATAATTAGGCTTTTTTATTTAAATAACAGTAAAATGTTTCAAATATATTGTTTACCTTTTTCAAAAAAATTCATCGTAAAAGTATCACTTTGAAATTTGTGAAAATTGTCATTTTTTTTACGATAACTGCTTCTGAGCAAAATATTTTGGTATAATCCTTAAGAAAGTAGCTTTATTATATATAGTTACATATTATTTATGTGCAGTAAAAATTGCAAGTATATTGATTTTTTAGATTCTTTGAAAAAGGTACACGTAGTTTGAAAACAATCATTCTGAGATCATTGCATTTTAAGTGTAAAAAGGCACTTAATTACAAAAATAATGAATTACAACATGTATTTGCCCTATTTTATAAAACATTAATATTTTCCTAATATTTTAAACATAAAATAGGAAACAAAAAGCCTTAAAATGTTCAGAAAATACATATATAGTAATTTTCAGTTTTTGTTCAACGAAATCTTTTTAGCATTTTGCATCAATTTTCACAAATTATTTATCAATCTGTGAAGAATTTTTAGCTTCAATGCATTGCAAATGTCAAATTTGACCTTATAACATCATAAATATAATGTAAGAATGTATAAATATATAAAAGTACTGATTTGGAAATATGTGATTTTACGACATTGCGAAAGGTTTTTATATGAATTTGTATGTTCCCATGCAAACACAATTTCAAAGAGTTTCAAAATTCAACATTTTTTTTCTAAACTGTACAAAAGATTTTAAAAAAAGTCAAAAATAGAACTGTTTATATGTTTTTAAACATGAAATTTGTGTATTTTTAAGCATGCAACAAGCTTCTCGCAACGACAAAAAAAGCATTACACATCTGAGTTATAATTAGTTAGCTATTATTGAAAAACCTTTGAATATTAAAGTTTAAAAACTTGTCTAAACAATAAATAAACAATAATATTTGCAAAGAAGTGAAATATTTAAAATATATTGTTTAGTTTTCTCAAAAACATGTAACATAAAAATATCACTCTGAATTTTTAAAAAATTGACATTTTTGTCACGAGAGAGATATGGACTCCAGTCAAATATTTTGGGAAACTCCTCAAAAAACTCACAGGAATATATATAGTTACATATCAGTAACACGAGGGAAAATATTTTATGTACATTTATACCTTATAATCTGAGAAAAAGAAGAATACACTTTTAAAAACATCATTTTTGAAAAAATTGAATTTTTACTATAAAGTGTCATTTTATAACAAAAATCATGAATTACAGCATGTATTTGTCCCATTTTATTAAACATTAGCATCTTTGCAATTTATTTTGCAAAATAGTAAACAAAAAAGTCTTAAAGTGCCCAGAACAGCATTTTTCAGTTTTTTTAATGAGGAAACATCAAAATTTTCTCAAATACTGATTCAGTTTTTAAACAATTTGTAGCTTTCATACATTACAGATATCAAATTTGAACAGAAACAGAAAGTATCATAAATATAATGTGAAAATATATCAATATGGTTTTGGTGTGAATTTGAGATGGTATTTAAAAATACCTGATTATATATATATATATATATATATATATATATATATATACGACGTTTCTTAAGTTTTCGTAACATTATCATAAGGTCTTGTTGTTGCAGACAGTTTCTAAGTTTAAAACTTCAAAAGTTACTTTAAACTGGACAAATGATTTCTAAAACAGACAAAATAAGACTGTTTCTATGTTCTTAAACATGAAATTTATGTATTTTTATGTATGTAACAAGCTTCTCGCAAAGACAACAAACATGACATTTAATGTATCATCTCATACCTTTTTCTCAGAAACTATTAAACATAAAGACTCAAATTTTTATTTATATTAATTAGACATTATATTTTACTGATGTGAATTTTTTTAAATAAAATAATTAGTTTTTTCAAAGTCAAACTTTTAGTTCACCGAACAATTATTATTATGAATTTATTAAAAATTGTAATTTTTTTCGTATAATTGCTTTATATTTAAATGTTTTAAGAATATTTCAAAAATGTCACTTCAGTATACACAATTGCATTTAAAAACATACTCACAGTAAATTTACACAATTTTAAAAATATAAATTTTAAACATGCATACAGTAAATTTACACAATTTAAAAAATAAGTTTTTGAAAACAGAAATTTTTATAAAAAAATCTTACCTTTGTACTAAATTTAATCCAAATTTTTCTTAAATATCACATAATTGTAACTTCAAGTATTTTTAAAATATTTTTAGCGTTTTCCTAAGTCTTTTAAATTTTAATTAGTTATTATTACTAATTATTTAAACTAAATTTAAAGTGAAGAACAGGTTTAAATTTAGGTAAAATAACTAAATATTAAATATAGCATTCAAATTAAAACACATGCTTTGAAATTTGGCACAAATTTTTTTTCCATATTTAGCACAGTTAAATTTACAGTTACTCTACAGGTACCTAATGCGTATTAATAAAAATAAATTGAGGCTTTGCAACTTTGCTTCAGATTTAAAAAGACAATGTTTACATTTCTATCTGTCAAATGGGCGTGGTTCATAAGCTAATTATTTTTTAAAAATCATTTTAAAGTAAAGGGTGTCTTTTTTAGAGGTATAGAACTTTAAATTGCAATAAAACAACGATGTATTATTCGATTGACATGAATTCTTTTTTATTCGAAAGATAATCTTGTGGCATTAGATTTTAAATATGATTTCTGGCATAGGACTGCCACGGCTGGCTCGGATGTAGTCCAATCTGGACGTCCAATTTTCGATGCCTTTTTCCAACATTTGTGGCCGAATATCGGCAATAACACGGCGAATGTTGTCTTCCAAATGGTCAAGCGTTTGTGTCTTATCCGCATAGACCAATGACTTTACATAGCCCCCTAAAAAATAGTCTAGCGGTGTTATATCACAAGATCTTGGAGGCCAATTCACAGGTCCAAAACGTGAAATTAGGCGGTCACCAAACGTGTCTTTCAAAAAATAGATTGTGGCACGAGCTGAGTGACATGTTGCGCCGTCTTTGTTGGAACCACAGCTCCTGGACATCATGATTGTTCAATTCAGGAATGAAAAAGTTAGTAATCATGACTCTATACCGATCACCATTGACTGTAACATTGTGGCCTTCATCGTTTTTGAAGAAGTACGGACCAGTGATTCCACCAGCCCATAAAGCGCACCAAACAGTCAGTTTTTCTGGATGTAACGGTGTTTCGACATACACTTGTGGATTAGCATCACTCCAAATGCGGCCGTTTTGTTTGTTGACGTAGCTATTCAGCCAGAATTGCGCTTCATCGCTAAACAAAATTCGCTTATGAAGATCGGGAACAACGGCAATCTCGTTTTGGGCCCATTCGACGAATCTACGCCTTGCTTGATGATCGTTTTGATGAATTGACAAACCAAACTGAGAATAAATCACTTGACAGCTGTTAAATCGGTCGCCATCTTGGAAAGTAATGCCAACTTAAACTTCTATACCTAGAAAAAAAACTCTCTTTACTTCTAATTCGTATAATGGCTTGTATGTTATATCAATGGAAAGCTCCCGATTAGGGTTTTATAGAAATATCAAAATTTCAAAATCGATTTTTAAAAGGGGTCTACCCTACCGACTGACCTTAAAGCTGACCGCACCACTTCGAAAAGAATCCGCTACGCATTCCTTACCGTCAAATCTACCACCCTGATTGGACTCAACAGTGCGCGCAAGAACACAGCCTTTCCGGCCATAAAGTATGTTGAACCTGGTCGCACCCGCATTCTTGTCTAATCCCTATTTCCTGTAAACAGGGCAAATGCAAAAATTAAAACTGTATCTCAGGGACCGACGGCCTCCCATCACTATATAATATAGCAGTGGTAGCCATCCTCGAGGATTTCCTGGATCACTGCATGTATTCTTTTATGTTTTGGGGAGCATTTACAGGAATTTAGAAGAAAAAGTAAATACATTTATATTATAATCAGAAAACTATCATCTTTGTATTTTTAAAAAAAATATTTCGATTTATATTTACACATTACAAAAAGAAGATTCACGGAAAACAAGAACGCACTGATAGCGGAAAGCAGTATCAATAAACTGACGTATTATGCTTTAAAATTACCATGTTTGCCAACACTCAATTTGATATGTCACTAGATATATTTGCAGAAGTAGCTAAAAAGTCGCTAAATTTATAAAAAGTCTCGCTAATAGAAGTAACTAAATTTTATAAAATGTTCTATTACATATTGCAGAATTTGTTTTATTACTCGTCATTTTAGAGAAACTGAATCTTCATAAATATAAAAATAATGAGTCTAAATTCTTCTACAAACTATCAAAAAATTTCAAGGACCACCTGTTCTCAACCACTGTAATGGACAACAAAATTTTTATATTTTTCTTTATTACTCATATTTTCTTTTCCCACTTTGTTCCATCTTTCTCCTGTCTAGTATTTTGTATAAATGATCTTCGTATTTTAAAAAGTTCAGGGAATAATAAAATTCTTAAGTAGCAAAATAATTACACTTTACTTCTCTTATTTTTGGTGCTATTTTTGGTGCTATTTGGTGCTTTTCTGATGACTATTTACATATACATTTGCATGTTAAAGGGGAAAAAAACTTAGAATAAGACATACCTCATTTACATTTCTCGTTCTCTGTTCTTTTCACAAAAATATTCTTTGCACCTTTATATGTTCTCGTATATTTCTTTTTCTTTTAATGTTTCGTGCTGCAGTAATTACCACTATCTTCTTTATAATAGATGAAACACATTTTTTCATCTTTTTGTTCCTGAAAGGTTTCGACTATTGTTTTCTAAGTTCATTTAAGAAACCGACAGCTTTTATGTAGCCTATTTTAAATGTAAGATTAATTTACATGCATAAAACCAACAAATGCGTTTATATATATTGTTGCCAGACTAATAGTACAGTAGAAAACACACAAGGCATCCCTTAATTCCCCTGCTTGCTTGTATACATGGTAGCTAATTTAATAGTATATACATAGTATCTACTCCAATATTAATTTATTAGAAAATATAATTTTATCTTATTTCTTTAATTTGTGATTATAAAATTTGGTCTTATTATGCATGGATAAAAGTAGGATTGCCGATTTATTATTTTTCAACATACACGAAACAAGAATCCCATCCTGTTGAAAACTAAATATTGAGGGAAATATATGTTTATCTCGGGATGATTGAAAAAGAATATAAATCTATTATTTTGTTTAGCGTTCCCACTATAGTTTATTTTTAATGCACAGCTTACTTAGAAAAACTGTAATCTGAAAGGAAATTAAATATTTCTAAACCTATTAATGAAAGAGATTGATTTTTAGACCCCCATTCAGGTAAATTAGTATTTTTTTGTAAGTAAAACAATGTATATACACAATCCTGAAAAAATTGTAAGCTCAGTAAATTTATCTACACTCTACTGCATTTATCTATATTATCGCTGAAAAAATCTATAAATAAATTCAGCGGAAGAAATCATAAAATAAGTAATAGAAATGGTCGAATAGACACATTCATAGTTAAAAAAATATTATCTATTTCCCTCTTATACAAACACACACACACACACATATATATATATATATGAATGTGTATATATATATATATAGAGAGAGAGAGATCAATTAGTTTTTCAATTAATAATATTTATTAATATTATCATATAATTATAAATAATTTTAATAAAATATATCGTTACATTGCAGTAATCTAAAAGCAACATTTTTGTAGAGAAAACGTAACGTTTGGAGTGTAAAATATAAAACATGGCTTCTGGGATGCATTTTACTATACTGTTCAAATTAATTGGGACAAGCATTTTTTACTTGTCTGAGTTATGTGATTACCAGTTTTATTCCGAACCTCCTCAAACTGGTTTTCTTTGCCCACAAATAATGTGATAGATCGATCTAGACTATAATTTACTCATTTGATTGGTTTTAGTACATTAGCAGTTCAATGTTTAGCCATTCAGTGTAGTTGCTGGTGGTTATAATTTTGCATTTCACATAACGCGTATTACATTTACTTGTTCAGAAAAGCGTTCCAAAATTATCTCTCTTAATCAGCGCACTCACATGATTGTGAGCGATATAGCTACGGTTGTTGTTATGGGCAAATTAAGTGTTTCAAGAGTTTTAAAAAGATTACAAGATTTTTTATCGTCGTTTCCAAGAAGAAAATGGAAATGTGGTTTCAAACAGAAAATTACTCCAAGAAATTGTAAAATTCTAATACGAAATAGAAAAAAAAATAAATAAAAATAAGACAAGTACAGACCTTCGAAGGGATTGAGTACCTCAACTGTACAGAAAAGGGCTCTGGAAGTTTGCTGTAAGGCATCAAGCCCGAGGAAAAAGCCATTTGTAACTCAGAAAACAAAGAAAAAAGGTTTAGCAAAGGGCACAAATACTGATCTTGGACTGTTAAGGACTAGAGGGAGGTGATTTTCAGTGATTAAAAGCATTTATTTGTTCAGTGATACAAATCAAATGCAGTTATATGAAGTGAAGCTGAAACTCTTTTGCCAGATCATTCCAACAGACTGTAAAACACACATCTAATCAAATTTTTTGCGTCTTTTTCGCAACAAAAGGCAATGGAAGCTTAGTTTCTTTTAAAGACAAGATGAATTAGGCCAAATGCATAGAAATGTTACGCAGTAGAGCACTGTTTCTCAAACTGTGGGGCACGCCCCCTGGGGCGCGAGCATATCGAAAATAAAAGATTTAAAAAATTATTCATTTACTGAAATGAATTAAAATAAAATACCTTCAGACATAATAAAAAATGCACTTTTACTCTGATATAAGCTATAGGCGATATTAAATCATCAAAAAAAAAAACTTCTTCAATACTTAATTAGCTATTTTTGATCCTATAACCAAATAAAAAAATATTTTATTTAATTTGCTGTAATCCCATGATGAGAGATTTTTTTATTACGCTTTCTTTTTAAACCTAACATACTACTCTTTCAGAGAAAAAACAGATCCCAGACCCCCAGAATCGAAAAAATTTAGGAACATAAAATATTCATCACTGTCATTATTTTTTAAATACTGCACATTATAGCTGTAATTTGTTTGACCTTCTAAGTTATTGGTACAGTTAGTTATGACCCCTCTGTGTTTATTTTTCATTTAAGGAAGTTGAATGTAATGTATTTCTCTGTTGCGCTTTTTTTCATTGAAAACAGTTTTATGATAGTTGGAAAACCACGGAGAGTATATTTAAGAGTATTCTAAAATATATAAAGCACAACGAAAAACGTTTTAATTTTTTTTTTATTAGTGACATATATATTATCATAATGAATACACTTTTTACCCGGAAGTGGTCACGCGGGACACACAGATTACGAAATCGTTAATTCTGGCAAAACTGTTTATATGTTACCAAAGAAAAATTAAAAAGTCCTTGAAAGAAGGTAAGTAAACTTTCTCTTAATTAAATTATTCACTAGAATAACGATTTGCATCTTGTACAATAAAATAATTATAAAAAAAAGAATTAGGGTGACTCAATAACCCCGCTCGACCGTATCGAGTGCGCGCCTGATCCCGGTTAAAACATGTTGAAGTCTTTTTGCTTTAAATATTAAAAATAATACAATTATTCTTCATCAGAATTTTATATTATTGTTCATTATTTAACATCAATTTTAAATGCTAATTCTGTGAGGCTTTAAATTAAAATTCGCTTAAAACTAATTACAATTTCAGCAATCATTTAAAAAAACATTTTACACTTTTGAAAACATTGTCGCGCACTTGGCTTTACTTTCCTTACAATACAGCTATTATATCAAGAATGTTTTATTTTCTTAAAAATGAACTCCTGCAAGGAGCGAGTACTTCGGCCAGTGTACTTTAATGTATCAGTGCTGCACAGAGTATTTTATAACTAATTAATTAATACTAAATTAAGAGCAAGTTTAATAAGTATTAACGACTTCCATGGGCTTGTCTTGCAAAGGAAAGTTTTTATAAGGAATGCATATGATTAGAAATTGACCCTCTGCGTTATTTTTATATATTTAGCAGATATCCATATTTTGTCTTCTAAGCAGTCACCGCATTTTGCAATATGTTCAATTTAAAAATTAGAGAAAGGAAAAATAACATAATAATTATCCTATTACTTACTTAATTAATTTTTTTTTGCTTAAAAGTAGTATTCAAAATTTGATACTTATGTTATTAATTTGTATGGTTTATAATTAAGATCTCGTATTGTAGCTTTAGCGTCAAAGTGCATAAATATAGCATTTAGTGTATTATTAATGTATAAGGGTTTCGCGATAAAAATTGTGATTGAAAAGGGGGGCGCTAGTATTGAAAGTTTGAGAAGCACTGCAGTAGAGTTATTCAATCCATGGAAGTATTTGACGGAACATGATTTGGCTTCTTGTCACAATTAAATATTGGTTCAAACTTTAATACGGGAAATTATAATAAAAGTGCTTAATTAGCTGGGTAATTTACCAGACCTAAGTTCTATTGAAAATGTATGACATATTCTCAAGAACCGTTTAGCTAAATTAAGTTGCACGACAAAGAACAAATGATAAAAAAATGCTATACAAGTGTGGTTTCCTGATGATGAAGTTGAGAACATGTGCACTGCACTAGTAGAATCAATACCAAGATGAGTTGAAGAAGTCATTTCTGATATAGGAGGACACATATTTCGAACTAATGTAGAGATTTTTTCTGTGTACTTAATGTATGTAATGATTAAAAGCTAGGGTTTTAGAAAAAAAATGTTTTTTACAGTTTGTCACAATTAATTTGAACAGTATGGTACATCGTGCATGTTAAATATACAGGTTGCTGCTGAATTCGACCGACAAATTCAGATAGTAGCACTCCAGTGAAAATAGTCAGCATAGGAACGATAAATCACCATAAAACATGGGGTCGCAAACCACGTTTAGTCGGTGAAATTCGTCCTAAAAGTAGCAGTCGGAAGAACAAAGACCTACAAAAGGGGAGTGGGCTAAACGAATATGGGGAAGTGACCTGCCGTAGTAGAGTTGAAGAACCCTGCACGTGTTTAAATTTCCCTCTGCTCTAGGGAGAATAAAATGGGCGAGTACCGGCCACTACGCACCATTGCGTGTGACTCATGCACGATTATGCACCAGCACACTTTGCGATTGTGGTGCGTATCCACCTTCATGTTACATATTTCGGGAGTTGGATTGGAAGTGGCGAAACTTTTGATTCGCCTCAACCCTCTCCGGACCTCAACCCCTTGGATTTCATCTTATAAAGCCACCTGAAATAACTTGTGTATGACACGCTGACGGCTGTATTAGAGAATCTCAAGGAAAGGATAGCCGTCGCTTTAGTTGACAACAGCAGCACACTTTAAACGCGTCTCACAATCCTCCGGCTATCGGTGTCGGCTGTGCTATGACCTACGTGCCTACAACTTCAAACAATTCCTGTGGAAATCACTTGTTGCATTTCTGACACTGAGTTGAGGAGCATGGTTCGTATTGATAACATACTTTATTCCTAATGAATGTATAATTTCTTGGCACTTAATGCTCCTTTTCATTCCACTCAACACCACACCCTTCATGAAGGTTTTTGCTAATTTCTCCTACTAAACTATGTTCTATGTTTATTTTTGTCGTCCTCCTGTTGCCAAATATCACATTTCTAAATTTGACGGTCGAATTCGGAAACACCTTGTTTACTCGAATATACTTAAAATAATATAAAAGTTTTCACTTCTACGTATCATTTTTAATTTGTACTATCTTCTTTAAGTAACCATTGATGAAATTTCTGATGTTAATATAAATGGTATTACACAGAAAGCGTATTATATTCATATATGCAAGTAAAAAAAAATAAAATTCGAGCTCAAATTTAAAGTAATAGTGAAATCATTAGACAAGAAAATTGCAGTTAAATGATATAATGGTTAATTGATATATTAATGAAAGCACACATTAACTCATGGTAGATATATAGGTATATGTTGGTATATATACAGTCTATTGTAAAATGTTAAAAGATAAAAATTTTATGCAGAATTTTTACTTATTCCGCCTCATTTAAATTGAATTAAAATCATTTTTGAAACATCTTTTCAGAATATTTTAGAACCAAATGAATTATTATCAAATAATAGATTGTAATTTACTGTAATTAGAGTTGTAAATCTAGTAATTTAATCTTTAAAATAATAAATGTGAAATAGTTAAGGAATAATTAACATATTTCAAATAGCATTATATAGTTGCTAAATCCTCAATATAATTACTTAAACTAGATTGCATGAATTATTTCATGTAATTTATCTTAATAAATAGGCAGTGCCAACTCAAGATGATAACTGATTCATATAAATGCATATTTACATCAAAATTCCTCCGCAATAAAAGCAGAAAACATTAACAGTATATACAGGCATAAGTATTCGATTCGAAAAATTGATAGATTCAATTAATGAGTACAACAAGAAATAAACTAAGAAATACATGTTTTCTATAAATTTTTCATGACTTGGGGGGTTAACGTATTTTCTTCATACTTTTCATCAGAGTTTTCTTTATGTTTGGAAACTTCAGAATACGTTAGGATGTTAGTAAACTATTCTTTTATGTGATTTTCTATTAAACAGATATTTTATATAATCAATAGCGACTTGTATTTATTTATTTTTTATTTTATTTTTTTAAGAAAAGAAATATTTGTGAAATTTGTATGTATGTAAAATGCAGAAGCTAAGAAATATATTAGTGTACGTAAATTCGTGACTGTTAATAACTAATAAACAATATTAATAAAAATATTTATGTGCTTAAGATATACTACATAAATCTGCAGTATGTACACGAATATAAGTCCATTATATATCAATAATGTGAAAGACAAACAGTTCAGTTGGAATTTTAAAAAGTGAATTTTTTTGTATTTAATTAAATTAAAAACCCGTCATTTTTATTATTAAAATTAATCAAGCTTCATCTTAATTGAAGTGACTTTTTACATTCGCTATCAAAAATAAATGATCCGATTTCAAAATTTAATAATTCCCAGATGAATAAACAACAAATGATAATTAAGATGTAATTATAAAAATAAAACATAAAATGTTTTTCACACGTAACGTTTTTTGACGTAAAGTAAAATTTGTTTTCCCTAATGGTTGTGTGTGCGTTCCATATGGGTTCCTTTAGTCGTCAGCAATATAATATCATTGCGAACCTGGTAGCCCTGGACTTTTGCCTCTACACAGGCATCTAGTTTTCTGGAATTGTTTATACCATCTTCTTATACTCTTAGATGTCGGTGTATTTCTATGCTAATTTCTCCGAAATTCAAGCAGAAACGTGATTACTGATAGACTTTTTTGCAAACGAGAGCACACAAAATGCCTTCCTCCGTTGTTACGCCATTTCCACTTCTGTTCACAATTACAACATTACTGCCACCTATTTGACAGAAACAATGTTACAAACTAAAATTTTATCTTTGCAATGACATATTAATGATCAGTTTCTGTTTATTTATCTGGGAATTATTAAATTCTGTTATCAGGTCATTCATTTCCGATAAACCTATTTATTTTATTTACTTTTTCCATTGCATTCTTTCTATACGTTTTTCGAGTATTTCATCATTTTCTTTCTGAACTACCTTCAGAAAAAATTTTATTAAATAGTTGCATTTATTCAAAACTAGCTTACTATTTTTCTTACGTAATATGAGTGAATCAATTATTTCTCCGGAAAATATTCAAACTTATACATAAGTTTTTGAAATGATTTTCGTTTAAAGGATTTATTTAATTTTAAAACATTCACAAAATTTAAATTTATAGATTATTTTTCTTTCCCGTAGTTTTTCGAAAAACAGTCATTTCTTTTTTGTTTATTGGTCTTCTACTTAAAGTATATTTAGTTTTTTTTTTTTTTTTTTTTGGCAATGAATATCATAACTTTTTAACCATGATCAAAAAGGAAAGAAAGTTCTAAGCATATGAGATAATGAATCTCTACTTACTTGCTTAGTATTATACTTCAGAGTTTGAGACAACTAATTATTTAAAATACAGTTATAATGAATCTCTACTTACTTGTTTAGTATTATATATTTCAGAGTTTGAGACGATAATTTATTTAAAATACAGATTATAAATTATTTCACAATGGTTAAAATCAAGTTTTGAATCTACAACTAGTCAGTTACTAAAGCTCAAGTGCTGAGCTTCGTAATTATGTATTGTAGCCTTAAGCAGTAATACACCAACTGACTGCCTTAACACAATTCAGTGCCGAACAAAAATTACGGAGCTAGTTTCATATGGCTGTACTGTGGTCTTACAGAGGTTCGCAAATCATGTTGGGATCCCCGGCAATAAAAAAACCTACTAAAAAGCCAAGCATTGAGCCGAGTCGTCTCAACAGGAAGTTTATTCTACCCTCAGAAGAGCAAATATTATTGTATCTATAATCATTGACAAATATACTGCCTTGACCCAAAGAGCCAAGAGCCTTGGAAAGCCATGGGAAACTCTGGTCACTGTAGGTCCTAACCCGAGGCACCTGGAGAGAGCCAAGGGTGTTGGCCGGTATTATCTTACCACTGGACATGATCTTTGGAGATTGTCCTGGCTGCTGACGAAGTCTGCCCAATCTGCATCCATGCCAGATTGGATGCCAACCCCCTTCTCCAATGCACTGGACTCGATGAATACCCGACGGACGATGTCGTCAGTCGGTACTGAAGTAGTCTGCGTCAAATGGCAAAAAAAAACCAAGCATGGGCTTTGGTTAAATAAAACAAGTAATTATGTATTGTTTGGTAATAAAATAAGATAATAATGATAAAAGTTATCATTCTCTCTCTCTCACCAATTCTTCAATTCATAATCACGAATTTGTGGCTGGTGTGTCAGGAGTTTGAGCTCTAGTCACACTGAGGACCCACCGTGCAGAAAGGGCTGATGCACGTTAACTCGGTGATGGCCCAAAGACCTACCGTTGTCACGGTGTGGTAATTTGGAGATGGGTTCCAACTCAGGTATCTTCCTCGTCATTTGAACGTCGATCAGAATTTCCAGGACCGCATCCAGCGGCCCTCACACTGCTATACACTGCATCATTAATAAGTACTCACCTACTCACAAACATTGAAAAATTGTTCATAATTATTGAATTACCATTTGGCTCTAAGGCTAACCCGTGAACTCAGAACACTAGTGGAATAATGCAACATAGGTCCTTAAATTATTGAGGAAGAGACCAAGCAATTTCCAAATAGGTATTATTTGTGTAAAATGAAAAGAAATTGATGAAAGAAGTTCAGTACATACATAGCTTGAAAGCAGAATAACGAAAACTATTAATAATATAAAAATACTGGTATTCTTAAAATATTTCTTCTATTTGCTTATAAATTTTTCTAAAAATTTCATGTTGCCAAAAAATAAAACAATTAAATAGTTTCACTCGAATTTCACTCTCAATTTTATTATACGTATAACCAGCCATATGTAATGGGGCACAATTCCTCTAAAAATTACATAAACATCATTATTTCTCAAGAGAATCATGGAACAATGTTTGACAAGCCATTCATCATTCAATAAGTACTTTGTATCCACGAAATAAAATAAAGCTTAAAGAAATCAATATTATAGTCATCAATGACAGAATTTCTCCCTGAAATAACGCCCATACTTTTATCATTAAAGTTTGGATTAAAAATTGCTGTACAGCTTTTTTAAAATCAGTAGTAAAAGAATGGTTTTTCCTTATTTATGATGTTTTTAGATGTGTCAGATTGTTTCTTACAAAAGAAAGAAAAACTAGTGATTATTTTGCTTCTGTTGCTGTTTTGTGTTTAGTGATTTATTTTCTTATTAGTTTCCCACTACTATAAGCAATTAGTAAAAAATGTTTTTTTTCTCCATTGTAGATTGTGTACTATCCTCAGAAGTTGATATCATTTTTTAGTGTGGTGTCATACAGGTAGATATCAATTGTAGAAACGTAATTTTGACGCCCAGTTTCTTACTCAGAAGGAGACACTTGAACTCTGACGATACGAAACTGTACTAGGAACTTTAATTTTGCCTAAAGCACCCAAGCTAAATAGCATTCTAGGGATCTTTAACACTCACATAATCATACGCCATGGCTGCTGTCGATTTTCTGAATCATGAAAATCCATTGATTTGGGCCAGGATTGGACCAACATACTTCGGCGTACAAGGCCAGCACCTAACCATCTACGCCACCTAGCCGGCAGTAAGAAACGATTGAAAAAAAATAGGGATTATTTTAGAAGTACGTTGATCAACGGCTTTATGTCAGTACAATAACTTTTCCCCAAATCTTCCAACTGTATTAAGAGGAGGGAAATTAGTTGAAATGTTGAGATATGAAATTCTATGAGGTAGGATTAAAAATTCCTGGACTGAGCTATAACGTGAAGAAAATATGTATATATTACCAAATAAATTGCTGAAACACTACCTCCGTTGAAATAAGACCCTTGAGCTGCAACACACTTTGGCCATCGTTTGTAAACCCATCCAAACATTTCTGGAATCTATATTTAGCCATGTCCTTTAATTCTACTTGCGATGAACTTTTAATCTTTTTTTTTATTGAAAACAATTATAAAATCCCCGTGTACCACAAAGTATCACACGGGGCTTACAGAAGTAAGTATTAAACACACATTCAAGGGAAATAAACAATTAAAAAATGAAGTTAAGAAGGATTACAAATAGTTACAACAAATTTACAGAAATTATTGAAAGCACTTCTGGTGGAAAGAAATTGGTGAAAATTCGGTGGCCAATTAATGTTGAGTCTCTTGAACGCCAGTCTTATGATCTTTCTCTCTCTGACATACTTGGAACACAGAAGGATCACATGTTCTACATTTTCCTCGCCACCAATATTACAGTCACAGAAAGATGAAGGAGCTAAATTAAATTTGTTCAGGTAGCTTTTGAAATTACATTGACCAGTGAGAAATTGGGTTAATTTGTAGTTAGTGTAAAAATGATGACATGATAGTCTCTTATTAATGGTGGGAAAAATTTCTTTGTTATGCTCCCCTTATTAGAAATGAGATATTCTTGGTTCCAAAACTTCTTCATTCTTTCATTCGTGATCTTCTTGTAAAACGATTTAGGAATATTAACGTCAATGTCAATTTTGCGCTTGGTTGCAGCATTTGCAAACAAATCGGCTCGCTCATTTCCAAGAACGCCCGTGTGTCCGCGAACAAATGCAAAATCTATTGAGATGTTTTTATCTCTTAGACTTTTAAGTTGCTTCTGGATCTCGACGATTATATTGTTAGATGAAGAAATACATTTAAGAGAATCCAAGGAGGAAAGAGAGTCAGTACAGATGAGGTATTCTGAGATGACACTATTTTGCTCAGTGATCCATTTAACGGCGAAATTTAAACATAAAAGTTCAGCTGCAAAAACTGTGCATTCATCACGAATTCTAAATTGAAAGTTCTCGGATTCAACACCACTCCTGAACACAACAAATGCGAAACCAACTCTTCCATCAATTTTACTGCCATCAGTATAGCAAATAACAGGGAAATCTTCTGTGCTCTTGTCACTAAATTGAACAATATTGATGGCATTCCTCTCTGAAGGATGAGGGATAAAAAATGGAGATAGAATACAATCATAATTAGAGATGGAAGAAGCAGAGAGATTTTCCCTAAAAGCAATATCGTGAAGAATAGTAATGTCGATTGGAGGGAAGCCAGAAATAGCATAAACTGAGTCGTAACTTATTGTGCGATAACCACATATGACCCGTAAAAGTATCCTTCTTTGTATGCGTCGCAGATACTTAGAATTCATCTTTCTTTTAAGTGTCTCGCCCCAAACTCTAGAGCCATACAAAATGAAAGGCTCGATTCCTTGCTTATAAATGAGAGAATGTACATTGAAATTTATTCCGAACGTGTTGCGAGCACGCTGTCATTCATTAATTTCATCTGCAAATTGGAATCGGCGACCCTAAAAGCGAAGTGCCAGTTTTGGAAAATTCTGAAGTCGCAGGGGGCGAAATAAGGATGTGGCTAAACAGTTGTTTTGGTTTTCATCCTGTCCTTGTTTGATGCCTATTCTTACGTACCGCAGCAGAAACATTTTTAATGTTTTCAGTGGTGCGGGAAATCTGCAGACGTCCAGAGCGTTCGTCGTCTTTGAAACTTACCCTGCTTTTAAACGTCTAAGCCACTCATTTTTTTACGTTCGCGATAATGTATCAATGATGTACATATGCTTCAACGCTCCGTACGTCTCCGTAGCACTCTACAAAATTTGATATTTATTCTGTGCTCTACAAACGTCATTTCTTTCAATCGCCGATTACTTATATTAAATGTATCTGCTTACAAAGTACGACACTGTGGTGAGACATCAACCACTTGATTTCGGACAAATCACTTTTAGAAAAGGTGAAGGACGTAGTAGCACACAAACGTTAACGCAGTCACTCTAATGCAAACAAATTTCACGTTATGGGCTCAGTTCGAGAACTTTTAAATCCTAACCAACTGGTACGAATTTACTGCATACTGAATTTAATAGATTAAATCGTATGTAATGCTTTTGGATGTATGTAAATTATAATTCTAAAGTTATGAGGATTAATAGAGATAACCCTTTGCTCAACATTAATGATCCATTAATTTTACTAACTGTCTATATACAATGCATTTAATCATCACAACAAATAATATGTTACAAATTGGATAATCTGAAATAAGAAATAATTCAATCATAATACGACAACACAATTCGAGTCTGTTTATCTGTGAAATAACATTACAAGATCACGTATCTCAAAAAAGGACGTCAACATCTTTATTATTCTAATTATTATTAATGAATGTTTGCAAATTCAAAGCACTTTCGCTTGGTATTCAAAGGAAAAAAATCGTGTCAAATTGTCTACTCACAATGAGAAAAACTTTTTATGTGAAGTGGAAGTAATTCACCGGCAATACCAATTACTGGCATATCCCGAGTGATTCCGCTTACCTTCTTA
Organism: Trichonephila clavipes; assembly: GCA_019973935.1. Classification (NCBI taxonomy): domain Eukaryota; kingdom Metazoa; phylum Arthropoda; class Arachnida; order Araneae; family Nephilidae; genus Trichonephila; species Trichonephila clavipes. Next base: position 497,797 of record BMAU01002771.1, on the reverse strand, counting down.
CGGCTTCAAACACATACTGCATCAAATTAAATTACTGTTCTTAATTGTATCATCTCTGAGTATGTTATGCGATTTTGTACTCCAGTTGATATAACACTTAAGCTAATTGTGTACAACACGGCTAGATTGTAATGTGTAATGCGGCTAGTTTACAATATCAGGCGTTTTCGTTAATCAGTAATAAACCGATTATACCGAATACATAAAGCAATTTTGAAAAATGAAAATCCTTTAATAAAATTCTTTTTAAAATCTAAAGTTTATTAAATTATAGTAAAATTTTATATGCAATAAACTCTGTTTTTTAATCATTTTGTAAATAATTTGAGCTGTAATTTATGGAAACTATAGTAACCATGATAAGCTAGGGGTTATAGTTACGGGTGTAGCGCCACTGAAGACCACCGTGTGTACAGAGAACGATACACGTCCAATCTATCGAGGCTCAAAGTCCCCATTATCGGGGTATGATAGTTTGGAGAGGGGGTACCAACACAGATGTCACCCTGATCACATGAATGATGTTCAAAATTACTACGTCCGTCACCAATAGCCCTAGTGTGGCTTTGTATTTCGATGTCAAAATACATTTAAAAAGAAAGAAGTCTGGTTAATGAAACATTACGGACTTGTCTTATTTTTAATAAATTTTGTAATCAGAGTGTTGCCAAATTCAGAGGGATGATAGTAGGCAGCATGGGACTCACATATCATTATAAAATATGGGGTTGCAAGCTACGTTTAGTTGGAACTTAGCATAAACGATTATGAAGGGGGTGATTTCGGGAGAAGATGAAAAGGGGCAATAAGAGGAAAGAAATACATTTATTAGACGTGAAGCATGCTTACCATATAAAAAATGCATCCCATTTTGATGTCAGAAATGCAACCACAAGTGATTGTCACAGAAATTGTTCAACTTTGCTGCCGCGTAGGTCATAGTGCCACCGATGCAAACAAACAAAGGGTTGTCGAATGCCTTCAAATAATTCCGGGGTGCTGACGATGTCAGATGAAGCGCCGATGATCCGTGCCGTGAAATCCTCCTCTATAGCCATCAGCGTCTCTTTCACGTATGATTTAAGAAAATAAATCTAAGGGATTGAGATCTGGGGAGCATGGTGATCAAATAATAGGTTCTACGCTTTCAATCCACTCCCAGGGATATGTAGTATGGAGGTGATTTCACATTCAAAATGAAAAATGTGCTGGTGCATCAATGTGCCTGAACCCCATGTTCTGATGCGTAGTGGCGTGTACCCCCTACAATCTTGTTTTCCATCATCTAAGCGTTTGGGCAGTATATATATATAGGTAGGTCCCTGCATTAGTGTGGCCATACACCTCGTCTGACTCATTGTCCTCTCGACGGCTACTATTATCGCAATTTTCACCGACTAAACGTGGTTTGCGACTCCATGACCTATTTTGATTTCCCACGATGCCTACTATCACCCCTCGGAATTTTTCGGCCTTATTCGGCAACGCCTTGTGTATGTTTGACATGTTTCGAGCCAGAATTAGACTTAATTTTAAAAAGGAACTTTATTCAAGGAATTCTCGACATCATCTGACTGTAAGAGGCAGACAGAAAACAGAACGCCACAATGAAATCTAAGTGTCTTACCACTTACGTCAGCTATGTGAAGTATCTCGTATTTTATGATATGTACTTGAACGTTAATGCTGTTATATAGAGCTATTAAATATAAGGATCTTGGGATCAGAAATGTTAAGTAGTTAGGCCATATTTTTCGGAGAAATAATTGGGTGATTAATTTAATATTTGAAGAGAGAGAGAGATGTAATGAAAAATAAAAGTTAAGTGCTATATAGGAAATTTAATTATCCTTGCATATATATATATATATATATATATATATATATATATTAATTATACATTTCCGTAGCATATATTCTTAAGAGTTATAAGAATATAGTGAAAAACAAAGAATATTATATTTTTATAATAATTAAATTAAATACAGAATATATATATATATATATATATATATATATATATATATATATATATACTTTGTTAATTGCTAATTCATTATTGCATCAAAAACCTTTTTTTTAATATAATTTTTTAACTGTTTTCATTTAAATAATCTTCTTAATTTCATTTTTTGTGTATTGATTTTTATATAAATATTTCTTTTAGGAATCCATTATTTTAATTCTAATACATGCAAACATTGTAAAAATATCCTACAAGACAGTTAAAAAAAAACTGAGAAAAACCTTAATCATCATTTTTAGTTTTTATCAGAATATTTTTCCGACTAATGCAAATTTTAAAAAAAAGTAAAGAAAATTATAAGCGTTTGTTTTGCACAATAATTTAATACTAACGGTTTTATAATTACTGCTATAATTCGTTTCATTCTTAAAAGGTAAAGCACATGTTACTCGGCATTAATTTATCGTCAGCAATTCCACAATCATACTATTTGTAGCACCCTTACAGCACAGAATTATCTGAAAAATGTTTCGAAAATTAAAGTAAATATCGAGGTGAGACGAGAAAGTCCTTCTGGTGTGCATGTATTGAATCCACTATCTGTGCATGCAACTAAACGTAATTAAAAATCAATTTTTCAAATGTCATACATCGCTCTCTTATGAAAGTAATCAATGGATCAAAGGAGATGCGACTGTAGTTTGAAGTGGACAAGCTATCCAATAAAAGGCGATTCCGTGGTGTTGTTAATGGGAAAAGCAGGGCCTTGCTGAAATTCCGGTAATGATGCTGTTCCGGATGCATCCTTTGCAGCAACATTACCGGAAAATAATTGTTCCCTGTTCACTTCCAACGTTCTAATGAAACTCGTTATTGCTACGGAAAAGTTCTATTTGCTTTTGGTAGCATGTTACATTTAGACGAAAATACGGCACAATTCAGGATTCCGGAATTGAGGATCCTGTATCTCCACGTTAGGCATTCTTCATAGCAGTTGAAGCATTGGGTGAAGTACAACTACGCATTAGTATCACATGTCTCTTGAGCAGCCCCTATGTATCTGTCCAATTAATTCAATATGATTAATGATGATGTATGAACATACATAAGTGCAAAGTACTAGCTTATTGTTCTTACGGCAATTAACATTGGAAATTTACCGATTTAATTAATCCGGAAAAATTGGAAAATTTACGGATGTTTTCATTAATGTTAAGGAAAATCTTCATAAAACCTAAAAGTGCAACGCTTGCATTTTCTTTGGAATAATGACGTTGACAAATGTATCTTTTAAACAGCAGACATATGACTTTTAACACCTTTATATACAAATTAGAAATTAATCAGCATTTGATTATTTTTTAATTGTTAATCATTTTGAAGCGTAGCAAATTATATATATTCTAAGTATAAAGCTTTAGTAATTCACATGTAAGCACACACAGATAATATATTACAATTAGAATAATCAGTAATTGAATTACCGACATCAGAAAAAGGGTATTCAAATTTCAAAGATAAAATACAAAAATATATGAGTGACTAATTCGATTTAAAATGTCTTGCAGATAAATGTTTTTTTTTCGCATAAAAACTTATATTAAAGCAATAAACTCATTTTTCCTACTTAAATTTCCCATTGATATTAATATAAATGAAAGAATTAAAATTGTAATAAAAATATCATATGACTTAAACACGAGCCATAGCGATGGAGTTGAGTTAGTGTCCATTAGCTTTACAATACAAAGAAACATTAGGGCTATTGACGAGGGATCTTGTAATGTTGAGCAACACTCAAATGGCGATGACGACACCTGAGTTGACACCCCTCTCTCGTAGCTTACACACCATATTAACGTGAGGACTTTGAACCATGCTAAGTGTTTTTGTGCGTTAGTCCATTTACACGGTGAGTTTTCAGTGGCACTAAAGCTAGAAATCTTGACAAAACGGCAGCAAAATGGTAACCACGACCATTAGAATAAAATAGCTGAGTAACGTTATGAAGGGATTCATGTAGTGGAAATATCTCAGTCAGAAATGTATTACACTATATATATATATATATATATATATATATATATATATATATATATATATATATATATATATATATATATATATATATATATATATTTCTCAATACCGCACTCGAAAGCCTAAGTTTGCGATTTCGATCCCGACCTAACTCGATAGATTTTCTGGATACAAAAATCATCGTCACGCATGTCATATGATTATGTGTCCTGTAAAATATCCTTGAGTATTAATTTGGGTCAGGTCAATCTCGGCAATGTTTAGCATTTGATGAGAGCTTAAATGAGAAATTAATTCGAGATCCTCAGTTTGGTAGCAAGATCCACCACTAGATGTTGCCACAATGAAATGGTTCTCCCATTTGGGGACTTACCATGTATGTTAAGAATTATTTGCCATTATGCAGCCAATGAGAAAAATATTTTCCAATGCTTTAAAGTAGAAATTAATGAATATTTACAGCAATTTATTTACAACAATAATAGAGTACTTTTCTTTATAAATAAAAAAATGACATGAATTATGTAATTCTCAATTAATTTTGAGTGAATGTCAAGAAAATAGGTTACTAACATTATTTTCTTCACAACATACTTGTTTATTATGAAATTTACACTTAATTTGTACCGACGTTTATTCCGTTTAACTTTTCAAAAGTGTTAAACAAATAGGATAACAAGTAATATAAAAAATAATAAGTCAATTCCTAGTTTTAATGGATGAATAGAAAGTATTTTATTATGATTGGAAATTTGAACGATGTATATATATATATATATATATATATATATATATATATATATAGGGAGAGAGTGAACTAATAGTAGGAATTGAAAAAAAAAGTAGAATTTGTCTGCATTGTTGTAACAATGCAAACCCGGTTTGGTTGAAAATCGGGTTTCAACTCAACTTTTGTCATTGTTTTAATTGTTACATTGTTACAACAATGGACTCGATTCTAAGTTGGCGTCGAAAACCCAGTATTAAATTTAATTTAATTTAATTAATGAATTAGTATTTGAAAAAACTGTACTAGAATCAAGTGCCATCCACTACAAGTTTAAAAAACTTTATTTGAACTTGATTGGATGAATAGAAAGTATTTTATTAAATATTGAAAATTTGAACAAGATAAATATATATACAAATAAATATAGATGTATAGAGAGAGTGAGCTAATAGTGTGAATTGAAAAAAGAATAATGTGATGTGTGTGTGAGCTCCAAAATAAAAATAATCTTAAGAAAATGACCTAAATTTGCATCCTTCTCCAAAAATGTTTCCTTACAATTGTTCAAATGTTACCGGCATACCCGTTTTTTCATAAATGTTTCCATATTTTTTTATGATTGATTACTTGTTTACTAAGGTTTATATTGCTCAAGGTACAGCATAAGGTAATGTTGACGAGTTTCATAACTTTCAACCAATGATACGTTGTTTATAGACTTATTTTAACAGTACATTCATTTTTTTTCCACTTCAGAAAATTAAATCTCTATTTGCGGTGAGAACAAAAAATATGGTGTCTGCATTCATTTAAAAAATGAGTAAGCTTCATTCGCAAAAAAAGAACTCACTCAGGGAAAAGTACTCTTCAAAAAAGTACATGTGGAGTGATTTTATCATCATTAAGATTTCCTAACATTCTTCACTTCCATTTTATTTAAGCTGAATTTATTTGAATTCTGCTGTTAAATCATACTATTTTTCAATTCCTACTCTCTATTAGTTCACTCTTTCCCTATATATATATATATATATATATATATATATAGTATAATACAAAAGAAGTAAAATAATAAGTGAGAACGTTGTACTACCTACAAGGCAAAAAAAAAAGAAATTGACTTCCAAGATACATAACAATTGTAGGTACCATAAGAGTCCAATATACATATATATATATTTCTTGTTCAAATTTTCAATTGTTAATAAAATACTTTGTGTATTCATCCATTCAAATTCAAATACATTTTTTAAAAATTGTAGTGGATGACACTTGTTGTTAACAAAGTTTTTTTTTCAAATATTAACTCATTAATTATATTTAATTAATGAATAAATAATAAAAAATAAACAAAAATGGAACATCATATATATAGAAAGTAAAATTGTTCGTTATGTTCCTGTAGCGCAATGAATAGTGCGTTGGATTTCTAATTCAAAGGTCGTCTGTTTGCATCCCACCTGGCATGGTCTAACTTCTGAGAATGTGATTTCTTTTTTACTATACTATTTTAATAGAATAATTAAATTTAATTAATGAATGCATAGTAACAAACAAAAAATAGTTCCAACACCAAATATATAGAAAGGAAAATGGAAAATTTTAAGGACACTGACTATTTTTTTTGACTAAAAACTGTGATTCTGTCATATGTATATACTTATTTATATTAATTGTAACGATTTAATAAAAAGTAACAAATTAAAATTGTTCTTTGTTGACCTAAGTAGGAAGTGACTAACTTTTTTTTTATTAATTGTTGTATCTTATTAATGGAAAATTCACTTATTAGTGCGAGTAATAATTATAAATAAAATGATAGGGATGTCTAAGTAAAATATTTTAACTTATCAAAGCCGTTTCTGTTTATTCTTTGCGATATCGTAATCAAAATTATCTGAACTGAATCAACAATAAGCAATAAACTTCAAACAGACTTTACTGAGAAGATTGCTAAATGAGTGCGAACGTATTTTTGAATAGACTGTTCGCATTTATTCACTTCAGTTTATAAACTCCAGCTGACAGTGAAGACTGAAAGTCTAGTAAAAGCTTTCAGCACTGGGAATAGCATCATTCTTTTTCTTTTGAATTTTGTGAGCGGCAGTGGTTCTTTTGAGTGCTCTTACGTGAGCGAAATTATGAATGAATTTTGGGGAGCACTTTTGAAGGAAGAGTATGTCTCGGTATCTTGCTAAAAGTTCTAGAAATTTTTTACACTCTCTACTAAGCATGATCCTGTGGTTTTATTTCTTTGACTTTATATAGAAGCAGGAAAAAAGTCCAGAACTTTCTGAATGATAAATGAAACTTTTAAGCTACTATTGATTTTTTTTCACTAATAAAGTAATTTTTATAAGTAGGAAATAACTTTGAGTGATCAAAAGTAATTGTGATTTTTAGCAGTTTTTTTTAAACAAAAGCAATATTTGAATGCTAGGAATTTCCCATAAAAATATTTTTATTTTTATTTAAAACAAAAACATGCATTGTTATTAAAGAGTGTTTGGAAAATGTGCAACTGACAAATTTTTTGCAACGTATGAAAAGCAATCTGATTTTTCAATGATCTATAGCAAATTACTGTATTTCGTAAATTACATTGTGTTGTAAAATATGTTTCGAGTAATCAAAAAGATTTATTAACCTAAGATTTTGAAAAAAGAAAGAAGAAGAAAATTTAATTAATATGTTTTTGTAGATATAATTGCTATACTTCAGAAAATTCTGCAATTAAATGCAAAACCAGTTTGATATTTTTAGTAAAAAAATGTACCAATTAATATGTTTAACTTTTAAAAGCAGATATATTTTTATACCCCATTTTTTTGAAAAACTATGTCATTGAAACATGAGTTAGTACTTATTTTCATTACTCCTTACATACAAAATAATTGAATTAAATCGAATACTTAAACAATTGTAACAATATATGTTTATTATTTAAGTGAAACGCTGAACAAGAATGCTTGGTTTTTAAAAAATGGCCTTGGTATAATTAAATGTATACAACTAACTTTCTATTATATAAGGACATGCGTTTACATGTAATTACAAATGATATAATAGTAGACGACTGAATTTTTAACAGACAGGCAAGTATTGAAAATTATCTTAATTTTTAGATAAACCACGTAACTTCTATAACAATAATAATTAGTTGAAATTAACCAATATAAATTCATTTGAGTTACATGTTATATAATATTATGTTAACCTGAAATTCTAAGAAAATATTTAAGCTCAAATTCCAAAGGAGAAGTTAATTGTGAAGGTAAGCTAATTAAATTTATCTTATAGTTTTATATCCGTAAGATTCTTCAGTCGATATTTGAATTTAAATCAATATGAATATGAAATTCAGAATCACTTCAGATATTTTTTACAACTTTAATCATTTATTAAATATTTTGCTTTAATAGTTAAAGAGAGTTTTATGTTTCCTAACATGTGCAAATCTCTCTTTGTCATTTTCCTATTTCTTTTATATTTTCAGTAACATTATTTTTATTATTATTAACACTAAATGTATACTTGATTCACAGCAAATGGAATTTCATTTTGTATAAAATCATCCTTATTTTATTCCTTCTCTTTATTTTCTTATTTTTAAAATTTTTTATTACGTTTTACAATGTTACCCATAACAAACATGAAAGAAAATTGTGGATAAAGGCAGAAAAAAAATTAACTTCAACTCCTTGTGAAGGTTATACGTACATATATTTATCAAATGTTTCTTATATTAAACTTTATAAACTGTAAAAATACTAAGGATGAAAGGTTTCATTATGGAAAAGTCAGATATACTAATCTCCTAGGTTAATAACTAAGAAAATCGATGACGGCTAGACGATGAATATCGTAATTCAAATATTTGCAACGTTCATATTGTTTCGCTTGTGTTTTTACTTCGATGTATAAATATTCCTCTCACGCAATCTCATACTTATACTCTAAACTGGCTGACTAAATTATATCAGTTTATAAATCATATTTGAAGTCTAATAATTTATGCTAAAGAACTATTCCTTAGCACATTATTTATGGTATGTAGTTTCTATTTTGTATACAATTATTAAGAAAATAGGTAAGCAAATTCAATGTTATACCAAAAAAAAATTTTTTTTCATACACCCTTTTTTTAATTGTTTTATTCCTCTAAACATTTTTCAATAAAAAGTGATATACTGAGCAAATTTTGAAATATGCTTCCGATTACAAATAGTATGCTTTAAAATTAATTATTACATTGTTCATGTACATATACCTTAAATTGGCTGACTGAATTACATCAGTTTATAAATCATATCTGAAGTCTAATAATTTATGATAAAGAACTATTCCTCAGCGCATTATTTATGGTATGTAGTTTCAATTTTATATACAATTATTACGTAAATATGTAAGCAAATTCAATGTTACCACAGAAAAGATATTTTTCATACAGCATTTTTTTAATTGTTATTCTTCTTAATATTTTCAATAAAAAGTGATACACTGTGTAATTCCTTAAACAAGCGTACCATAATTACGTAACTTATGCTCTAAAGTTAATTATTAGATTGTATTTACTTTATTTAGGGAAACTGCTGAAATTCCATGTTAAGGGATTTTCATTAAATGTCTAAATTAAACGTCATGGTCAGCAGATTATCCCATCAAATTATTTTTCTCTTCATGGCATTTTTAGAAAATAGTTTCGAATGAAATTATTACTTAACGTGGTAATTGGCGTTATATTATGATTTTTTACTATTACTTTAGTAATTGCATCGCAACTAAAAGGAATTAATCTTAATTAGCGTTCTTAAGTGATTCAGGGGTGGAAAATTTGTCAACATCACACGTCATAGAATTTTTATTTTTTATTCTTTATTTTGGTACAAAGTTTTTGAGTATTATTTAAATTGATTCCTTTCATAATGATGGGCTAATTATAAAATAAAACGTGAAACTATTATTACCCATTGAGTCATCATTACCACAAGTGAATTCAAATTTCCATATTTTAAGAATGTTTTACTTAAATATGGGGATTTCCATCTTAAAAGAATTATAGGTCATCCATTTTGTGCTTATAAACTTTGAATAATACAATAGATTGTTAAAAATTTATCTATATATTTTTGATATCTGTACATGTGATTAACATAAAAAATGTTTTAAATATTTATTTATGAGTTTAATGATTTATTTCTATTCTTAGTTATTATTTCTCTGTCATTTAAACATTATAAAATGTATTAATTTGTACCAATAAATGAGTTTTTCATTTGAAAAACACTGTCAAACTCGTTTATTTATATAAATCTATTTGTTTAATGCTATCCTGAATGTACTCTGTAATTTCTACTTTATAATAAGAGGAATTAGTTAATTATTAATTACAAATTAGTAATTAATATAAAGTAGTTATTATTTCACGGAACGAACATAAAATGTTTTCCAAGACCTCATCATAGAGTGGCATGTAATATTCTGCTCTGTACCTATATAATGTACCATGTATATGTCTGTACATAGGGATTCACTACCACTGGCGTAGCTAGCTCTGAGGGGGCCTTGTTTTAATATTCTTTCGAGCCCTTTTTTTCGATATGCAAGCCCTGTTAGTGGGACAATAGTTGCACATGTTGGAGCCTAGCTTGGGGGCACCGTATCATTGCTACGGCTGATACGACGGTAGCTACCACCCTGTCCGCTACGAGACCAACACAATGCCAGGTTGTGTAAGGGGTACACAGACGAGTCAGAATCATATAGGAGTGTTGGGTTGCAAATGCCGCATTTACGAGCTAAGGTGCAAAGAACATTAATAGGACTAAAAACATTTCATTGAAAGGTTGTACTACAATAGATACTCGAAATTATGGTCAGAAATCGTCTGGTAGGCCTGACAGTGACGCTGCAGGGAATTCCTTACGTTCTGGAAGATTCTTAGCATGCCACGTATCCTCTCGGTAGCTGCAGATATTCGAGCGTTTTCTTCAACTGAAGGAGCAGGTGTCTCGTACACCCATCTCATTATGTGAATGTAGAAGAATTTCATACACTTTCGAACACCTGTTTTAGAACAATATCTCAATAAAATGTCTTCTGCCTTATTAATGTATAGATATTTCTGTTCTTTTCCGCTACTTCTTTGCAGCAAAGCTCTTAACTACGGCATTAGCGACCCTGCATTCTTATGTGATTTCGAGTCATCTGTGTACCATCTAAACAATCTACCAGTTTGAAAATCTGGTAGCGATTCACTCTGTATGTATATCATAATTCAAAATCATCCGTATATAAGCGTAATGTAGCCACGAATATTAAACATGTCTTATAGGCATATTTTATATATTTTTCCTTCTTATTTTATTTTTTTAATTCATAGTTTCCATATCATCAATTTATACTTTCTCTAGATAGTGTTCTAAGTCAGTGTTTATCAAACTGTGGGGTGCGCCCCCCTGGGAGGTGCGATAAACCGATGGGGGGCGCGAGCATATCGAAAATAAAAGATTAAAAAATTATTTACTCGAATGAAGTAAAACAAAATACTTTCTGACATAATAAAAAAATACACATTTACACTGATATAATTTATACATATCATCTGCGATATTACGTCATAAAAAAAAGCTTCTACTTCAAACCTCATTAGCTATCTTTGATACTATAACCAAATAAAAAAACATTTTATTTGATTTGCTGTAATCCCATGATGAGAGATTTTTTATTACGTTTCCTTTTCAAACTTAAAATACTACTCTTTCAGAGAAAAAACAAAATCCAGACCCATAATCCAAAAAAAAATTAGGAAGATGAAATATTCCTCTCTGTTATATTATTGAAATATTGTGCATTAGCTGTAGGCAGCAGAATGTATTTTCTGCGGTTTGACCTTCGAACTTACTTATATGGTTAGTTACGTCCCTGCTCTTATGTATTTGTTTTTTCATTTAGGGAAGTTGTTAAATAAACTATTTCTGCTGGTTTTTTTCCTTGTAAAATATTTTAATGATTTTTGGAAAAGCACAGCGAGTACTTTGAAGGATTACTAGGCCAAGATTTATTTTTATGAGTATTCCAAAACATATAAAGCATAATGAAAAACGTTTTACATTTTTTTAGTACATCCATATTGTAATAAATACACTTTTAATCCGGGAGCGGTCACTCCGAGCACAGAGTGCACGAAATTGGTAATTCTGCCAAAAATGTTTAATTGTTACCAATATATAGCCCTCACACTATCCTCCTGTTTGACAGTCTTAACGTGAGCTAAAATATATTTGTCACATTTTCCCCTTTTTATTTTGGAGTGACAAACGTTTTTTTTACAATCTTAAGGTACTTGTTTCGACTGAGTTATCGGTCTATCACTTTTTTTAAAAAATATTTTTTTCTGCGTTCATGATACATCCCCCCATGAATAATTTAGTGATTTTGATTGCCTTGTTGTACGACTTATTGTTGTTTGGTAAATGAGCATGATGAGCAGGTAAATGTTTGGTAAATGATAATAATGTATAGATATATATAAAGAAATGGGCATCTCTCTCTTTTGATTTCTATTGAAAGAAGTTAAAACTGATAAAAAAAGGGATGGACCTCTGCTGAAATAATGCACATTAAAGTAATTTTAAGGAAAACGATGAACATGAAACGAAAGAAAAATTTTCAAATGCTACCAAAAGAACTCCATCAAATAAAATATGAAGCCATTAGTATCATAAGACACACTTTACTATGTCAAAAACACACAATCAAGCTAAAGTTCAACACGCTCTTTCTCGAACATCAATGGACAGTAAAATTACAATAACTTGAACAAAATATGACAGTTTTGCCTGCAAATAACATTGCTGTAATGTTAGTAAAAAGTGTCTGTGATTTGTGTCTTTTTTGTAACATCATGCACATTTGAAACATTTTAGTTCAGTTTTCTTGGATTTTTTCCTAAAATTTTCAAAGAAAAATTTTAAAGTCCTTGAAAGTAGATAAGTATATTTTCTCTTAATCAAATTATTCACTGATTTCTCTTAATCAAATTATTTTATTGTGTACTTTTAAAATAATTATAAAAAAAAATGATTGGGAAGACTCAATTACCCCGCTCGACCATTAGTATCGAGTGCGTGCCTGCTCCAGGGTTAAAACATGTTGAAGTCTTTTCGCTTTAAATATTAAATATAATACAATTATTCTTCATCTGAATTTTATATTTTATTTTTCTTTATTTAACATTAAATCTAAATGCTAATTCTGTGAAGCTGAAAATTACAGATCACTTAAAACTAATTATAATATGTAAGCATTCATTTTAAAAAAATCATCTTCAATTTTTTTAAAAATTGTCGCGCACTTGGCTTTATACTCTCCTTACAATTCAGTGATTATATCAATAATGTTTTTTTTTTATAAATGAACTCGTGCAAAGAGCGGGTACTTCAGCCGGTATACTTTTAATGTATCAGTGCTGCACAGAGTTTTTTATAACTAATTAATTAATACTAAATTAAGAACAAGTTTAATAAGTATTATCGACTTCCCTGGGCTTGTCTTGATGAGCAAAGTTTTTCAAAGGAATGCTTATGATTAGAAATTGAACCTCTGAGTTATTTTTCTATATTTAGCTGATATCTATATTTTGTCTTCTAAGCAGACACCGCATTTTGCAATTTGTTCCAATTTAAAAATTACAGAAAGGAAAAATAAAAATAATAATTACCCTAATACTTTTTTTTTTTTTGCTTAAAAGTAACATATACAAAATTTAATACAAATGTTATTAATTTGTACGGTTTATAATAAAGATTGTAGCTTTAGCGTCAAAGAGCATTATTATTGCATTCAGTACATTATTAATCTATAAGGGGGGCGCGATAAAAATTAAGAATGGAAAGAGGGGATTCAGTATTGAGAGTTTGATAAGCCCTGTTCTACGTTATTTTGTTAAGTAATTTTTAAATTCAGTAAGCATCTTATTTTATTTAATTATTCTTATAATTAATCTTATAATTTCTGACTAACTAAAAAATTAACGTATAAATAAATATATTCATATATATAATCTCTAAGAATTTCTTATTTTCATTGCGTAATACAGCAGAGTATAAGTTGTTGTTGTTTTCTAATGCCACCTGTCTGCCGTAGTCAGATCGAGGCCCACGAAATTCATCGTGGCATGGGCAACAGGTACTCCTGTCGTTGGCCTTGAGCACCATACAGGTGACAGTACGATTTAGCTCGGCGAAATTCCCCGAAGGGACGATAGATGGCGACACGATATCTATCTTCACAATTTCTGCATGTAAACTGAAGGGGAGGGAAATATTCTTCAGTCCCTGCGCTCGTGATTCAGCCCACAAGACTATGAACCCACTGATTTAACGAGCACGTACTCCGTGTGTACTCGGAGGGTGTTTGGTGGCATCGGGCATCGAACCCAGGTCTTCCGGTCTGGAGTCCGATGCTCTAACCACTAGGCTACCCACGGCCCTGAGTACAAGTAATTTATATATATTCAACTCATAATATCCAATGTAAAAAAATAATTTATTTCCACAGCTGCTTTAATTTATCATTTGCATGTGCATGATTCAGAAATGCTTCTTTTAAAATAACTGTTTAAATTATCAGTTAAAGTTTTCACACGTGGCCAATAGAAGTCTTAAGTTAATGCTTCACAAACTTTCACAATATTGGTGACCCAATTTTCAAACATAATTTTCAACGCACTCCCTCCATGCAATAACAATATAATTAATTGGATAAAAATATACTTTGACGCTAAAGTTACAATACGACTTTAACTATAAACCGTGCAAACTATCAAGATAAGCATTAAATTTTGTATATGACAAGCCCATGAGGCCACTAGTAATTAATAAACTTGTTCATAATTTAGTGTAGATCAGATCAAAAACATTGTGCAGTACTGATACATTCATAACGATATTATGTATATCAGTGTAAAGGTGTATTTTATTTTTTGTTATGTAAGAGTTTATTTTCTTCTGCTTTCTCTCTTTCAGTAAATTAATAATTTTTTAAAAATAATATTTTATTTTCGACTATTAGATTTGCTCGCAACCCCCTGATAGGATGACCCCCCCTGGTGAGTGCCCCACAGTTTGAGAAACGCTAAGTAGATATTTAATTTTTTGAAGGACAGTTTCTATAAGCTTACTTTAGCCTCGTATTCTTATAATTTAAAGCAAAAATTTAATAAAATAGCATACAATAATTTTGTCAAAAATTATTTCTAAAATTAAAATTTTTAATTCATTTCTTATCAAATATTTTGTTAGCATAACTGTTTTTCTGTCTAAATAGTATTTATTTTTAGGGGAAATTTTAACATTTGGCAGAAATGTTAAATCAAATACTGTTAAGACAAAATTAATCTAATGAAGCTCAGATAATTTAGAACTTAAAAGTGTTTTATTACCGTATGCGAAATTCATTATGCTTCCCAATATATCTGTTTAACCATAAGCATTAACACCAATTTGTATGCGAACTTAAAATAATTCAATTAAATATCCATAACATATTATCCAGATTACTCTTCGGAACGAGCAGCAATAACGATATACATTTTCAGTACACGATTCCATTTGTTATGAACTTATAACTCCAAATAATGAAATTATGAACATTTCAAATGAAACTCGCCTTTTGGTCTCCCGAAAGGCCATGTACAACAAGTACATTGCATTCCAATTTTATAGTTATTAAATCGCATCCACAGAGGATTTCTGTACAACTCTGGATTTCGAAATATCTAAAGCGAAATGCAACTCATGCTGCATAAATAGTTATTAAGTCCATTTTACGGCGCGCAAATTACAAATGTCGGTATTCAAACTCCTGCCATCATTAGTCTGTGCTTGGGCAGCAATCGCGGCTTTTCAGTGTTGATTGCTCTCCCGTGTTGCTGTGGACATTTGTTTCAGTCCTTATTAGTACGGTAGTAAGAATACAGGTTATAAGGCCGGAAGCGAGTGTTTAATATCTGTGCTTAATGTAAATTGTAAGCTCCATTGGGAATATATAATCTGCACTCAAAGCGCATCAATCGGTGGTCTAAATGCTATGTCAGAGAGGTGGAGGGTTGGTAATCTGAGGAATGAGGCACCTACTCCTTAAGATCTGTTTAGCAATCCGAGACCATTCTCTAGTCAATGTTTTGTATTGTAGATTCTGATGAAACAGTCTAATTACTGCAAGTTGGTACCGACAGGACGGATGTTCCTTGTTTGCTTTGCCTGGTATATTTGCTTATGACTTGAATTGTAAACAGCATGGAATTGATATGGTAGAAAGAACCAACCTCATTGGAGAGACATAAAAGGCTTACATACCACTACTTTGGAATGAAAAAGATGACTGAATTTCACTGTTTAGAATATTAAATTGGAACAAAATGAATCTGTTGGGAAACTTTCTTAAAAATAAATTAATAGCTTTAAGGAATTTTTTTAATTCTTTCCTGAAAAACATATAGTTCAGTATTTCACTTTTATCTAGAATATGAAAATAATATAATTTATGTGTGTGATGGGAGAAGACAATAACGGAATAACAGAAATGTAAAATCATAGAAGTTAATTATTTTTAATAAGTGCAATATGAAATTAAAAGTAAATCTTAATAATTTATTTCTTTAAAATTATTTTTAGTTAAAATACGGGTTTCGTAACATGTTATAAGGATTTTGCTGAATCCAATTTCATATTACTGCAGTAATTTAAGTTTCATGCGATAATTTTTAATTCAATTCATTTGAAAATATGTTATTTGAAAATTTCAGCATTAAATAAAATTTTATTTTGAAAAAAACCCCGCATTTTTTTGAAGAATTTCAATTTTTTTCTATCAGAAAATCAGGGAATATTTTTATAAAGTTTCATCAGAGTATGTTGATTATGTTAGAAAAAGTAAGAAATTATTATAGAGTTTTAGAGAACATGATTTGATGTGTGTAATTTTATTCAAAATGAAACTTTTCAATGATCAGTCTATTTTTATAAATATTGCGATTCTACCTTAATTTTGACCACACTAACATTAAGAGAATCAAACGGAAAATTGCTGAATGTCTTGAAAATTACAAATACGGAAAGTAAAATACATGATTTTAAGCAAAGATGTATAAATTCTTACAGACTTTTCCAGACTTAAACCGTTTAGAATTATTTAGAATGACAACTCGTCTTCGTTTCATAAAACTAGACAGGATCTGAAAACAGTATTTTCGTAAGATTGGGAACCACAATCCAACGGATTATTCTCATTTCTAGCATGAATTTATAATGTGAAAGTTATATAAGTAAAAAATTGAAACATACTCCCTATTAATCAGTCTTATAATGTCTGTATGGTAACCCTTCTACACCTCATTTTAGACATGCACCACAACTGCTATTGTGTGTAGCTTTGTATTTTATCAACGCGTGTACATGTATCTAATTTCCCTAAATTCTGTCCAGTAATTCTGAAGATAATCAACCAAATTGAAATTTTTCTTAATTTTAAAAACCGGTATATATCTTTCATGCTTGGTGGTAGATATGTTGTACCACCAAATCTTTTTCATTTGCTGAATTTTTCCTCCAAATCTTTTTCATTTGAATGCCACAGAAATTGATGCTAGAAGGTACATTCTCTGAATCACCACATAAGTAAACTCCTAGTGGTCACACAAGTTTCCAACAGGTGTCATAAGCTACAGTTGTATACAATGGGCTTATGCAGTAGTGCGTTATTTCATCAGCTGCGAGTCTGTTGAGTGGTATTTTTTGAACAGACTGTATTGTGTATTTTTAAGCGTAAATGAAAGTATTCTTGTGTGATACTTGAAACAAATGAGGTAAGTGTGCATATATATATATATATATATATATATATATATATATATATATATATAACTAAATGATTAAATTTTGCAATAATTAGTATCTTACATGCAAATTGCTAGTATGAAACTATGGATCCAAAATGTGCCACCACGCTATTAAAGGTCAACTTCTTTAGATATACAAAATACATTCCGCTTATTTTTCACAGTAACGGACAAGTTTACTGTGCCAGATAAATTTGTTGTATATATATATATATATATATATATATATATATATAAGCTACATTTATTTTTAAAAATGATAAAAATATTCATTAAGTAAAGAGTGTTTTTTTCCATGTATAGAAGTTTAACTAGGCATAACTTTACAAGATGGCGACCGATTTAACCGCTGTCAAGTGATTTATTCTCAGTTTGGTTTGGCAATTCATCAAAACGATCATCAAGCAAGGCGTAGATTCCTCGAATGGGACCAAAACGAGATTGCCGTTGTTCCGGATTTTCATAAGCGAATTTTGTTTAGCGATGAAGCGCACATTTGGTTGAATGGCTACGTCAACAAACAAAACTGCCGCATTTGGAGTGAAGCTAATCCACAAGTGTATGCCGAAACACCGTGACATCCAGATAAACTGACTGTTTGGTGCGTTTTATGGGCTGATGGAATCATTGGTCCGTACTTCTTCAAAAACAATGAAGGCCACAACGTTACAGTCAATATTGATCGGTATAGAGCCATGATTACTAACTTTTTCATTCCTGGATTGAACAATCATGATGTCCAGGAGCTGTGGTTCCAACATACCACACAGCTCGTGCCACAATCGATTTATTGAAAGACACGTTTGGTGACCGCCTAATTTCACGTTTTGGACCTGTGAATTGGCCTCCAAGATCTTGTGATTTAACACCGCTAGACTATTTTCTGTGGGGCTATGTAAAGTCATTGATCTATGCGGATAATCCACAAACACTTGACCATTTGGAAGACAACATTCGCTGTGTTATTGCCGATATACGGCCACAAATGAGGGAAAAATTCATCGAAAATTGGACGTCCAGATTGGACTACATCCGAGCCAGCCGTGGCAGTTATATGCCAGATAATCATATTTAAAATGTAATGCCACAAGATTATCTTTCGAATAAAAAACATCATGTCAATCGAATAATACATCGTTGTTTTATTGCATTTTAAAGTTCTATACCTCTAAAAAAAACACCCTTTTGTAGTAAAAACACAAAATTATACAAATGCCCTGAATGAGCTATAACTTGTGTTCGGGAAAATATAAATACAGCTAATGCAATTCTTATGTATGTTGACTTGATGTATAGAATAGCATATTTAACATTAAGTAAATTAGGACTAAACTAACACTAAGCTTACAACATTAGATTAGAAAAACTGAAAATGTTTTAATATATAGGACTAGCCGTTACCCACCCGCTTCACTGGGTATTTAAACGATGTTGTATAAATGTATAGTGTTTACATATGCATGAAGTATTGATATTTAGCATTAAGAATTAGATTGTATTGAAAATTAAAGTTATAGCTGTAACTCTCGCCTCTTGATATAAAAATGACACAAATTAAAATATCTAAATTCTATTTATATCTAAAATAGAAGTAGAAAGATTTTTTTGTGCTCAATTAACCTAATAATCAAGTGGAATTCCACCAAAGCAACTTTCAGTTGATCTCTACTCCATAAAATAAACATGCGTGCTAAATTTCAAGTCTAAATCTAACAGAGCAAAAAAGGAAATTTTATCATCAATACCTCGTTGAGAGCATTTTTAGCGGATTCCAATTCAACAAAAGAAGCATGCAAACCAAATTTTATTATTATAGACTTAGCAGTTTGTAAACAGGTACTTTGTCTATCAATACGCCCCCATAACTCTCCTCACTCCCCCCTGGAGTTGATTTCCGTAAAATCCATTCTTAGTGGAACTCTATTCAACTAAAGAAACGTGCTCAACAACTTTCAAGTAAATGGGTTAAATTCAAAAACAGGAAATTTTCTGAAACACTCTTTAATCCCTCGCAACCCCACTCCTTTGGGGGTCCGTTTTCGCAAAACTCTTTGTAAAAGGAACTCTATTCCATTAGCGGAACATACCTTCTAATTTTCAAGCAGGTGGTTCTATTAGTTGAGAAGCGGAAATAATTATCTATAACGACCCTTAAGCCCCCGCAAAGCCACTTAGGAAATGATTTTCACAAAACCCATCTGATAGCAGATCTCCACTCAATGAATGGAATCTGCTCACTCAATTTCAAGATTTTACGCCTAATTTTTTAAAAAAGTAGTTAATTGCCCACAACTCCCTTAATTCTCCACAACGCCACTTGAGGGTCGATTTTCAGAAAACACATTTTTCAGCGGATCTTTACTCTATGAAAGGAATCCGCTTATGAAATTTTAAGACTGCACGTCTAATACTTTAAAAATGGAAATAATTATCTATAACGCCCCTTAAGCTCCGTAACGCCACTTAGGAAGTGGTTTTCCCAAAACCTATTTTTTAGCGGATATCTATTTAATGAATGGAATCTGCTTACTCACTTTCAATATTTTACGTCTAATAGTTTAAAAAATCAGTTAATTACATATAACGCCCCTTAGTTCTCTACAACGCCACTTGGGAGTCCATTTTGACAAAACTCATTTCGTAGCGGATCTCTACTCTATGAAAGTAATCCGCTAACCAAATTTCAAGACTGTACCTGTAACAGTTTAAAATGGAAATAATTATGCTTAACGCCTTTTAAGCGCCTCACGCCCCTTGGAGGTCGATTTTCGTAAATACTATGTAGTGAATCTCTACTTTATGAAATAAATTTGTGTACCAAGTTTCAAGACTGTATATTTAATAGTTTAATAATGAAAATAATTATCTGCAACGCCCCTTAAACCCCCATAACACCCCTTGGGGTTTGATCTTTGCAAAATCCGTCCTTAGCTGATGTCTACTCCATGAAGGGATCCTATGTACAAAACTTCAAGTCTGTAGGTTTAATAGTTCCGGAGATATCGTGATTAATATGTGAGTCAGTGAGTGTGAGTCGCTTTTCTTCTTTATATATATAGATGAATAACAATATAAGATAAAGAAAAGAAGTGAATTTATTTATTTTCAAACTATAAAATAACAGAATGAATGGGTTGCGTCTTCAAAGTTCCATTGTGCCTAGCGAAGAAAGAATCATGATTCTAGAACTATCATGCTAATTGAAGCGTGGTGGTACAAAATTCGCGCAACCTTTTTTTTTTAAACTGTGGATACTCTTTAATTGAAAAAGTTTTTAATATTATTAATATGTACCACAGCATTGGTTCAATAATTATAAGGTTTATCTAAAATACTTGTAGTTATTTCCCTCTAGTGCATTATTTTTATCAGAAATTCAGTGCATGAAAGAGATATATTGCAACTGTAAGTTTAACCTTAGCATAGAAATTACTTAATTGCTTCTCTTAACAAATAAATATCCTATTCTGATTCAGAATTATATTCCCTTAGATATCTTCTCCATTAGATAGCATTTTTAGTTTCTGATAATCTTTAGTAATATAATTAGCCCTGCTTATCACAAGAATGTGGTATAATTTGTTTACATTTATCAATTGAATAAAATAAATATCAAATATTAACAAACATTTATCTTTCTACAGAGGCAAAAATTCAACATTTCATGACAGAAATAAAGCAAATTTCTACATTTAAATTACTTGAATTAGGATTTCATTTCCCATTAATTTACTAAGTGCATTTTAATTATCATATTTTATTCGTATTAGAAGACATTCACAGTTTTATTCTAGATGTTTATCAAGATATTTGAAAAAGAGGAATTTTAAAAATAAGTACGTTGCACCTTAAATAAACAAATAAATGGAACACAATTTAAAGAAATGATATCAATTGATACATTGTTGAAAATACGTACAAACAAAAGGTACCTCAAGTAAAATTGTAATGTTTTAACTTCATCATTAAATGATAATATAATGTTTTACTATTAAGTTATATATTATAAAATATTGTGTGTTTGTTAAAACACTAAAAATGTTTTATAGTAGTCATTTAAGTTAACGCACTTAAGATAGACATATATATTTATGCCGTTTTCCTCTATTTACCATTTAAACCAATTAACATAAAATTAAAAGTAAGATGTTTTACTGTTATTACTATACAGTAAAACATCCAATTTTATCCAATAAAAATAAACCCTATT
This sequence comes from Trichonephila clavipes, assembly GCA_019973935.1. NCBI lineage: Eukaryota > Metazoa > Arthropoda > Arachnida > Araneae > Nephilidae > Trichonephila > Trichonephila clavipes. The sequence goes on along the minus strand of BMAU01002771.1, from coordinate 475,950 downwards.
TAACATGCAAAAATTATAGTTATTACGATTTCCATCACTTTCAGTAATTTAACTTACGTGCTCCAAGTTTAAATTCTGGAAGTTAATATATATTCACTGTTTCACATTAGCTGTACATGCTTTAATAAGAAAAAAAGAAAAGAAAAATCAATGAAAGTACTTTGAGCAAAAGTAATTTCCACTTAAGAATAATTGTTTTTAAAGGGCAGAAAATGTTAGCACATTTTATTTTGCTTTCTTCACTTCTTAAAGAAACAATTGTCTGAAAAAAGTAAAGAAAAAAATATATTGTAAGTTATTGTGGAGACGCAGAATCACTCACATGGGAAAGACAGTTTAAACGAGATAAAAATAAAAATAAGATGTTTTGCATTTTTTCCCCAACATTTTCTCTTTGTCGTGTTTCTCCAGTTCTGTTTTCAAACATGACAAAAAATTTTATTTACCAAGGACAGGAATGATATTGTTTTTTTGGCATTTTGAATTTCGTAAGGAATTAAGCTCAAACTTATTTGCTGCACAAATAAGTTTTTTAGCTCTTTTTCTATTGATAATAAGTGAATATTTGCATTTAATGGAAATTTTAAATTTTTTGTCACCCACACGGACTACAAATTCCATTAGGGGTTTACTATACATCTTTAATTGTTTTTTTTTTTGCACTTGAAATTACTTCGAAATATATATATAATATAAATTTCCTAAAAACATATTTTGTTCGTTTCGTTTTTGTAGCAAAAATAATTTGCTTAACTATATCAATACAATGATTAAATGAAAAAAAAAATAAAAAAAAGGCTAAAAAATAAAGAAAAAGTTTATTTAGAAATTCATTTTGTACATAGCTCTTCTAAGACAGAAAAATATAAATGTGAACAACGTGCTCCAATCCATTAGTACTAATCTGAATGAAATTTAAATTCAATTAAAAGATTAGACTTACAACAGAAAGTATTTGATTTAATGGAGCATTTGGTAAAAAAACTTGCTATTTTTAAAACAAATACTATTAAAATATACTCTAATGAATATTATGAATAATTTATTTGTCTTTCTCTCAGAAGAATAACAATTAAATGAATTATATAAATATGCTTTTTAAAAAAAATCGCTAAAGAAATATAGTTTTGATAAAATTTACTGAAATCTCTATGTATTGTAGAAACATGACTTAAACTTTTATTCACTCCTCAGGAGATCTGGGGACTTTAAATTTGACAGGTATGTTTTCTTTATTAAATAGAAATAATCAAATAACTGGTTTTGAGAAAATCCAATACCAGGGGGGGTTGAGAGGTTTAAAGGAATGCTATCCATAAAAAAAGCTTCTTGTTTTTGAGCTGTTACACCAACTGAATTGAAATTTGACAAGCACGTTTCTTTTATTGAGTAGATATCCAATAGGTTTGGGTTTATTAGAAATACACTCTAGGGTATTGGTATGAGTGTTATAAACAAAAATATTTATGTTTTTTTAACCATTTCACCTGCAGAATTAAAATTTAATATCCCTTTTTTTTGTTCAGTAGAGATACAATAAAAACGGTCTGTAGAACATAGACTACGGTAGGGGTGAGGAAATGTTACAGACAAAAGTTCTTGTTTTTAAACTATTAGATGTACAGGCTTGAATTTCGGGGCAAGTATGTTTCTTTTATTGAGTAATGATCAACAAGAAATGATTTTTTCTTCAAAAATTGAATTGCAAGGAGGGTTGTAGAGGCTTTATGTACAAAAATTCCCGTTTTTATAAACTATTGGCTCGTGGACTTGAAATTAGACCACTATACTTTGATTCCTGAGTTGAGATCGCCTAAGAATTCGTTTAGAGGAGATTGACTTTCAAAGGAGCTATAACGCTTGTTATAAAAGTGTTATTGATAAAATGTTTCCATTTTTGCACTATTAGACCTACAGAATCGAAGACCAGTGGTTGAGTGGTAGCGTATCGCGCTTCCATACCATTGGTTCCATACCATATAAGGGTAAGGTGGAATCAAATTTTCATCCCTACTACAGTGGTTCGATAAATGAGTACCAAACTTGCTTGGGGACTTAAACATTAGTCTCGCTTCACACTGACCAACTGATCGGGACATCTATTCATGCACCTCAGCGCCCAATGGGCACATGTACTGGGATGAGTACAGTAGAACCTGGCCCTCATGGGCTGTTGCACCTCTGAGTTTGAGTTTGAGATGCACAAAATTTTTAATTTGGCAAGGATGTTTCTTTGTTGGGCAACTATTCTTCTAAAAATGGGTTTGCCTAAATAGAATCTGAAGGTGTGAGTACAGAGCGTAAAAGATAAATATAGTTCCGTTTTAAAAATGAGTCACATATCACTTTTTAATCATATGAGAATTTTATAAGATATATTTCAATACAAACGGAAGCTTAAACATAAGACTTAGTTACGAATAATTTAAGAACAATATATAGTCGTACAAAATTAAGAAATGCTTACCGAAGTGAGAGAGAACCTGTTTTTTTCTTTTTCTTGTATATATATAACAGTACAAAAAATACAAATAAAAATTTTGCCACAAAATACAAAATTGTTGCGAAATATAAATTCAGATTAATTTATTTGTTTGGAAAACTCCAATATTCCCTATTGTATTTTTAAAATTCAATTTGTATAAATGAATCACAATTAACGGAAAAAGGAATGATAAATTGTTTAGTTATATTTTACCTTATATAGAGCTATAAGCAATCCAAACTCATCCGAAAGGTTTTATCACAGATTACAGAACCAGACTCAATCCATGATACAAATGTAGAACTTCGTGGGAGGTAATTTTGAAGCTCGTCTTTGGTCGATACAATTCTTAGCTTACCCCACTTCCTCCCATTTTAAGATCACTCCTAGAGATTTAATGCTATAGGTAGCATTATGAGCATCATCCACTCTACATGGCAAGTCTTTTTTAAGGTATCCGACTACGTTCTGAACCGTGATTTTGCAAAATCGTATAAATGGATAATATTTATGATATTTAGTGTCACTTAGATTAGAAAAGGCATATAAAATTGTTTTAAGAATAGTATTACAATAAATAATTATTTAAGTACGATATTTTGACAAAAAATGAACTTAGAATGAACCGTTTTCAAAATATTCTCCTTTTGTGAAAAATGCTTTTATTATAATAATATTTTGCCTGTATATAGCACGTACCTTTTTACAGAGGCTCAACTAGAATTTTTTAAATATATAACTTAAAAGTGGGTTTATATCCATGTTTTACGACAACAGAAGGGAGAAATTTTAAGATAAGAACGCCGATAATTTTTTTCAATTGGTTGTAACTCTGAAAATAAAGCGAATTTTTCAAATTTGAGCCTCTGTAAAGAGGTCTGAGCTATATGAAGGCAAAATATTATTGTATTAGAAGAATTTTTTACAAAAGGAGAAAATTTTGAGAAAAAAATATTATTCTAAGTTAATTTTTTACCGAAATATTGTATTTAGTAATGTTTTTTTTTTTGCCAAAATGGCCTTAAAACAATTTTATACATGTATTCTAATCTAAGTGATTCTAAATATCAAGAAAGTAATCCATTCATGCCCTTTTTTTAAAATCATGGTTCCGAGAGTAGTCAGATACCTTAATACCAAGATTCAAATTCATACCTCGATATCGGCATCCATGTGTTCACAACTACGACCATTCGGTCACTGTAGCGAAATCCTTTTTCAATTAATGTGCTACGTAAAATAATTTCTGCTTAAATGCACAGTACGGCAAATAAGTTTCAAGACTGTGTATGTAAAAAAGAAATAGGAAAAAACATGAAATTAATTCCTCTCTGTTTTGGTTTTTTTTTTTTTTTCAAAATAGGACACTTTGGCTTCAATGCACTTGTTATAGCAATTTATTAACGAATTGAACGCCTGTTGTAAATCACTTTGTAGAATGACCTGCAAAGCATTTGTTGAAGCCACTTGTATAATGTCGGAATATCCTCAAAATAAATTTTTTTAAACTTTATTTTAAGTTTTGGGAACAAGGAGCAGTCACAGGTAAATACGGTGTGGATGGTTAAACACACAGACATTATATGTTGCCAAAAATAGAAGAACAACAAGGGAGATGTGACTGGGCGCATTGTGGTGCAACAAACAACAACTGATTTCAGTTCGATGTTCTGGACGAATGCGACAAATCATTGGCATCAAACTTTTTAAAACAGCTACTTATTACTAACCTGTAACTGTTTGTCCAGTGGGAAAAAATTATTTGTGAATAATACCCCTAGATTCAAAGAATGCAATAAGTATTGTTTTGATTTGGGGTGGAATTTCCCTCTTTTTTGGGGAGGGGAGGCTTACGGTGAATTTTCTGATTTCCATTCTCAACTTTGTCATTTTATTTTAGGATCACATTGGAACCACCAGGTTTCATCACCTTTAACAATGGACTTTAAGGTATCCGGCTATGTTCGGTACCGTTATTTTAAAAAAGCGCATAAATGGATAATTTTCATGATATTTACTGTCACTTAGATTAGAATACATGCATAAGATTGTTTTAAGGCCATTTTGACAAAAAAAAAAATTCAATACAATATTTTGGCAAAAAAATAACTCAGAATAATCTTTTTTCAAAATTTTCTCCTTTTATAAAAAAATGCTTCTAAAATAATAATATTTTGCTTATATAAAGTAAAGCAGTGCTTCTCAAAGTTTCAATATTCGCGACCAATATACAATCATAATTTTCATTGCCCCCCTTATACTATAACAATGCATTGCATTCAATAATAGTATACTTCGACGCTAAACTACGAAACGACCCTAACCTCTTAAGTGCCCCCGGCGTATATAAACATCTCGCTCAGTCAAAGCGTTAATTTCCCAGGATGTATATATACGTCTTTCTTAAGTACGATCTTTTTTCTGAACTGATATCCATAAAATTATTCCGAAGGCTTTGGAATGCAATAAAATGACCTTCACAATGTTTGCGAAGGGTTTATTTATTTCAAATCATTTGCCTCTTTATTCCTTTCTTTCCCAATACATGGCATACGTGCGTATACGTGTAAAACGGTTAGCATTGGAAAGCGAATAGCGTAACTTTTAATCAACGGTTAAGGGATTAATTATAAACCATACAAATTAAAAGATAATTGTGTTAATTTTTGTACATAATTTTATATATGACACTCCCATGGGGTCAGTGGTAATTGGTAAACTGGTTTTTAACTGAGTATTGTTAAATTAATTAGGAAATACTTCATGTAGCACTGATACTTTTACAAGTGTAATTTTACTTTTTATTATGTCAGAATATATCTTGTTTGTTACATTCAATCAATTAATAATTTTTTAAAATCTCTTGTTTTTTTGACTTTTCACTATGCTCGCGCCCTCCTCGTAGAATTGTCACGCCCTCTAAGGGGGCGTGCCCCACAGTTTGAGAAACACTGAAGTAAAGACTTCTCTAGAGAGTCTGAACTAGTATTTTTAAAAAATTCACATTATTTTCAGAGCCCACTGAAATAATTATCCCACTGAATTAATTATCGCCGTTTTTTCTTAAAATTGATCCCATCTGTTGTCGTAAAACATGGATAAACTCACTTCTAAGTTATATATTTTAAAAATTCGAGTTGAGCCTCTATAGAGAGATCTGAGCTATATACAGGCAAGATATTATTATAACATAAGCATTTTTCACAAATTCAGAATATTTTCAAAATGGGTCATTCTATGTTCATTTTTTGTCAAAATATTGTACTTAAGTAATTTTTTTATTGTAATAATATTCTTAAAACAATTTTATATACATTTTCTATTCTGAGTGACACTAAATTTTATAAAATATATCCATTTATAAGCTTTCGCGAAATCACGGTTCCAAACGTAGTCGGTTACCTTAAGAAGTTTGGATCGTTTCCAGCTGCAGAAATGTTGTTTCTTGCAATGGGCAGTTCTCATTGCTTTTTGTTCAGTGGATAAAGTGTGTGGAGCAAGTTTAGCACACACTTTTGTTTTGCCCACACCTCCATGCAGGACTGTCTGAATTGTTTCTTTGGGATGCTTAAAGAGTCTTCCATCTTTCTTAATGAAGCACGACGATCGTTTGCCAAAAACATTCGTACTATCTGAATAACTTCAGTTGTTCTAGATGAAGCTGGTCTTTCACTACGCTGAAACTCTTCTACCGCATCTCTTCAACCCAAAAAAACGTTTTTGCCTCACAAAATCGTTTGGCCTTGTTAAACAACAGTCAGCGTAAACTTTTTTCATGAGTTAGTATGTTTCCGAAGCACTTTTGCCAAGTTTTGTGTAAAATTTGATTACATGAAAAACATTCTCTTCTGTAATGTATGTTCGTGTTCTCTCAGCTACTTAATCAAATACCATCAACTTGTTCGCAGAGTGTCAGCAGACCATTGACATTATGACGCATGTGCACTTCCACTCATGGCCCCATTGCAAACTGCGCTCTGTGATAAGTCTTAAGGCTTAATTGCCACACTGAATTTTATATTAAATTTAATTAATTGGATATATTTTATTATTAGTTAAGTTTCAATAAAGTTCTCGTTAAAGCTAGTTCTCAAAAAATTTTATTTTTTGTAAAATGAGATTTTTCAAGATATTTTTCTTTTGTCAACATAATTAAGGTTGCATTAAAAATAAAGCAGTAAAAAGAAAATAGAAAATAAAATAAATGTGTTTCACAATAGCTTTGTTAATTGAGGAAATATTCGGAGTTTTCCTCGACTTCTTTTAAATGCTATTTCATCGTCTGAAATTTAACCAGGATCAAAATCTTTCTTCAAATTAAAAGGGAAATATGAAATCTAATCACGATCAAAGTATAAAATTCTTAGAACTTCTAAAAATTACCAAATGTGTAATGAAGTTTTTTTTTATATAATTTGCATTCTTTCTGTAAATTCTCCGCAAATGTGTTGATAAGTTTATCTAAACATAAGATGTAGATGAAAAGGAAAACAAGTACGCATTTTAAATATAATTCAAGAGCTAAACTACGTTGTTGCAAAAATGTCTTGCAATTATTGAATTTATTTCCTGCTTCTTTAAAAAAAAAGAAAACAGCTTTCCAAGCGCAGCTTCCAAGCTTGGAAGATTCTTTATACAACGTGGCCACTCTGAATGACTCTCATGCTTCTTGTTTTGACACGTTTTAAAATTTATTGCTCTTATATATATCACTGCATATAGTACTGTATTGTTATCTTCTCTAAATTTATGTTTTAAAATTGGAGAGTCAACTCTAAATGAATCTTTGTCATTCTCTAACTTCTGCACTTAGTCTAAAAGAATTTAGTAGATTTTTATCCACAACTTGGTTCAACAACGTCCACCAATTATGGTGAAGATAATCCAGCTGATAAAGTTTATCGACAACCCAGATTGATTGAAGATTAACGTCGCACTGTTCAGCTACACGAGGGCATTTGGCGACAGACCACGTAATTTTGAACCATGGTCAAGAGACATGGAAAACACCTGAACTGGCACCCCCCTCTACTAACTACCACACCACACCAACGGGAGGACGTTTCAACTCTCGACAGATTTAACGTGCGTCGCTGCCCTACACGGCGGGTCTTTTGTGGTACTGGGCTCGAACTCGTGACAAGGCAAGTCACGGTCCGATACCTATACCACTCGGCTACCATGGCCACGATATCGGCAATCCAGAATTGTTACACAACCAGAACTGAATTAACTCGTCTGGTACTTGGAGTTACCAAAAAGACAGAAAAATAGGCTTTATAAGCGCGTGTCATTTAAGACGTGTTTCATTCGCCAGCACTCTTGTGTGAATTTATTGGTGTTATTTTGAAGCAATCAGTTGAATTTAAATTGCAACAATACAAATAAATAACCACAAACGTTTAGATGATGGAATGAGGTGGCGAATTGTGGGGAGGCTAGAAGCAGGCTAATGTCAAGCCCAGATTTGTAGAGAAGTCAATTTAACATCCGACGTCATGTTATGGAATCGGTTCCAGGATACTGGATCCAACGAGAGAAAGCCAGGGCAAGGTCGTCCAAGAGGCACGACGGCCAGAGAAGATCGCCATTTGTCGATTATAGCGACGCGTAACAGAGGGGCTACAGCTTCTCAGCTCTCTTGTTACTTCTATACAGCTACAGGAACCCGTGTATCAAGGGTGACTGTTTCAAAAAGACTTCTTGAGAGACGGCTGTTGGCCAGAAAACCTACTGTTTGCGTCCCGCTCACAACTACCAACAGGAGAGTCCGTTTAGCATGGTGCATACAGCATAGAGATTGAAGTATGGATCAATGGGTGACCGCTCTGTTCACCGATGAGTTCCGTTTCGGCCTAAAAACCAATTATCGCAGTACGTTCATATGGAAAGAGCCAAGGATTCGGTCTGGGTAGGTATCATGTTAGATGGCCGCACACCTCTCCAAGTCTTTGAAAGAGGCTCTGTGACTGGTGTGAGGTATAGGAATGAGGTCTTGGAGCCCTATATTGACCTTTTCAGGGGTGCATGTGATCCCAAATTATGTGCTTTAATGGGCAATAAGGCGAGACTTCATAAAGCTCTTCTGGTCGACGAATTTCTAGAGAGTGAGGTTTTTTGCCGTATGGATTGACCTGCCAGGTCTCCAGACCTCAACCATATAGAACATGTCTGGGACGCTGTGGGGATATCATTTGCAACTCGCATTCCTCGTCAGAGAACTATCCAGGAAATGAAAACAGCGTTGCTAAATGAGTGGGAACTATTTCCACAAGAGCTAATTAACTGTCTTATGTCAAGTAGGACACCTTACTGTGAGGCTTGTATAGCTGTAAGAGGGGGTCGTACTCTATATTAACCCCTTTCTTTTGTTTATTCTTCAACCGCTGTTTCATACCTTTCAGCTCCAACGAGTGTTATGCACGATCATGCATGTGTATTGCAATTGCTGAATGGTTATTTGTTTTGTATTGTATCAATGTATATGTACGTGTAAAATTTCATTAAAATCGGTCGAGTAGTTCTAGAAATAAGGAATCAAAACTGCAAATTCTCTTAATTTCTTACACCCGTGTAGCTAACAGATTATAATTATCATAATTAGCAGATAAAATTAAATTGCAGTTGTTAAATACTATAATTTATTAATTTTTAAAATTTTTTTAAATAGTTTCTTATTTTCTATGCAATATGTTTAAAAAATGTAATAAAAACACATTTGTAATTCAAATCCTGGTATAATTTTAGTATTAACAAATAGAACCGCTTTTAAAATTTACAAGAATCGGATTTACAATCAGTGGAAAACAACATACTAGTTTCGTTACGAAAAACAGCTGCAAAATCTACTTTAGAATTGCAAATGTTATAAAATTCAAGATAGTTTTTTTAACATATAATGTAAAATATTTTTTAGAAGTTATCTATTTCTTAAGTAGCCGCTTTTTAGATGCAGTTAAGTATAAGAAATTGTAAAATAGTTATGACAATTTCATCGAGTGTATGTAAAGACATTGTGCAATCAATATTGATGCTAAAATATTCCTCATGATTGCAATCTATCTACACAATTGTTAAATTTAGAAATTGAATTAATGCATCATTGAATATCCAGTTTCCCCGAATTATTTAATAAAGCATTATGAAACATCCTGTATAATTTGCTTTAGAATGATTTCCTGCTTTGGAGAACAAGGTGATGCTTTATGAAAATTCAAGTCGTAGCAGTAGAAGTAATTCAATAATTGTCTTTAAATTCTAAGAAAACATTGAAACATATTTTTAAGAGACACATTGTATGCTTTTAAAAGAAAATTTTTACTTCCTCTTTCACACAATAAAAAATCGTGCATTAATTTTTGTCGAAAATTAAGCATACAATGGAATTTATGTGGCATTTTCTTATATCGTATATGTATGTATAACTTTCAAAAAACAAAACTAAGGTATCCGACTACGTTCGAAACCGTGATTTTGCAAAAGCATATTATTGGATAATATTTATGGTATTTAGCGTCACTTATATTAGAAAATGGATATAAAATTGTTTGAAGAATATTATTGCATGAAAAATTATTTAAATACAATGTTTTGACAAAAAATGAACATAGAATGACCAATTTTCAAAACATTCTCCTTTTGTGAAAAAATGCTTGTATTATAAAAATATTTTCCTTGTATATAGCTCAAACCTCTGTACAAAGGCTGAAATATATAACATAGAAGTGGATTTATTCATATTTTACTACAACAGAGGCGAGAAATTTTAAGTAAAAAACGCCGATGATTATTTCAATTGGAGGTTACACTGAAAATAATGTGAATTTTTAAAAAAAATCTAGTTCAGACTCTTTGGAGAGAAGTCTTTACTTTATTTAAGCAAAATATTATTATTTTAGAAGATTTTTTTACAAAAGAAGATTTTGAAAAAAATGTTATTGCAATGTAACTTTTTTGCGAAAATATTGTGTTTAAATAATGGTTTTGTCATAATATCCTTAAAACAATTTTATACATGTTCTTAAATCTACTAAATGACACTAAATATCATGAAAATTATCCATTTATGTGATTTTTTTTTTAAATCACGGTTCCGAACGTAGTCGGATACCTTATCACAAAAAAAAGACTGAAATTTAGTATGTACCTATATTGCCCAAAAGGAGTCAAATTGACTGCATTGTGAAAGAAACATTAATGTGTAAAGAAGTTTGCTTAAAAAATTAACTTTTAATATGTTTTATATTATTTACAGTCATGTAACAAGTTATTAGTAAATATTAACAATAAAAAAAACTAGCACTTCACTTGGTAAAAAAATATATTCTAAAAAATCTAAGAGAAATCCTACATTGCATATGTAGCTGTTTTCTTTATTGAAATTAAAAAACAATCAAAATGACTTCCGTGGGCAATCTTGTGTTAATTACTATTGAAGAAAATTTCCATCTAAAGTTAATGTTAATTAAATGTTTTAGAATGCACTAAATTTATTTAACTTCAAGATGTTTAGTTTAAATATGAATGTAATTATTAGATATTGTTAAAAGAAAGCATGTGCATTCTAAAATCATTATAAATGTGTATGTGTGGGTAGTTTGCAAGTTAGAAGGGCTGGATGTTATTTAACGGGTGCGTTTACTTTATTTTATTAGTAAATTAGAAGAATAATGATAAACAAGCTTTAAAGGACTCAAAGAAATATGAACTTTACATTTAGAGCCAAAAATTTTTGTTTATACTACGAAAAATGGAAAAATTCTATTGTGTAGACCGTAATAACATACGGAAGTGCAATTTCCAAAAGAAAACGAACTATAGAATAGTATCAGGAGCTTGAATCGAAATTCAGAGGTAAGAAAAACATGTCTACATATATCGGAAGGATGCAGAAAGGGCTCGGCAACGAGAAGATAAGCTTGTTTATCCTTGCTATACTATGGTTGGATAGACAGTGATCAATAATCGTACTCGGAAAAAAGAACTCGTGAACATCTCATGGCAAAAGAAGGAGAAAATGTGGAAGTAAGGTTAATCAATTCCAAATTTTCATTTTTCTCCAAAGAAATACGTTTCTGTCTTTTTTAATTCTTCGTTCAAAGGGTTAAAAAATGCATCTGTTTTTTGTTGTGTGTGACTGCTGATTATCTTAAATATCTTATCTCTGTGGATGTAGTGGTAACTTTTAGTATTATCTTTTGCCAAGACTCGTTTGGCCGTTGTATTTCGAAAATTAAATGCATCGCTGTAGGTTTTAGTAAACACTGCCAAAAATAAATACCTTGAAGGTTAATTTTACTCTTAATATATGGAAAAATCTTAATTAAGTAATCTAATTTCTTAACACAAACTATTTGCTATAACTTATGTCATTTTTGAAGACTGTTTAAAGTCAGACAGAACATGCGCAGTGCAGAAATATTAATTAATAAAATTATACATACACACAGGTATTGAGTGTTCAAGAAATGAAACACTAATATTGATTTGGTCCACAAGTCAGCAAAAACTTACTTATTAAGCAACATAAAATCCTTATTATAATTTTAAAGTTTATGTTTTGCTATTTATTTAAGAATATTTTGGTTCAGATTAAAATGTTTCTTAATATTTTTATTGCTGTTATTACTTTAGAGAAATTAAATATTACTATACAAATCTACTCGCAGCTACATGTATTGAATGGATTTTATGTTTAATAGATTTATACTGTAGATCCGTTTTAAATTTGGATTAATTATCTTTTAAAACCTACTTTTTCTTTGTTCCTTAAATAGTTAATTAGTTTCATTACAATGGATCTTTTATTCTCACTTTTCATTATGGCGAACAAATCTATCTAGCTGACTACCTTAAGTATTATAAAAATAAAAACAAACAAAAAAAAAACAAATACATATTCAGAAAACTATATGTATATACAAACTTTAGATTAAAGAATGATTCCTCTCTTTAAACATATTCTAAGACATAATTAAATATAAATGCACATATGAGCCTTTTTTTAACCCTTATTTCTCTATGCAATGTTATTTTCTTAAAAGTTTACCATAATTCCTGTATCATAATTTGTATGAGGATGAGAAGGATATTTTAAGCTTCTATAGCAATCTTACTTTTAAACAAAGATTCTCTTTTTTTGTTTGTATAGGAATGCATAGTTATTCGCAACATTAGGGAACTGTGAAAATGCTAAGAATGAATGATCATCAAGAATGTGAAACTTTCCGAAATCTTCTCTCAATGTATTATACATGGAATTTTTGAAGAAATTTTAAATATATAAATGTTTTGAATTTACTTAAATGTACTTAAATTTTTGTGTTACATAGTTTCAAAGAATTCATTTTAATATTGTTATAGCATTCGAGGAGACACACTTTAATTTTTAATTATCTGAAACCATTACTATTTCCGACAAGTTTTGCATCTACAGCCATTCCTCGGAAAATAAGAATTTCTGACACTTCGCATTTGACAACTATTATAACCTAACAAGATTTTGGAGAGTAATTAGACTTATAGTTGTAAAATTGAAGCTAAGACAGTGCTTCTCAAACTTTCAATACTGGCGCCCCCCTTTTCAATCACAATTTTTATCGCGCCCACCTTATACAATAGTAATATACTGAATGCAATAATAATGCACTTGAACGCTAAAGCAACAATCTTTATTATAAAACGTACAAATTCATGACATAAGTATTAAATTTTGTATGTGTTACTTTTAAGCAAAAAAAAATTAAGTAATAGGATAATTATGTTATTTTTCCTTTCTCTAATTTTTAAATTGGAACATATTGCAAAATGCGGTGGTTGCTTAGAAGACAAAATAAAGATATCAGCTAAATGTATAAAAATAACTCAGATAGTCAATTTCTAATCATAAGCATTCCTTTGAAAAATTTTTCTCTGTAAGACAAGCCCAAGGAAGTCGCTAATACTTATTAAACTTGTTCTTAATTTAGTATTAATTAATTAGTTATAAAATACTCTGTGCAGCACTGATACATTAAAAGTATACCGGCTGAAGTACCCGCTCTTTGCACGAGTTCATTTATAAGAAAATAAAACATTATTCATATAATCGCTAAATTGTAAGGAGAGTAAAGCCAAGTGTGCGGCAATGTTTACAAAAATGTAAAATGATTTTTTTTTAAATGATTGCTCAAATTATAATTAGTTTTAAGCGAACTGTAATTTTAAGCCTCAAAGAATCATCATTTAGAATTGATGTTGAATAATGAACAATAAAAAAAATTCTGATGAAGAATAATTGTATTATTTTTAATATTTTTAAAGCGAAAAAACTTGAACATGTTTTAACCCTGGAGCAGGCGCGCACTCGATACTAATGGTCGAGGGGGGTTAATGAATCACCCCAATCTTTTTTTTATATTTATTTTTATAGTACACAATAAAAATCGTAATTCCAGTGAATAATTTGGTTAAGAGAAAATATACTCACCTACTTTCAAGGACACAGAAAATATTTCGGAAAAAAAGTTATCACGTCGGGAACTCAGACAAAACAAGTACCTTAAGATCGTAAAAAAACGTCTGTCACTCCGAAAACAGAGGGAGATATGTGACAAATATATTTTAGTTCACGTTAAGATTGCCAAACAGGAGGATAGTGTCAGGACCATTGGTAACAATTAAACAGTTTTGTCAGAATTACCGATTTCGTGCACTCTGTGCTCGGTGTGACCGCTTCCGGATTAAAAGTGTATTTATTACAATATGGATGTTCTAAAAAAATGATGTAAAACGTTTTTCATTATGCTGGGCTTAGTAATCCTTCAAACTTCCCTAAATGAAAAAACAAATACATAAGAGCAGGGACGTAACTAACCGTATAAAGTTCGAAGATCAAACCACAGCAAATACATTCTGCTGCCTACAGCTGATGACAATAATGTATAACAGAGATGAACGTTTTATCTTCCTGAAAATTTTTTTGATTATGGGTCTGGGTTTTGTATTTCCTCTGAAGGAGTAGCATTTTCTCTTTGAAAAGAAAACGTAATAAAAAAATCTCTCATCATGGGATTACAGCAAATTGAATAAAACTTTTTTTATTTGGTTATAGTATCAAAGGTAGCTAAAAAATGAGGTGTTTTGAAGTAGAAGCTTTTATTTTTGATGATGTAAAATCGCAGATAATATATATATATATATATATATATATATATATATATATATATATATATATATTCCGTGTAAATGTGTATATTTTTTATTATGTCAGAAAGTATTTTGTTTTACTTCATTCTTGTAAATAAATTATTTTAAATCTTTTATTTTCGATATGCTCGCGCCCCTCTTGTAGGTTTATCGCGCCCCCAGGGGGCGTGCCCCACAGTTTGAGAAACACTGAGCTAAGATTTTCTGAAACACAGAAGCTGAAAACGTCCAACTTATTTCTTTTCTGAAATATCTTTAAAGATTATGAATAATTGCAAGGCTTATTAACTTGTACAAGTTAGTTACCTTATTTGTTTAATCATTTAATACTTAAAATCAAATACTTAATTATACTTATTAAATAGTTGAAGATTATCTGAAAAAAAAACAAGTTTTATTTAGCAAAAACTAAATGCCTTTTTTTTTATTAATGTACCCACACAATATTATTCTTGTTACTACATTTACATTTAAATATATAGAAAAAAATTAAATATTATTAGAGAAAAAAATTTTAGTTTGGTATCTAAATTATTCTATCACTGGATGGTATAACAAAGTAAATATTTTCAAATATTTTTAAATATATATTTAACCAATATCTTGTTATGTAATTCAAAAATAAACTTTAGGGTGTTTTTAAAATTTCATTAATTTTAACAAATAGTTGGCAAGAAAATCTAAATGCTTTATTTGAACTTTCGAATTTTTTTAAGGCTTTGTAATAATAATTCCAGTTTAACTAATTTTTTTAGACCATGCAAAAACTTTAAAAAAGGGTTTTTGAATATTCATTTAACCCTTAATTTTTTTATTTATAAAAGAGAGCAGATTCTTAGATATCTGCATAATAGTGAATACATCTAATGAAGTATTAAAATAATGTCCAAAAAAGTATTAAAAAGGGATTCTAAAAGTATAAATAGGTAAAAAAAAATGTAAAAGAAAGGGTTTTTTTATTCGAACGATAAAAAAACACAATAAATAAAGTTATAAAGAATAAAGACCTTCTATTAATATTAAATAAATGAAAAAAAACGCAATAAAAAGCATTTGGTATCATTCATTATAAAATTTTAAAAGTCTCTTTTATCCTTAAATTTCATAAATATGAAATACCTTGACTGAAAAAAAAGAAATTTAGAACAACAAAGAAATTCAAGTTAAGGTTTTTGTGAGAGAAATTGGTAAAGCGAGAGAAAAACATTATTGATGTGGAGTAATATTTTGGGAAACTACTTTTTAAAAAAAATAAGCAAAAAAAAACGAAGTTTATGCTAGAAAGAGAGAAAAAAATCCTAGATCAAAGTAAAATTCTTTCGTTTTTATTTTTCAGTTCCTGTGCAAAATTAAAGCTAAGCAATTTCTTTACGAAAATAATATAAAAACCAATGACAGTACAGTCAATGCATTTTAAACAGAAATAGACAAAAAGCAGTTCAAATTAATAAAACAAAAAAGAAGTTTTAACTGCTATGATTTTCATGAAATTTTAAACAACGGAAGATAAACAATTAAAAAAAAAAACTAGTTTAAGATCTAATTTCGGCAAGAATTTTTTTTTTTCACAAGTGATATTTTTTCTCTAAACAGGAAACTAAATACTTCTGTAAACTTTGAGTGTTATATTACTAATGTCTTAGTCCCTTTTTTTGAAAATTTATTTATCCCTTGATATATCCACAAGAAATTTACCTTCGTACATACAACATATATATATATATATATATATATATATATATATATATATATATATATTTGCATAATTTGAAAGATTTGCATAATTTGAAAGAGAAGTTGAAGTAGAAAAAATGTGTAACAGAAAAAAGATCAATATTGAGAAAAAAACTAGAAGTGTATGAAATATGAGTACTTTATAAGCAAAACACTCATTTATTAAAATGCTATAAAATATAAATACATTTATTAATTTTTATAGATAGAAGGAATGAAAAGAAATTATTTCCAGCTTTTTTTTATATTTTAACTGTCCATAAGAAAAAATAATGCGTGTTTATATATAAATAAGCACATTACTTTAAATTAAGAATTTTTCTTAATTCTATAGAAACAAGAGGTTAAAACAAACTTTCTTTAAAAATTCCAGTCGCTGTTTTACATAGTCGCTAAATGAACAAAAAATAATATATTTGTATAAAATTAGTATTAAATGAATTTAAGGGAATTAAATACATTTCCCCCTTGTTTACAATAATAATTAATAATGTACTGTAAAATGTATTAAATAGTTTATTCTGATAATGAAAATTTGCATTTATAAAATATTCATTTAGTTACTTTTTATATATTAAAATAGAATAGGTCGATAGAAAATTTTACAAAAAATGAATTATTGCGACAACTTCATTAAACTGCCTATTAAGTTTTTAGAAGCAGGCATAAAGAAAAAAAACTATATTCATGAAAATTATGACTTTTTGTTTACAAATCCAAGTCAATTTTATAAAATATTCAAATTAAAGCATTATAGCTGATAACACAATTTTCTGTCGATAAAATGACTTTTGATTCATTACACTCAGTCAATATTTACAGGAAATCTCTTTTGATTTCTTTTTTAAACGCCTATTATATTATAAAATTGGAATCTCGTATAGTTGTAGTGAAAGCTATTCAAATAAAGATTGTTATTTCTTATTAGCAAAATATCAGTAACTTACGCGCGAATAATTACTAAATACAACAAAACATAATTGATGAGAACAAAGAGGTATTCATTACAGAAATCCTATGATTATTAGTCATTTACCATCACCGATAACTTTGAAAGTACGACTGACATAATGCTATTGAATTTATACGAATAAAGCCGAGATTTAAAAATTAAAGATTAATATATAAAGATTTGGGATCAGAGTCTCTTAATTCTTGCTTGGTTAAAAGTGTGCGATATTAGTCATAACAGAGACAAAGTAAGTGTTATTTCTCTGATTGGCTAAAAGGGTAAAATTGCAATATTTTGGCTCAGCAGTGTTGTGAAGTGCCCCTCGCTATACTTCCAAACAATTCAGAATTGAGAAATTCGCTTTCACAACAATCTAGTCAACGAGGGTGACATAATTTTATTTTGACAGAAAATGTCCTAAAGGTAAATCATTTATTTCACTGCCACCTAGCCGTTTCAGTTTGATTTTAGTTGAATAGATCCTAGCATTACTTAGGGATGGAAAATATTTCGATCAGAGATTATGTTATTTAAAGGAGAATTTTCATGAGTTCAAAAGAGATAAATTACTTTAAGTACCTCATCAAATTACTGCATACAATCATTTGCAAACTTGTTTTGTTTTGTATTTTGATACGGAATTGTAAAATACAGTAGAGCCTATTTTTGTGCGATTTGTTTTCTGCGAATTTTAATGTGCGATATTTTTTTTATGCGGTGTATGAATTTCAATGGTTTTGGCTCCACTGAAATGTTTCCTATCTATTCACCAGTGGTGTAACAGAGAATGTTAAGAACCCCCCCCCTGAAAGTCAGGTTTTGTCTTTAATATTTTAAAAACTAGGTAAATACGTATTTAGCGTAAGTCTGACCTTAGGCCCCTAAAATCCTGCTCCTCCCCCAGTGCTGCGGGGATCTATGTAACGTGACTGAGATGTAGACACTTCAAGACGCTCTGTTCATTTGTTATAAATAGTCGACAATGCACAATCAGTTGCTTTCTCTCAACGCTCCAGCAGCTAGCCCTATATTGAAGACGAAACTTTCATTGACAGGGACATTATCAATAACTTGATAAATTATGAAGCCGGACAAAAAGCCGGAATTTTTGAGAGCGGATAAAAATATGCAGGGATCCAGCTTTCCAAAAATTGGAAAAACATTTTGTTAAAATAGATACCAGTTAAGAAAGTAGTATAAAATTCCAAAAAAGGGCTTCAAACATGTATATCTGGTTATCCTGACATTTACAAGCAACGGACCATCCGTCCTTTGTCAGAAAAATTTATCTCTTACTTTATGTTGCCAAAAAGTAAATCAATTGAAATATTGCACCTTTAACAGACGAAAGCGATTTTGTAATTATTCATTTCACTACTTTGGATTACGATAAGTAGCGATGAATTATGTGTGTGCATTTTAAAGACTTATCCACATATACAATGATAAACTAAATGTTTTTAAAGGTCTTCATGTGTAATATTTAATTATTTATTTTGTTATATGGAAATACAGTTACAAAAAATTTGGTAAATAATTAGCAAATTTAATAAATGCGACGTTTTTATGCGGTCCCTATCTACAACACAAAAACAGGTTCAAATGTAATAGAAATATCCTTTTTACAGTTTCACCTGCTTTATCAGCATATTTTAAATTACTAAGAAAGACATGAAAATAAAGTAAAAAATATAATTTTCTTTTATATATATATATATATATATATATATATATATATATATATATATATATATATTATTTATATAGTATATGTATGTATCTATGTATTTCAACTCTATAGCAATTTAACTGGGTTTCTTCTTAAACATTCATACCTTTTATAACTATCATCAATCGTATCATTCTAAAATAGAACACGTAAGTTCAACGAATCATGTAGTTTTCTAAGCAAAGTCATTTTATGTATAGTATGTCGAACAATGCATGAATGGACATAAAAAAATAAACCTATCATACAGATACTAATTAGCACATTTTCGTTGCTGTACAAATTTCGATAAAATATTTTTTCCTGATTTGAAAGTTTTCCGCTTCCCAAATCACCACGGACCAACGATTGTATAGAATTATAAAAATTATCTGACAAATATTCGAATTATATATTTATTTTTAATTGGAGACACTTAGAAAAAATATGTGTTCCAAAATTTTATTTTACATAGATAACCTGCTCTCTCTTTTCAGCTATTTTTGTAATGAAACTTCTTTTTTAATGATAATTTTCTGACTAGATAAAATAAAAAGAAAAACGAAAAAGTAATACTTGCCGATTCTATGAGGATGCAGTTATGATTTTTATGGAATTAAATCAAGAATGAAATCCTTTAAAACTTAAGATTACATTTCGAGTTCCTATTCTTCTGATCCTAAATATAAAAAAATCACAATTTATCATCAGGAAATTTATTTTTGGCCAAACTTAATATTTCTTTATTTGTAACCAATTCATGTTTACACGGAAAGTTATATAATATTTGTATTTTTTATTCAAATCTGAAACAGTATTCCGTAGCCTTTTGGTTACATTGTTGGCTACGGAAAATGCAACACCAAGAAGGACCAGATATATTACAGCGAAATTTATTTGACAGATAGCATGTTGTACAAAGATTAGACGATTAAATTCATAGCCTCTTGTGACGTATGGATGATGACAAAGTCTGTAGTTAGTGTAGCCGCCTTTGTTGGTCGTAACCGCTGCCACACGCCTCGGCATGGAATCAAAGAGGCTCTGGACGAGTATTTGGAGTACAGCAGTCCAGGTGACTTCCACATACTACCAAAGTTGTTTTGGTGTAGCAGCGGGTGATATATCCCGGGCCAGTCATTCTACAAGCGTGAACCACATGTTCTTAATTGGTGATAGGTCGGGAGATCAAGCAGGCGAAAGAAGCAATTCCATCCGAAAGATGAAAAAAAATGTTGAACATTGCGTACTACGTGTGGTCGTGCATTATCTGTTAGAATATAGCTAATGACAAGGGCTGAATGTATGGAAGGACCATGGGCTCCAACACCTCAAAGATGTAGTCCTGGCTGTTCATTGTACCCGCAATGCGTACTAGAAGGGTGCGGAAGTGAAATACAATACCACCCCAAACCATGATAACGGATGCAGTACCAACGTGGTGATGCATATCGCAATACCTTATGAGCCTCTCACCACTGTGTTTCAAAACTCTGTGACGGGCTCACGCGTCTTTTCTTTAATATGACCTTTGGGCCAGAATTAATGCCAACAATTTTCCAACCAAATCCAAGAAGTGAAGTGCGAATTAAAGATGCAAATTAGCAATCTTTTAAATATCGGAACTTAGAGTTAGTGAGATGACAATTGGTGGCAGTTGATGGCAAGTAGAGAAATGATAATATAGTTCGTGGCTCAAGTTTGGATAGCGTTACGTGGTGGTGATTAGAAGTTATAATTGATAAAGTTATAGAGAACCAAGGTGCATACCAGTGCATACAAGTAAAAACAAGATTGCCTTAAGGATATTAGTGATTGATTCTTCAGACTGCAACAAGATAGGATTGAATATTTAATATTATAATAAGTGATTGTATTTGAATTGAGGTTAGAGGCTATTCAGTTATTGATAGTAGTCCGAGTTAGGTTAAGTCGTTATTATCTATATATATTTTGTGTTGCGTATTTTGCCATCGTAGATTCTCTCACATTAATTATTATAATTTAATTTGTAAGAAGTTTAAGTTCAAAATCTTAATAAAGATATATTAAGATTATGTTTCCTTCTAGTTCTTTCGTTAATTCTACTTCTCTAGCGCACGCTTATACTCCTAGAGATAATGACCCTGGGGGGGGGATTATCACAACTCGAATCCGACCATCATGCTGTTGCAGGCAGAAGTGGGATTCGTCAGTATACACAAGGTTGTTCCATTATGTTTTCCATGCTCGCCATTCATTGCACCATTCGCGGCAAAAATGCATGTGGTTTCCAGACTCGGGTAAATGAAGTAATAGATGCCTTCATTCAATAGACATTCAACTGTGCTGCAAACTGCTTAGAACAGTACGAGAAAACACAGAATGATGCGTAGCTGACTGAATCGGCTGTGCTATGGTTTGTGATGTGGATTCGCTGTCCATCACTGTTATGCGCTCTGTCGGCTTGTCATCACAGGCAGTGGTACAACAAGGTGGGTGTGATCAGCCCCGTCGTATTCTTATACATCTAACGATGTCAGATCCACACATCACAGTTTCTTGGTTTCATCGAACACGTTGATCGATTTCTCTGAAGGCTCATCCGCAATCCCTATAGGCTATTATTCTTCCTCAGTCGATTTCAAAAACTTGGTCAAAAGACACTAGATGTCTTCTACGAGGCATATCTAAACGGCTTACCCGAAAAAACGCACGAAAAAACAATTGCCGTACTTCAAATAGCCAATCTGAAGCATCTCCCCTTATATAGCACTTGCGGTTAGCGCTACGGTCGCCCGTGATGTGAGTCTGCTCTATAATGCTAATGGTTTGCATATTTCACTCCATCAACGCATGTTGTAAACATCACATGGTTTGCATGCTTCCTCCGGTTGTGGTCAGCATTTGTATTAAATTCATTTACCTTAAAATAAACCAATAAAATATATAGTCGGCATAAATGTTGTAATTATATTAATTAACATAAATAATAAAAAAACATTGATTTTATTAATTTGCGGAAATTTGAATACCTTTTAATGTACTTAACGTCATGTGAAATACAACTGAGAGAAATTTTGCAAAACATGATTTTTATGCAATTTAAAATCATTTGCCAAATGTTACTTTAGTTTACTTTACTTTAGCTTTGAGCAATCCAAACTAAGATGCTGTATTAAGTTATGTTATGAAATATAACACAATTCACTCCTTTTATGTTTTTAGAGAATGTACTAATATTTATTATTATTGATAAATCTTATTAATCAATCATTTCACAATAAATTGTTAATTTTTCTTTACTTTTTATTTCGCATTTCAATAATTTTTAATGCATTGTGTGTGAGAGAGAGAGCTACTTCTTTAAAAAAGTATTTTCCTTAAATAGTGACATTAAATAAGCAAAGTTAGCCACTAAATTAAAACAACAGGTAGAATGTTTACAATTTTCATACGTATCAAAGCTTTCTGTAATAATTTTCAGATCATAAATTTAGATAGGTGTAGTAGTCAAAGATCCGTCAAAAGGTTTAGTCATGTAATCCCTATAAAATCCTATAGATTCTACCAAAAGTTCTATACCATCTGTAACTTATGCGCTTCAACGTAGATAAAGCCTAAAAAACACAATGAATCACTGTAAAAAAAGCTAAAAAAGTTAGGCTTAACCATGAGACGCTCTGTAGAGACCATCGCATGATTGGAAGTATTCAAAGCTTAATTCTGAATAATTTTGAAAAAAAATAGAAAGGAAGATCCATATTGTATTTAATATTCTAGGATTTAGACAAAAATACAATATTAAATCCATTTTCATACATTTCGGTAAAATGCATATAAAATAGAAAATATAGTAACATGATCAAAATTTATACTAAAACAGCTTTAAATTAATATTGGAAACAATATTTTGACCTTGTATTTTCTTTTAAATATCACCCACATAATTTTATCTTATCAAAATTTATTCATAATCCTTTTTTTTATCTTCTGTTATAACTTATTAAACAAAAAATTCTCAGCTAAAAAATGGGACTACCTTAAATAATTTTTTCCTCTATTCTAATCCTAGCTGGATAAAATTCAAATCAAGTTACTAATTCAAAGAAAACTAAACTGAGATGGAAGTCGTATGTAACTTAATAAATGTAGTTACGTGGCTTTTAGCTTTTTTGGTCATGAAATTCAATTTTTTTGCAAAATTTAGCAAAATATATTTGTACACTTTGTGCATGAGTTCTTAGAAAATATAAATGTATTTGTTGCCCAGAGACTCTATACTTTCTTTAGATTAACAAAGATGGTATTTTTTTATTAATGATGGAATAATGCATAATATAAAATATTAAAGAATTATAATTCAATTAAAGTTTTTGTTATAAGGAAGGAATCAAATAGCCCCATTGATCTACCACTGTATGTTTCAAGGTGGTTTAAAAAAATACATCGTGTATATTTACGTATCGGAAAGTTGGAAAGCAGCTAATACTGACATTCTTCAAAATGTTTACATCAGACTTTCCCATAATAGATCAGGAGCAGCATAAGTGATTTTAAACGTGTCATGTTTTACGTACGTGCTATGTATTCGTTGAATTTTCAAATCTGAATTTTATTGCTAAGACCGACAAATGTCAATGGAATGCCTTCCACATAACTAGCTACCCAGTAAGATTGAACATTTTCTACGTGTTAGATTTAATGATGGAATCAAAATTTATGATTGTGTTTGCTTTACATTTGTAACTTTTTAATTATGGTATTAAAATTGAACATAACCAATTCAGAAGAAAAGTCCTGTTTTTAGTGCCGAAATTTTTTTAATGGATATAAAATTAAACATGATATAAAATGGATCGTGAGGCATAAAAGCACTTCTAAGTATTTGATTTGTTCATATTCCCTTTATTCTTTAGAATCTCTAAAAAACATTTCGTCTTGTAATAATATCTGTACAGAAATTCAACAGACCTTTAACATTCTTAAGCATACTGACAGTTTAGTGTCTTTTGCTTTTATTGAGAGTCATACTGGAATTTTCGAAAATGAAGATGCTGATTTCATAAGTAAGACAGCAATCAAGTTTGGGATTGAATTCTCATAAAATATTCCAAAATCCTTTTACAAGAAAAAGTCTAAAGACCACTTCGGTATTCTTTGGGATAATCGGTACTTTCAGTCCATTTACTTTTTAGTCACAAAAGAAATTTTTACATCCATTTTGCAAATAAAATCTTGCAAATATTTTTTTTTTTTACAAATTTTAAAATCAATCAGTATTCTTCTGCTCATGATAATTTTAAATTGTTCGTCAACCAATTTAACATGTACCCCTTCAAACTTTGTGACTTTATATTGGTGGTGAGCAAAGTGTGAAGCATCGCTTTCTTTTTGGTTCAAAATTAAAGAGAAGAGAGAGGAAAAAAAGTGCCTTACAGGTAAATTGCATGCTCTTAAATTCAACTGGTGTAATTTTGATCAGCCTTTTTTCCGGTTAAACTTTTCCTTCATTTAATTTTTTAAATTTAATTCGATTGGTTTTGTAACGTTTTCATTGATTTGAATTTATAAATTCATCGTTTTTATTTAGTAACTTTAATAGTATCTTTCATAACATTTGTTTTGTTATTAGTTCCTTACTTTCATTTTTTTTTTTTTGTCTACTTCAGTAATTTCTTTATAATACTTGTAGTGCACAGGAATTATTTTATCTTCTCTTAAGGAAAAAAGAACAAAAACCCCACCCCCGTTCATGAAGAAAATGCCATATTCGAATTTTTCAGGCATTTTTTCTCTAAAATACCTTTTTATTTACATGAAAAATCTGATTGAGTATAGGGAAGGTGGTCATTTTTTCAAAATCACACGAGGTAAGGGGTTGGGGAGAATTTTTGGTGAAAAGTTACAAATTCATTTTCAGCGACCCCCCAAAAAAAAAAAAAAAAAAAAAAAATAAATTGAGCTTATTTATAGAACAACCATACATTTCCCCCAGAGTATGTTTCTCTTTTGCCTGAACTAATACACATACGTATTGAATAATCCTGTAAGACTGTAAAGTTTTATAAAACATTTTCAACCCTGATAAAAAAAAATATGTATCCAAAATAAGTATTCCACGTATTAGCAACACTTGGACAATAATAGATAAAACACGATGAGTGTAATACAGTGTTTCTCAAACTGTGGGGCGCGCCCCCCTGGGGGGGCGCGATAACCTTACAAGGGGGGCGCGAGCATATCGAAAATAAAAGATTTAAAAAATAATTAATTTACTGGAATGAATTAAATCACAGAATACTTTCAGACATAATAAAAAATGCACTTTTACTCTGATATAATTTATAGGCGCGTGATATTAAGCCATCAAAAATAAAAACGTCTTCAATACATAATTAGCTATCTTTGATCCTATAACAAAATAAAAAAAACTTTTATTTGATTTGCTGTAATCCCGTGATGAGAGATTTTTTATTACGTTTTATTTTTAATCCTAACATACTGCTCTTTCAGAGAAAAAACAAATCCCAGACCTAGAATCGAAAAAATTTAGGAACATGAAAAATTCATCACTGTGATTATTTTTGAAATACTGCACATTATAGCTGTAATCTGTTTTTGCTGATAATCTGTTTGACCTAAGTTATTGGTACAATTAGTTATGACCCCTCTCTTATGTTTGTTTCTCATTTAGGGAAGTTGTAAGTAAGGAAGTTGTAAGTAGGGAAGTAATTTTTCTCTGTTGCGCTTTTTTCCATGCAAAGGAGTTTTATGATACATATAAACATATCTCAAGCATATAAAGCATAAGGAAAAACGTTTTACACAATTGTTTTCAGCAGCAACATACATATTATCATAATGAATACACTTTTTACCCGGAAGTGGTCACGCAGGACACACAGAACACGATATCGTTAATTCTGACAAACTGTTTATGTGTTACCGAAGAAAATTGAAAAGTCCTTGAAAGTAGGTAAGTTTACTTTCTCTTAATTAAATTATTCGCTGGAATCACGATTTGTATCGTGTACAATAAAATAATTATAAAGAAAAAGAGGATTGGGGTGACTCAATAACCCCGCTCGACCGTATCGAGTGCGCGCCTGCTCCCGGGTTAAAACATGTTGAAGTCTTTTGGCTTTAAAAAATAAAAATAATATAATTATTCTTCATTGGAATTTTATATTATTGTTCATCCTTTAACATCAATTATAAATGCTAATTCTGTGAGGCTTAAAATTACAATTCGCTTAAAATTAATGAAAATTTGAGCACCCATTTTAAAAAGATCATTTTACATTTTTGTAAGCATTGACAAGCACTTGGCTTTGCTCTCCTTACAATTCAGCTATTATATCAATAATGTTTTCTTTTCTTATAAATGAACTCGGGCAAAGAGCGAGCACTTCAGCCGGTATACTTTTAATGTATCAGTGCTGCACAGAGTGTTTTATAACTAATTAATTAATATTGAATTAAGAACAAGTTTAATAAGTATTAACGACTTCCATGGGCTTGTCTTGCAAAGCAAAGTTTTTATAAGAATGCTTATGATTAGAAATTGACCCTCTAAGTTCTTCTATATTTAGCTGATATCTATATTTGGTCTTCTAAGCAGCAACCACATTTTGCAATGTGTTCAATTTAAAAATTAGAGAAAAGAAAAATAACATAATAATTATCCTATTACTTAATTTTTTTTTTGCTTAAAAGTAAAACGTATACAAAATTTAATACTTATATTATTAATTTGTATGGTTTATAATTAAGATCGCATATTGTAGCTTTAGCGTCAAAGTGCATTATTATTGCATTCAGTACATTATTAATGTATAAGGGGGGCGCGATAAAAATTGTGATTGAAAAGGGGGGCGCCAGTATTGAAAGTTTGAGAAGCACTGGTGTAATAGCATATTAATTATTATTATTTTTTAAAATAAATTTTATTATCATTTCAGATCAGCACATATAAACTAACGGAACATATTTCACCATTAATGGACTCACTTTCAACATCCATGATAAAATTAAGGATGAAACGAAAATTGATTTAGACCAGCATAACTTTTTAAACCGACTATTTTCCATTAAAATTACGTCAATTATGTCAAATTACGTGAGGTAAAAATTACGAAAATACAAAAAGAGCTTACAGAGTACTTCAACGTGTACTCGAAAAGAAAACTCAAATGACGGATTACTACGTCAGTATCTACTTGACATTGAAAATTTAGTAATGAATTGCTACGTCAACGGCTTTAATATTTCTTATTTAAAATCGTTCTAAAACTTCATCAACCAACGACGTGTTAAACAACCCATGCTTCAAATTTTTCTTCTCTCAGTTTCAAATTCCTCATTCAGTTAGTTTTCAAATTTAATTTCTATTGACTTATTAGTTTTTTTTTCAACTTTTTTTCCAAAATTTCTTTATTGGGACGTTTAATAAATTATTGTGTGGTAACTATTAATCAGCAAAACCTGTAACATTTAATTGTTAAAATCTCATGAAAGGTTTTTTTTTTTCTTAAAATAGTTTTTATTTTTGTAACTAAAAATACATTTTTTAAGTAAATGCTTGTTGAAAAATGAAATGCTTTTGACAGAATATCACTCTTTTTTTTCTGTTCTCGAAAAGAAATCATATAAAAAATGTTCTCGATGACCAACAGATTTCAAATATTTCAAGGACTAGAAGAAAAAACTCTAAGGGATTCTGAATTTAAGGTATCCGACTACGTTAGGAACCGTGATTTTAAAAAAGTGCATAAATGGATAATTTTCATGATATATAGTTTCACTAGAAGATATTAGAATATACTCGTATAAAATTGTTTTAATGACATTTTAACGAAAAAAAATATTTAATTACGATATTTTGGCAAAAAATTAACTTAAAACATTTTTTCAAAATGTTCTCCTTTATAAAAAAAATAATTTTATAATAATAATATTTTGCTTATATTAAGTAAAGACTTCTCTCCAAAGAGTCTGAACTACGATTTTTGAAAAATTCACATTATTTTCAGTGTTACCTCCAATTGAAATAATCATCTGCGTTTTTCTGAAAATTTCTCCCCTCTGTTGTCGTAAAACATGGATAAACCCACTTCTAAGTTATATATTTCAAAAATTCTACTTCAGCCTTTGTACAGAGGTCTGAGCTATATACAGGGAAAATATTTTTATAATAGAAGCATTTTTTCACAAAAGGAGAATATTTTGAAAATTTGTCATTCTATGTTCCTTTTTTCTCAAAATATTGTTCTTAAATTTTTTTATTGTAATAATATTCATAAAACACACCATTTTATATACATTTTCTAATCTAAGTGACACTAAATAAATATCATGAATATTATCCATTTATACTCTTCTGCAAAATCATGGTTCCGAACGTAGTTGGATACCTTAAGAGAGGATATTAATATATATCTAATCACAATGTTTAGCCATATCTACATATATGCAACACAGTGCTGCACTTTTTTTGGTTTCCGGAAAACCCCATGTCACTTCAAGCATGATTGTAAATTTTTACTTTCCTCCCTACATTATTAAATGAATGATTGTATATTTAAATGTTAATGTGATTTTGAGTCATCTGGTATAATATAATGATTGAACCTATTTATATTAAATGAGAAACAAAAATGAAAACATGTTATGAAACTTGGACAGGATTTGGTTTCAACTCTTAGATACTGATGATGCCGTTCAGTGTATTAAAACAGACTATCGACTTTTTATTGATGAATCTCTCATCAGCACAGAAGAAAGAACTTAAAGGAAGAAAGGGAAATAAAAAAAAAAGAATTGGGTTGCACTGTTCAGCTACACGAGAGGGCTTTTAGAGACGGACCACGTAATTTTGAACAATGGTCAAGCGACGGGAACGACACTTGAGCTGGCTTCCCTTCTCCTAACTACCACACCACACCAACTTAGCAGGAATATTATACCAATACTTAGCTTTAATATTCTTTGAAATCCACTCTTCCAAAATATATGGCAGCACGGGTTCTATGATGAGTATTTTAGTGGGGAAGGCGAAAGGTTTTGTAGCAGATATTGCGTTTTCAGCGGATTGCAAAGATTATTATTTTTGTCGCAAAAAATAGTTAATGTCAAAATTTAAGTTTCTTATGGTTTTGTCTGTTAATGAAGACTTTGGAAAATGATTTGACTACTTATTTTAAGTGAACGGTGTACATAATTAATTTTACAGTGGAATATCTTTAATTAATTTATTAGCTCTAACGGATTAAATTTTCCAAAGTAGAGTATTTTGTTTATGTATATCCCTTAATTTGTACATGTAGTGATCCAAAAAAAATTGTATGAAAAAAACTGCAGTAAATCATAATGCGGTTGGATAAAGTATAAACGTGCATTTCTCCCCTACACGGCGCGTCTTACAAAGCTCTAATAAAGCTCGAGCTACGAAAGTAGCTAGGCATTTGCCAACTTGACTCTATCGCTATGTTTTTCATTGAATCGCCATTATAAAGTAAGAAACAGCGTTGCTTGCGAATATTACAATTTTAAAATAAAATAAATACAACAGAAAGTAATATTAGTGTATTACACTTTCAGATATAAATTATTTACACTACTTTAAGCGTTCATTACGCAAAACTTTTAAGAATGTTTTACTTTTGCTGAGCAGAGATCAGCTTAGGGAGGTATTTTGAAAAATCGACCCTCAAGAGTGTTACGAGGAATTATAAATTTAAAAAATCATTTTTATCTGCTATTAGATCTACATAGTTAAAATTTAACAAAGGTGTTATTTTTCTTTCTTTTTTTGTTTAGCTGAGATATGCAAAAAACTTTTTTTGTTTAATTTTCAATTAACATAAAATTAACTCATTAAAAAATTCTTTTTCCTTCAATCTGTGTTGTTTAATTTTTCATTTCACCCGTACAAAGAACGGGTATACCAGCTAGTATATATATATATATATTATGTGTTCTCACCTTAAGGCGAAGAAGGAAAAAAAGGTGTAAGACTAGCTGATTTTCTGGTTAAAAAGCTATGGTCCTTTTTTTTTTCGTTTTGTAAACATTAAACAAAAAAATCCACTATGTTTAACGTTTACTCTTTTGCGCAAACATTTTTATTTATTTAAAGTTGGATTGGAATGGATTACCTTTTTTTATTTGACAAAAATATTGTTTCACTTATAATGAATTTATTTAATGCGGTACAATAGAAGAGCCAATTAACAGTATTAAATGAGGAATTCATGTATTTGGAGAAAAATAGCTCTTAAATATAAATGAGGTGATTTGGATGTAAGAGCACAGACAATAAATAAAACAAATAAACTGATTAATTACTATGATATAGGAGTAGTGCAAAATATGTACAGGTTCATTAAGTAAGGAAGTTAAGTTAAAGGCAGGAACTACTCTGTGGAGTTAATTAAACCAACAGAGATAACTATTTTGATCGTATATTTGGTTAGCAAACGATTCTATAAAAATATATTTCCAACATGACCACAATTAGTTAATGAGCGGCAACTGTTTACATGCTTCAAAATTATGCTGACTTTCTGGAATTACTAATTGCTAATTATCAGTAAAACTACATTATATGTTGTTGTAGTTGCTCATGCCACCTGTCTGACATAGTCAGATCAAGATCCACGAAATTCTTCGTGGCAATGTGCTAGAAGTACGCCTGTCGTTGGCCTTAGCCTTGAGCACTATACAGGTGACAATACGATTTAGCTCGGTGAAATTCCCGAAGAGACGATAGAACATTACGATAGATGGCGCCACCATATTTCTCCACCTCCACAATTTAAGCATGAAACTGAGTGGAGGGAAATTTTCTCCAGTTCCCTGCACTCTTGATTCAGCCCACAAGACCCACCGGACCCACTGATTTAACGAGCACGTACTCTGTGTGTACTCGGAGGGTATTTGGAGGCACGGACATCGAACCCAAGTATATTATATATTTTTATTTATGTAATTTTTATTTATCATGCGTTTTAAAAAAACAATATTTTATTACAAATTATAACTAACGATTCGCGTTTGTACAGCTGGTATAAGTTTATAAAAGTTCCAGCTGCTGCTTAATGTGGGAAACTTGTAAGATTATTTTCAACTCTAGCTTGGTTTTCATAAATAAAAATTTGTATATATGACAGGTTAAAAGTGCAGCTAAATGCGATTCGTTTCAGTATGTTAACTAAACTTGAACTAAGAAGAAAAAAAATCCTACATGCAGATAATTCCACTGAATTACATATTAGTTTGAAGATCTTTAAAGGAATATACATTTGAATTAATACAATCCTAGAATATGAAAGTCTTAAAAAACAGTCTACATGGTTCGTTAATATCTGAATAATACTTTCACTCTTGTTAGAGAAAGAGTATAGGAAAAAGAAACATATTTGGTAAGAGTATAATTTAATCTTTAAATTAAAAAAAAAATAAATACTCCCTTGCAGAAAAAAAGTAAGTATCATATTTGTTTTGTATAATAATAGCATGGTTGAATTTTTCAGTTAGAGAATCATACCGAATTATAATTAGTCTAAGAAAGTTTACATTATATCCATACTTATTCTGAAAATATATGTACGTTAAGAAACAAATTTTTACCTCAATTTCACTAAAATACTTACTATTGAATAAGTATTTTAAAATTAGTTAAAATACATTTGGTTTAATATGGATGTATTTAAAGTATGATGACTATTGTAATTGAAGGTTTTAGTTTTATATTACAGTTGAATCTGTTTTTGTGTGGTAGATATGAACCACATAAAAATAAACGCAAACAAAAAATATTCAAAAATTTCATAAATTCTTACATAAAACAAATTCGTGGAAATACTACAAAAAACTTTCTTTTATGCGGTGGATAGGGACCGCATAAAAAAGTCGCATTTATAAAGTATGCCAATTATTTACGAAATTAAAATGTAAGAGTACTTCCATAACAAAATAAATAATTAAATGTTACACATGGAAACTTTTTTAAAACATTTAGTTTATCATTGTATAAACCGATAAGTCTTTTTTTTAAATGCACATACATAATTCATCGCTACTTATCGTAATCCAAAGTCCTGTAATGAATAAGTTCAAAATCGCTTTCTTCAGTTAAAGGTACAATTTTAATTAATTTATTTTTTGTCAACATAATGTAAGCGATAAGTTTTTGTGACGAAGGACGGGTGGTCAGTTGCTTGTAAATGTCACGATAACTAGCTATACATTATTGAAGCCATTTTTGGATTTTTATACTCCTTTCTTAACTGGGATCTATTTTAAGAAAATGTTTTTCCAATTTTTTGAAAAGCAGGATTCCTGCATATTTTTATCCTCTCTCAAATAATCTGGCTTCTTGTCCGTCATTAAAATTTATCAAATTATTGATAATGTCACTGTCATTTAAAGTTTCGTCTACAATCAAGCGTGGGCTGCTGGAGCGTTGAGAGAAAGCAACTGAATGCGCATTGTCCGGAAACTGTTTGTAACAAATGAACAGTGTATCTTGAAGTGTCTACATTTTAGTGGCGTAACGTACGCCCCCGCATCACGGGGGGGGGCAGGACTGTACGGTCCCAAAGCGTGACTTACGCTAAATACGTATTTACCTAGTTTATAAAATATTAAAGGCAAAACCTGACTATCGGGGGCTAACATTCTCCGTTACACCTGGTAAATAGATAGAAAACATTACAGTGGATTCGAAGCCATTGAGTCCTGCCACGGGGGGTAGTTAGGACTCTACGTCCCAATGCTTGACTAACGTTAAATACGTATTAACCCAATTTATAAAATATTAATAGAGAAGCCTGACTTTCAAGTGGGAGGGGGGGGTCCCAGCATTCTCTGTTACGCTACTAGTAAATAGATATAAAACATTACAGTGAGGCCAAAGCCTTTGAAATTAATACACCGCATGAAAAAGAAAAGATCGCACATAAAAAATCGCACAAAAAGAAATTCGCATAAAAAAGACAGCACAAAAATAGGTTCGTCAGTATTCTTCAATCATATATGCTTGACAAAATAAAAAAAAAAATTAAATACGTTACCTTAACAATTTTGCAGAGCAAGTTTCTCATAATTTGGATATCTGCTTATAATTCGCAGATTTTTATTTGAAAAACAAACAAACCTTAAAATAGTTTATCACACAATCGTTATTATATGAATTTTCTGACGAAAAGAATATATTTTCTCAAAGTTAAAATATATATAGTATATAATCAGTGAAAGCGCGTGAGAACACGTGTTTTACTCTAAATTAAACAAATGTTGGTGTTTATTAAATTACTTTTCACATAATTTTAATTACAATGAAATGGTATTTGATGTTTTTAATACCCGTTGCAGGATCTAGAATGCTTAAGTAATTTTGAAAATAAATCTCTGACCACACACAATTTCTCTCAATACAGATTCCAGTTTAAATTATTTTTTTCCAATGTATACCACTTTTCTAAGGGATACAGACTAGGTAGATAAAGAAATTAACAAAACACGTAATTCTATAATATTATATACATATATATATAAGTATAGATTATCAAATACTTTTTTTTTTTTTTTTATTATCCATGTTTTATGGTTAATGGTCTCCAGTGGATTACTTTGCAACAAAACTTCCTAGCTTCAAGACAAACCCACCATGTTTCAAACATTTCCCCCCCCTAAAAGACACACTCTTGAAAAAATGATTCTATCGTTAACACTTTCTCAAGAAATTCTTTTTCCTTATCCCGTTATTTCTAGTCATCAGCTAGATTGTTTGACTTATACATTTTTTACAACTTATTTTTGAATTTCTGTTAAAGTCTTCCCTACGTTCCATAAAATCATCCATCCTCTTCTTTCGAGCTCATTTAAAATTTAGATCCAAAGAACTGCTTTTAATTTCAGTTTTCCCACTTTAAAAACATTTCTTTTTATTATTGCACCAAAAATGTTTGTGACTTTCGCTCTAGGCAACTCTGATATATTTCCCTCTTCTTCCAAAGCAGGTTTAGAAAAAGCGAAAAAAAGTAAGTGAAAAAAGTGAACATAATCTCGATCATTTCGTTATTAGATGAATGATATCCCTCTCGGTAGGATTTGTCTTTTTTTTTTTGCATATTTTTTCGACAAGCGATTGAAGAATGATTAACATATATTGAATTGTATTCATAATTGGTGTATAGAAATATTATAATAATTTTTTTTGTCAAGATAATATAATATATTTATATTTGATTACAGATTTTTTTATAATTATATTTTAATTCGTTTTTAAAGCCATTTTAAGATGTATTAAATTTAATATAGTATTTTTAAATTATAAATACATTAATTATTTAATTTATGTGTTAAAACTGAGTATATTTCTATATGCACTGTTCGGTTGAATTGTTAAGAGATTAATCATGCCATATGTATTACAAAGCTATATGTATTAAAGAAAACAATGTATTAATTATAATGTACGGTATACACGCTGTGTATATTTAAAAAATAAAACACAGGTTTTTGGGAGATTATTAAAATAACAGGTGAGTAAAAAGCAATATCGTCATTTCTCAAACTTTTGGAGCTATTTTTATAGGAAACAAAATTTCTAAATGTGATTCAAAATGATAAAATTTATAAGTAAAAGTTGTTTTTTTTTAATTTGTCGTTAATATGGGTATTTATGACAAAGAACATGGTAGCGCATTTTACACAGCATCCTTAATCTTCAAGAATATATTGTAACGACCAATTAAAAAATATAAATGAATTGAAGCAATATTTGTTAAAAGATACAAATGCATTTAAACCTATAAATTTTATTTTTAATTTATGTGAAATGAATGACCAAAGCAATGCATGAAAGCGGAGACAGATTAATCATAATTTTAAGACTCTATTTTGGGGGAATTTAAAATTATCTCAAAATATTTAA
The DNA here is from genome assembly GCA_019973935.1 of Trichonephila clavipes. NCBI lineage: Eukaryota > Metazoa > Arthropoda > Arachnida > Araneae > Nephilidae > Trichonephila > Trichonephila clavipes. Next base: position 440,963 of record BMAU01002771.1, on the reverse strand, counting down.
AGTTGCTTTTTCAGTTCAAGTCTCATCTTAGCATGTTTGAGAATTAATTATCATTACGTTGTATGCCAATTATTTATTTATATATGTTACCGGCAAAGTATGAAATGCCAGCATTCTATAGAATGTCTAGGCATTGTACTGAATGCCTGACATTTTTAGGCAAAGTATGAAGTATGAGAATTATTTCATTCTTTGCCTAGGCTTTGTATAGAATGCTTAGGCATTCTATAGAATGACCAAAGCAATTTAGGTAATGTATGAAATAAAGCCATGATAAGGTTATTATATCATTGACGTACATTTCTAAAAAATACAATGTTATTCCGACAAAATAATGAGAGTGCCATTAAAAAAATTATTCAAAATACTTAATGGGAAAAGAAAGTTGTACCAAACAAAATCTATGTCTTTCTAATATAAAGGAAAAAAAATTAAAAAAAAATAAATAAATACATTGACCTAATTATTGCAAAATGGTAGGCTTGAGTATCATTTTGAATTATATTTCATTACATTTTTTACCCAAAGACCATTCTTATTTGGATACTCTGTTTTGCACATACATTTGATGAATACTTCACCGATTCCATGGGAATGAACAACTGCAACTTACAGAAGAGAAATTTCATGGTCAGGAATATATTTTATTCTGAGCAAGTTCTTAGGGCACAAAGTATAAATTATGATTTGTTTTAAAATTCCTTCAGAAGTTTCAAGTCTATAGAAACCATTCTATTTCCCTCTCGTAACATGTGCCGATGCATTGGCATTCAGAAAAAAATCACACATTTCGCAACAATGTTTTTTTTAAAAAATAATTTGTTTGTTTTTTCTGGTCAGGTACACAAAGGTGGATGTACAGTTCAATATCATAACGTGTAACGTTTTTGTATTTGGTTGAAAGTTCTTTCAGAATTCTATCATGTTCTCCGTGTCCAATAGCTAAATGCACTTCATGAAGTACACAAAATAACTCAGAATCCGTGACGTAATACTGTATAGAAGTGCTTCCTAACTTTTTTATCCCCATGGACCGGTCAACGTTTGATTTAATAATTTAATTGTATATAAGCATGCTTTCTGAATAAAATACAGTTAAACCAACAAAATGAATATAAAGTGATTTTACATAAAGTATAAAGTGATTTAAATGTTAAGTCAACCAAACTCTAGAGAAATACACCCTAGTAAATAAAATAGAAATAATTTAATACTCCTTGAGAGGCTGGATACTATTTGATCCACGGACCGGTGGTTAGGAATCATTTTGTATAGTACTGAAGCCTTTTTTAACAGGTCACATGAGTTTACTTTTATTTTCACCAAACATCACATCAGAGCTATTCAGCAAACAATAGGTCATAGGTTCCTTTTTAGTAGTCATTTTAGCTTTTCGTGCATCAGTTATTTACTTCTAGTAATTAATTTCACACTTTAAAAAAATACTTTTTTTGCAGCTTTAACTCGAATTATTGGCAGCTCGACGTCGAATAGTTGTTTTAGGCCTATAGATCAGGGGTCGGCAACGTTTTATCTGTGGCGTGTCAAAAACCAATTTGCTAATTATGATTCAGCGTGCCACACAGAAGGACATTTTTGAGAGAAACAATTATATTCCTGCAATAATGTATGCAGAGAGTTAGAGAATATAGTTCAATTAAGTAGATTTATAGGTTTATCACACATTAATTTTGCATTCATTAAAAATATTTCTTAACATAGAAATAACGAGCACAGAATATAACTTTCTTCAACAAAAATAAAGAAAAACTTGAAATTGTACATATATTATGTTTTTAAATATACTTATTAAAATAAAAAAAAATATACACTTAAAATATAAGTATTTCCCTTCATTATAGATAAATAAAAAGATAAATAAACTTTTTAATGTTAACATACTGCTGTTTCACTTTCATATCGCAAAAAATGTGGCAATATGTGAAACATGAATCATTTCATACATTGCCGGCTAGTTTTAGCATTCGATGCAATGCCTAGGAATTCTATAGAATGCCGAATTTCATTCTTTGCCAGTAACGTATATATTATAATCATTCAATACAAAAAATATGTACACACTATTTTTATTTACTTATTTATTTATTTGCTGAAGATAAAACTTGTAGATATTTTATGATATTTATAGTTTCTAGTATTTATATTTTTATGACAGACCATTACTTAAGTCTTTTTTTCTTCATTTGTGTAACTTAGTGTATTACGGATAGCATTTTTTTTACTAGATCGGGGTTTGTGGATTTTATGCTAGCAGTCTCTAAGAGCAAAACAGTTTTTTAAGAGTGATTTAAATTTATAGTAGAAAAACAATAAAACACAGGATACAACACTAAAACTCACTTTGACAGTGCTCAGACACATCTATCAGTGTCAAAAAATACGAGTTCGTAAGGTTAAAGATAATGCACAAGCAACTTCTCGTCCTCTTCGACAGCCGAAGTAATACTACATCAGTTTACTCAAACGACTTCGATTTATAACCTCCGTGACTACATTCGAGCCCTCTCTTTAAAAATCCGCTTACGTCATATATCGTGACGTTGTATATTTTTCCAATAGTTTCCTGAAGCATCCAAATGGTCGCGACGTCGCCATAATGGTTGCCAAAAATAATGCCAATGTGACTGCATCGGAAATATTTCGTCAAGTTTCCATAAAATCGTAAGAACAGCATTGCTAGCACATATTAAAATTTTTCATCATAAAATAAATACAACAAAAAGTAATATAAACATTAAATATCCAGGTATAAATTATTTACTCTATTTTAAGATGAACCTAAACGTTAATTATACAAAATTTTCGAAATAATATAGCTGAATTAGAGACTGTATTCTTTCGAAATGTTGCTGTCTTGAATTGATTTTTTATTAACGTTGACATAACTAATGAGGAAAATATCTGAGCTGGCCCCCACTCTCCATCACACCACACCATTATGAGGACTTTGAGTCTCGTCAGATTTAACCTTCATCGGCCCTTCTACACTATGACTCTTGATGCACTTGCGGAAGAAACTTATTACAGAATAAATTTCTTTAGATTGAAAACTAACCATTCAAAAAATCTAAAACTCATCCTTACACTCCTGATCCAAAAACAGTCCAATCAGTTTAGAACAGGGGTGGAGAACCTTTCTAGATCAACGTGTCATTTTTTCTAAAGACGTGTGTAACGAGGTATAGAAACGTGCCATCAAATAATTTTGACTTATGATTATTGGAAAAATAATAAAACTAATACTAACAACTCTCTTTATTTACGACGAAAAAATACGTTTTGTACTGTATAGTTGTAAATGTTTTAGTTATAAGTGTAATTCAAATTAAAGTAACATTAGTGTGACTTCTGTTGCTGCAGAATGTGTATGTGTGGATGACAAATAACTCATATTAGGATTGTCGGATGTTACTATTAGTAGAATGCAGGCTGAATTGTGGAGTCAGCTGCCGAGTGGTTTCTAAGCAATTAATTATTTTTCCCACGGTTCATTTTTTTGGCAAAATGATTCGTGATTTGTCTCAAAATGCAGTTTTTCAGATGGTGTTCGCATATCACTGTTCCATAACATGAAACACACACCGCTTTTTTGCCTTTTCTAATAATGCCATATTTCTAGATTCACCAAGTTGGAAATTATCTAAAGCTTGTTTTTTTGGGAGGCATAGGACTGCAACGGCTGGCTCGGAAGTAGTCCAATCTGGACGTCCAATTTTCGATGACTTTTTCCAACATTTGTGGCCGTATATCCGCAATAACACGGTGAATGTTGTTATCCAATTGGTCAAGCGTTTGTGGCTTATCCGCATAGACCAATGACTTTACATAGCCCCACAGAAAATAGTCTAGCGGTGTTAAATCACAAGATCTTCGAGGCCAATTCACAGGTCCAAAACGTGAAATTAGGCGGTCACCAAACGTGTCTTTCAATAAATTGATTGTGGCACGATCTGTGTGATATGTTTCGTCGTCTTGTTGGATCCACAGCTCCTTGACATCATGATTGTTTAATTCAGGAATGAAAAAGTTAGTAATCATGGCTCTATACCGATCACCATTGACTGTAACGGTGTGGCCTTCATCGTTTGTGAAGAAGGATTCCACCAGCCCATAAAGTGCACCAAACAGTCAGTTTTTCTGGATGTAACGGTGTTTTGACATACACTTGTGGATTAGCTTCACTCCAAACGCGGCAGTTTTGTTTGTTGACGTGGTCATTCAACCAGAAGTGCGCTTCATCGCTAAACAAAATTCGCTTATGAAAATCGACCACTATTTTCAAAATAAAGTTGCACAATTTGAAAGCGTTGTTCAGGCGTGAGTCTATTCATGATGAATTGCCAAACCAAACTGAGAATAAATCACTTGACAGCTGTTAAATTGGTCGCCATCTTGGAAAGTAATGCCAACTTAAACTTCTATACCTGGAAAAAAACACTCTGTATTACACTTACTATCTTTCAATTTTATGCTCTTTTGCTGAACTAGCCATACTAAATAAGTTAAAAATCGTGAATATAACATAAATAAGCATTAAAATACAATTGTGTCGACGAAATTGACTATGCTATGCGTATACAAATTTTGCATTATAAACAACTGTAGTCCACGGCTAAGGCAAGACAATAACAAACGAGGGTGCTCACGATGACTCACGTTTGTTCGTAACACTTCATAGCAAACTTTGTTATTTTGAAATAAAATGAAAACCATTTGATCACTCGCGTGCACAAAACATTGTGTCGCGTGCCATTGTTGGCACGCGTGCCACTGGTTCGCCATCCCAGGTTTAGAGTTTAAGTATTATTGATTGCCACAACAATAGATATCATATTCCGATGATTTCTCTCTTAGAATGCATACAGCTCCAAAGTGGAATTAACTCACATTCTTGTAGGAAGCTATATAATTTACAAATAAAAAAGTAAATATTTAAATGTCAAATTGGTTGATAATTTTACCAAAAAAATTACAAAGGGAACTTAAAGTTAGATAAAATAGAATAATAAATGAAGGCTGTAAAAAATTACACGAAGAAATAATTATGTGATCTCAATAAATTGGGTTACATTTTTTTAATTAAAATTTATTATTCAAGAAAAATTAATGTGTGGCTTATTCAAAATCTAGAGTTTAAAGATGTGAATGGAACTTTAAATTTGCATGCATATTTTTATTTGAAAAAACTAGTCAGAGAGGACTTTAAATTTCTAAAATATATTTCTGTGACTAAAAACAAATGATTAAATAAAGCCAATTCCGTGTGTATGTCAAAATTTACGTTACCTCAGGATAAGGGTGGTACACATATATTTTTCATTCCTGTAGTTGCTATAAAAATGTCTGAGACAAGATAGTAAACACCATATATATATATATATATGTGAGTTAAATAAATTATTTAAAATAAGTAAGAAAATAAATACAGTTGATTACAATTTTTTTGACTTATATCTTTAAAATTTATTTAAGGGGACATGGTACGATTTATACAAATTTTTTAATTCAATGATTTTCATATTTTTTTGGTTGCCTCCTATGTGTATATGTGATGTAAAATAGATTTTGTGCTTTAAATTTCATAAAAAAGCTAACCATTTAATTTTTTAAGTGAAAAACTTGAAATTTATGAAGTTATTTTAAAATGCTACTCTCTCTCTCTCTCTCACACACACACACACACTCTCCTTCAACAAAAATTGGCGTACATATATGAAATTTGATTTACAAGTACGTCAAACTACGTATAAAAAGTTGGTATGGGTTTTACGATAACATGATTGGTATTTGTACAGTACTTCTTTTAATGAATGATTATTGAAAATTCCTTAAAAAATGTAAAAATTCGAAATTCAATTATTATTTTTTTTAAAAAAATATTGCTTTTATTGAAAAATGCATGCCAACTTTTGTCCCAAGTACTATTAACACAAGTGAAAAAATGTCCACGTATTAGGCACAATAGAAAAAACAGCCGTAGCATTTTAAATGAAGACAAACTAGTTTTTTTTTACGTTTCTGAGATAAGTCACTTTAAAGTTTTGATTTGTCATTGGAATGTAAATAAAAACGAACGTAAAAATTATCATAGCTCTGCATTTTTTAAAATTTAAAGCTTTCAATTTTTTGAGTCTGTAGAAATGTACACCAAAAATAATTTAGGATAAAAAAATTCGATTTGATTTTTTGACTGATTTTTAACAATTGAATCGTACTGTGTACCCTAAACTTTAAAAAAATCCCCCCCAAAAAAGCGAAATAAGGTATTAAATATCGGATACAGAGAGTGGTCTAATTTGCATTAATTTGCTGTATCGTCTGAAAATTATATTTGAAAGAAAAGCAATTTTAAGATAAGCAATGTAATTAATAACGTGAATCAAAAAATCAATGAAATTCGATAAAGAAATCGTATTTTAAAATCATTTAAAAGCTCTACTTTATATTTTTATTAATGAACTAAATATTTATCGTAAGTGAATGTATTTTCATCTGAAATAAATAATAAATCTTAACCAAATATACAAAGAAAATCTAATTTATAGAGCTGAATTGAGAAATATTAATGTATTAAATTAATTGAATCTATAGTAAAACTCTGCTATGCTGGATTACATATGCATAATATAAATAATCAATTTGCTTAAACATGCATGTGAAACCAGCATATTTTGCATTTCTTATTTCTTATTTACTGTCATGATTATACATATGTTTCTTGTTTTAAGAGATAATATTATTTCTTATTTTCATTGTTATTCTTTTAAATAAAAAATTTATAATTTATAACATACGTTAAAATATGTTCCTCTGTGACTCAGAAATTCATGATCAAAGACAAATTAATTGCACATACATTTTGTCTTTCATCTTACAACTTGTTATGCAACACATTCTTATACTGCTTAGGGATTAAATTTATATGAATAAAGAAAATAGAAAATTAATGTTTTATTCTTCATACATTTTTTAATTTATTATTGGTATTCATAGCAACCACAGTCTTTAAAGCCTTCATAACTTTATATTTTTCTGTGAATAATCGGTTAGAAGAGAATTTTGGACATACTTCACAGATATATTAAAAAAATCGAATAAAACAACAATTTTTATTTTTGTCTATGAATTCAACATACACATCCGCATACTGATCATTCGTATAATTTTCTTCCAGAAATATTTTATTTGTAATTTGAAATTTGAATAAATGGATGGATTTCATTGCTATGTTGGTATTTCATATTTTTAAAATATATCTATTCTCCTTAGTATTAAGCTGAGACTAACGATACAATTAGATAGAATTTTTCAAAAAATTGTTTAAGTTTAAGGTATTTAGTATTAATCATATTATTAAATGCAATGCGTATTTGATATGTGTTCCATTTAAAAAAAATTAGAATAAATGAATAGATACAACAAATATCAATTAATTAGGAATTTTCAATTATGTGATATACATATGTTTTTAAACAATATGCCAATCAAATTTGTCTAACTAATTAAGAAATGTAAATTTATTGAAATTTTTTATCTCCAAATAAAAATTGAGTACCTGATAGGAATAATTATCTAAATATCCTGGCTTATAAAAAGCTCCGATTTTCAATCATGTAAATTCCGTGTTTTTAAAGCAAGATCCGGATGGAATTGCGAGGATATTCTGTTCATTGCTATGATTGAAACAGCCAAAGTTTGTACAATACTGATTGCCTTCAGGGAAAATTCGCTGAATGATGCGAGCTTTTATCTGATACCGTAATGATGCTAGAAAAGCATCCTTTCAGTCCATTGTGCAAATCCTTTTAAGTGTAAAATTAGAAGTACGAAATTCTTGCTGTGATGTTTGAATCATTTCTTTTTTGTTTCTAAATAAATCTTCATACTTTGGAGTTTCATTGTTAGAAATCACTCATCAAAGGATAAACTTTCTTTTTTTCTCTTTCAAATTCTTGTTTCTTAAGGAATGTTTGAAACATTTGAATTTATTAAACTTACTTTTGTCGAGTATACTTGAAAGTTCACCGAAACTTTTGTTTTTATAAACGGTGTTGATCATATTGGATGAATTCAGTTCAGGGTCACACTTTCAAAATTTGAATTTATCTGAATAAAATCAACTATTTTAATAGTTACTATTGTTATTTGTTTTTTTTATGTTTGATTTTAATAGTTAATGTTATTTAGTTTTATTACATTACTCTAAAATTTATATGAACTTTTTATATTTTTCAGTAAAATACATATATTAATACAATAACTTAATTAGGTAGTTTAATTAAATAAGTATAATTTAATTTACATGTATATGACTTTATCTGTATTAAAACGATCTAAATTTTAAATTATACATTAGCTACTTAGTAATAGATATACAAACATAATATTAAATATTAACTTTTTAATTTATGTAATATTTGATTTTTTTTCTTCTTTTTCTAGCATCATTTATCAAAGCCAAAAATGATTTTCCTTCATAGGGCGTAATAAATTATTTTTACTTAACAGTTTTCTCCATTTTGTTTAAAAAACCAATTCCCTTGCAATCCATCAATTTAAACTACAGAATATATAATTTACGCTGATAAATGTATGTCCATTACTGTCTTAAATGATAAAAACTTTAATATTAACTAGTTTATAAATATTTAAAAAATTTACAAACTGATAGAAAATACTTTTAGATATAAATGTATGTGTCCTTTATCATTAAACTGGATTATCATTACTGCATATTGCAGTCATAGTGCTTTTTTTGATAAAACTATAAGCTAATTTAGAGTTATGTTAAAATAATACACCTATAAACCTAAATTGTTTTTCTTTTACGTAGAATTTAAAAGAAGATATAATTGCATGTTTCACTAACAATTAATTATACAAATTATAACTTATCATTTATTTATTGAAAAGTGAGTGAATGTTTATTAATGTCACCCTATAAAGCAACAAGAGAACTACTGGCAACGAAATTCGACATTTTGAGCCATGGTCAAGTAATTAAGAGGACACTGAGCTAGCACCCTTCGCTTTCCAGACTATCACACCTCGCCAACAGGAAGACGTTGTGACTCGACACATTGAACGTGTAATCTTCACCTCTACGCAATGGATCTTCAGAGGCACCAAGGCTGGAACACATGGCACGTCGGTCACGAGTTCATGAGCATAATCACTATGCAACCACGGTTACAATTTCGTTGGAAATTATTATAAGTAGTAATAAAACAAGAAAATAACTCCAGTAAAAATTATAAATAAAATTGTTTTTTAATATTTAACACGTTTACAAAAGTGTTTCTGAAATAAAGGATGAATTACTTCGTTGTTTTTAAAATACGTAACCAATGAGCAGTAAATTGTAAACTAAATAAACATGTTACTCTGTAATAGTTATATATATATATATATATATATATATATATATATATATATATATATATATAACTAAAAATATATTTTTCCTATATTTAAAAAACTTTTATTTAGAATCACATCTGTTGATTCAATGAAAATCGAAATACAGAATTTCAAAACAGCATGTGCAAACCAAAATCAAGTGTCATTTTCACTAGAAAAAGAGCGCTTCTTTAAGGTATCCGACTACGTTCCGAACCGTGATTTTGCAAAATAGCATAAATGGCTAATATTTATGATATTTAGTGTCACTTATATTAGAAAATGTATATAAAATTGTTTGAAGAATATTATTACATTAAAAATTATTTAAGAACTGCATTTTGACAAAAAATGAGCATAAAATGACCAATTTTCCAAATATTCTCCTTTTGTGAAAAAGGCTTCTATTATAGTAATATTTTGTCTGTACACAGCTCAGACCTCTGTACAGAGGCTCAACTAGAATTTTTGAAATATATAGCTTAGAATTGGGTTTATCTATGTTTTACGATAACAGAGGGGAGACAGTTTAAGGTAAAAACGCCGATAATTATTTCAATTGGTTGTAACTCTGAAAATAATGTGAATTTTTGAAAACACATAGTTCAGACTCTCTGGAGGATTCTTTACATAAGCAAAATGTCATAATTTTTGAAGCATTTTTAATAAAATGAGAACATTTTGAAAAAAAGGTTATTCTAAGTTAATTTTTTGCCAAAATATTGTATTTAATTTGTTTTTCTTGTCAAAATTTCCTTAAAACCATTTATATATATGTATTCTAATCTAAGTGACACTAAGTATCATGCAAAATGTCCATTTATGCGCTTTCTTAAAATCACGTTCCGAATGCGCGCGCGCGTTGTCGGATTCTTTAATTATTGCCATGTATTTTTTTAAAAAAAATAGTGCAATACTACCAATTCTAACATCGAAATAAGTACAAAATCATAGCAACTGTTTTTCGGATGACAAAAAAGTGCAGTTGAATACAATGTTTAAAGTGCACAGAAATTCAGAAAATTAAGCCAAAAAATCCTTTAGACGAAGGAAAGAATGTCTGTTAGAAACAGAATGTTTTGAGGGATGTAGGCGCTAAAATCAGAAAGGGAAAGAAAAAAAAATCACGTGATGTTTGAGTTCTAGCGGGACGTGCAGAAGTGATCTGAGGGAGATTTCACCTGCAGGTTACATTCTCTAAAGCAGTTCACCGAAGCGTGCTAGGTAAAAGTAAATCCATGTTCTTGTTAGTGTCACGGCTCAGATATATTGTGTGTATCTGATTTGTTCCATCACAAAGGTTTTTCTTGCTTGGAATCATGTTTTTAGAGAATGAACTCCACTACATTACATTCCAACTCAGAAATTCTACAAACACATGTGTAAAATACAGGTTTGTAGTTTAGAGTAAAGAGGACACCTTATAAAGAATTAGCCGAGTATTTTATGAATGTTCCGTTTTCTCTTGCACAAATATGGTTCATATAATGAACCTAAAGGAAGTTGATTGGCCGGAAAATGTAAGAGTTGATGTTTGAAAAAAATATTTAACTCTATCCTCTTTTTCTTTTTTTGAAGAAACTATTATTATTTTTTTACAGAATTATATAAGTAGTTGTGTTTAATCAAGTTAATTGTGAGGAGTTTATTTTTAAATGTTTTTTATTCGTTTTTTTTTCGTGATGATCCTATGCAATAATGGAATAAAATTGTTAAAACTTAAATTGTTTTTAAGTATTGCAGCGAGTTACGTCATATGTTTCATTTTGTTGCAATTTTAACCATCATATGGGTTTGTACTGATGAACAAGTAATATATATATATATATATATATATATATATATAACGTCAGTATCTACTTTGTTAGAAAAAACGTAATGGCGCCATCTGTTGCAGCTAATTGTAACTACAAGGAAATAACGCAGAATAAATTTAAAATTAAAAAAATAAAATTTTATTAATGAATTAATATTTAAAAAACTCTGTATAAACATCAAGTTTCAATCCCCTACAATTTTATTTAAAAAAAATATTTGAACTACATTGGATGAATAGAAATTATTTTATTAACGATTGAAAATTCCAACCAGATAAATAAATATATAGAGAGTATGAGCTAACAGTGTAGGAATTGAAAAATATCACAACGAAGGTTGTTTAATTCGTTAATTCTCAATCACATTATCGTTTCATTAATTATCTATATCTGAGTAAATAAGTGTATATTAACGTCTCTCTATAAAGGAACACAACAACTTTCGGAGACACACCTCGAAATTCTGAACCCTGGTCAAGTGACGAGGACGACATTGAAGCTAACAACCCTCTCCGATTTTCCACATCATGCCAAAGGGAGAAAATGAGTCTCAACAGATTCTCGGTCTCAACATTAAACCCCTTTCAAAACAGGTGTTCAGTGACGACAGGACCGGAATCCGTGACATGCGAGGCCCAAGTTCGTGACTATGCTACCGTTGCCATATTTTACATTTGGTAAAAATATACGAACGATTTTTTTTTTATGAAGTGTGATTTCAGTATTTCTAAATTAGTTTTAACCCTTTAACGCAGTGTTTCTCAAAGTGTGGGGCGCCCCCTTGGTTGGGCGAGCACATCGAAAATTTAAAGATTTTTTGAAAAAAAATTATCGGAAAGAAAAGTAAACCAAATTAAAGAAAAAAAACATTTTGTTTAATTTACTGTGTCTCCTGAATGAGCCACTTTTTTTTAACATAAAATTTAACTCATTGAAAGAAAAAATGAAACCCAGCTCCTGAGAAAAATTCTAAGAAGATAAACAATTCCTCGCTGTAATTATTATTGATATACTGTACATTAGTTGTGGAAAGAAAAAAAAAAACATTATTCACTTTTCAACCAGGCAACATAATATATTTGCTGATCAATGGATTGACCTTCAAATTTACTGGTATAGTTAGTGTTCTACATTAGTTCCGTCCCATCTTTAATGTGTCTGTTTTTCGCTTAGGGAAATTGTAAATAATAAAGAGCTTTTTTATGATATTTGGAAAATAATTGATGGATTTTTAAATGATTATTTGGCCAATATGTATTTTTATGAGTATTCTCAAACATATAAAGCAAAGAGAGAAACGTCAAAATCCTTTTTAGAACATCAGTATTTTTTTCTGAATACACTTTTAACCAGGGAAGGGTGGCGAAGGGCATCTGTGATCTCTATTGAAGGAAGTTGAAACTGATAAAAAGTTCAACTTGATATTTGTTGATCACCAAAGGTTTCACGAGTTCGAGCCCAGTACCACTAAAGACCCCCCGTGTAGGTGAGAGATGCGAGTTAAATCTGTCGAGAGCTCAAACGTCATCTTGTTGGAGTGGTGTGGTAGTTAAAAGAGGCCAGCTTGAGTATTGTCCTCGTCACTTGGTCATGGTTAAAGATTACGAGGTCCATCCTCAAAAGCCCTCGTGTAGCTGAACAGTGCAACGTTAATATTCACTCACTCGATCATCTAAGCTCATTAAAACTACAATAACTTGAACAAAATTTGACAGGTTTGCCAGCAAATAACATTTCTGTAATATTAGTGAAAAGTGCCTCTGATTTGCGTCTTTTATTATGGTATTGCATTTTTGAATCATTTTAGTTCAGTTTTATTCGATTTTTCGTCAAGTCATCAAAGAAAAGTAGAATAGTCCTTAAAATCCGGTAAGTATTTTTTCTCTTAGTTAAATTATTCACTGGAATTCCGATTTGTATCGTGTACAGTAAAAATAATTATAAACAAATGATTGGGCTGACTGAGTCCTCCCGCACTACAATTAGCATTAGTATCGAGTGCGCACCTGCTCCCGGGTTAAAACATTTTGAAGTCTTCTCGCTTTAAATATTAAAAAGTAACACACTTATTCTTCACCGGAGAATTTTATATTATTTTGCATTATTTATAATATTAATTCTAAATTCTAATTCTGTGAGGTTTAAAATTACAGTTCTTTTAAACAGTTATTTACAATTATAGCATTTATCTAAAAAAATCATTTTACATTTTTGTATACGATGTCGTGCACGCAGTTTTACTCTCCTTACAGTTCAGCTATTATATCAAGAATAATGTTTTATTTTTATTAAATGTGAACTCGAGCGAAGAGCTAGTGTTTCAGCCAGTATATCTTTAATGTATCAGTACTGAAGACGGTATTTTATAAATAATTTCTTAATACTAAATTAAGAACAATTTTGATAATTATTAGGGACTTTCATGGGCTTGTCTTGTAGAGCAAAGTTTTTCAAAGGAAGGTTTAATATTAGAAATTGACACTGAGTTACTTTTCTATATTTAGCTGAGATCTATATTTTGTCTTCAAAGCAGCAGCCGCAGAAAATAATCCATTTTAATAAAGGTAGGATGTTGAAAATGGTAATACGATACGAAGTGCTTTTGTTTTCAGTGCAGAAAATTCATCATCCACATCTACCGAAAATTGAAGGAGCAATTTATCACAAAATTGCTTTTTAGTTTTTCACTGGATGTGAAATCTATGAAGATTTCTTCGACGGAAGTTGAGAGCCCTTCTGGAGTATTTTAAAATAGACCCCTAATCCACTCGTAACTTCATACCAAGTTTTCCTCATCAAGAAAATACTTTTTAAAATTGTTTACCAACGTGGCCAAATAATTTTACATGGTTTTAAAAATAACTTTCACATGTTGTTCTTCAGTTTTGTAAGTTTTAACACATAACGAGATGGGGCTTTTCCCCTAATCATTTACTTCAGTAGTGGTAAATCCAAAATTTAAGTATTTTTGGGAATATTTCCTTGATTTAATTTTTGGAACCATGCTCGTCTGTGTACTTGTTGATCCTTTATTATCGTCGAATATTGGCTTACGACTTAAAAATGTATGTGTGGTTTGGTTTTAACCTACTGCCATAAATACTTAATAACCGTGAATTACAATTAACGTGCAAATTAAAAATGTACATTCAAGCTAGACTCGGTAGGTATAGAAGTATCGAGTCGACCAAAACTGACTGGAATTGTGCGAGGAAAAGCATTTTTACATGTTTTGCGCAGACGTCCAATAGATTGCCCAGACTGACGCAAGCGTACCCGATAATGCCAGATGTGATGGATATGATAGAGAGCAACATAGACTAGACTTTTTTTCTAATGACATTTGTACTTGGAGAAATGGAGGCTGAAGTAAATATATCTTTAATTAAATATATCATTTTGCGATCTGTTCCAATTTAAAAATTAGAGAAAGAAAAATAACATAATAATAAGTAAGTAAAATATATATATTTTAAGTAATTTTCTTAATATATATATATATATATATATATATATATTAAAATTAGTAACATATACAAGTAACATAAAGTACTTGATAAATGTTATGCTCTCATCCCCTCTATAAACATTATTTAGCCACAAAATTATCTGATCAAGGATTTTTTCCTGGGTTGTGTGGCTTGACGTTATAGCCACTGCGCAATTAGGACATTTAACTTGCTTTTCAGAACAGAACTTATTAATCATATTTCAATAATTTTTTTATGAAAAATTGACATTTATGTAATAACTATTTTAATAACAATTAAATAAAAAGTTATAAGTGTACTTAAATAATAATAGAATAATTGTAGAAAATAGAGTATACTTACTGTAAGAATATACATAGAATACTTAGAATATACATTGAAATTGGTATATACCCACATTTTATACTTTATTTAATTTTAGTATAAACGGTTAGAAATAAAGTAATATTTTTGAGAATTTAAATTAGTTATTTCACAAATTTGATGAACTATTTACTGTGAAATTTTGTAATATACAAACGTTTCATCCGACCAGAAAAGCTATAATGAAAGATTTTCAAACCCTAGAATCCTGTACCACTTATTGTAAACAAAGTTTGTTTATATTTCCGACCCCAACATTCTCACATAAATCTAAGTGTGGAGAAAAGCGAAAATGTGTAGGTCATTTTTCTGTTCTATGTGGGCAGTTGATAGGGACTCCAGTCACAGACATTTTTAAATGAAACATTGTCTGTCAAACCCTTTGATTTGGAAAAATGTGCTTATGTTTCTGGAAATTTTTTAAAAAATAATTATACGTAAATTCTATAGCACATGTGTTAAAATACACTCATGGACAAAACAATTAGCACACACCAAGAAGGAGTCGTCAAAATGAAGCGAAATTTTACATACGTAATGACTACTTTGATATAAGTAAATGATTAGAAAATCAAAGAAAAAGAACGATTTATTTCAGAGAAAAATGCAAAATAATGGAGAATTTAATACCCTGTTGAACACTGTCTAGCGGGAATGCACGATGCGATACGATGAGTCATTGAGGCATACAAGTTTTGTATGATGTCTTGAGACATTTCGTTCCATATTTGCTGTAACCTTGCCTCTGGGTCGTACAAACTCGTGGAATTCCCAACTCGTCGTTTCAAAAGATCCCATATGCTCGATTGGAGAAAAATCTGGGGATCGGGCAGGCCAAAATAGGGTAGTATCAGTGCGGAGACAGTTTTGTGACACCCTTGCCGTGTGAGGCTGAACATTGTCTTGTAGAAAAAGGACTACTGGTAGCCGTTGCATGAGTGGCAACACATGTGGTTGCAGGATGTCATGGAAATACCACTTTGCTGTGATGGTGCCTAGGATCAATAATAGGCGTGACCGTGTTTTGTAGGCAATATCACACTATATCATTACACGAGCTGTGGGAGCGGTGTGTCGCTGTAAAGCAAAGACAGGATCGAGACGTTAACCACAGGTCTCCACACAGGAACACGATTGCCATTACTGCTGGGATTGAATCTGGATTCGTTGCTAAAGACAACATGGTTCCATTTCACAGCATTACAGTTTCTTCGTACGTGGCACCACTTCAAACGGAGGCGTGGATAGGTGGGCGTCAAGGGCAGGGCACGCAATGGGTGCCACGGTCCCAAATGTCCTTCTGCCAGGTGCCTTCATATGGTTCAAGAAGACACAGAGGCTCCTCTTAAAGGTTCCACCTTTGTCTGGATGGCGACCGATGAAGTAGTTAGCAGCATTTCTTACGATGTGGCGGTCTTCTCGACGACTGGTCTGTGGAGAGCATCCTGGGCCTAGTCTTCATGTAAATGACATCTCTCGGATCCACTGATCCCAACATCTCACAACACAATCAAAGCGGCCTAAATGACGAGCTACTGGCCTAGTTGACCACACAGCTTTCATTATGCCGATGATTCTTCCCATCTCAAACTGCGACAGTCTATCTAAGCTCTTTCTTTGTAAACGATTCAGCACCTCGAACAAGCTTTGGTTACATTTTTTATACTCCAATGAGAACGATGTTAAACACCCTCTACCGGTTATACGTAAAGCGCAATCACGCTGCATTTCTAATCATTTGAAAATCTCCTCAACATGTACCATCATGCTAAGTTTCGTTACGGTACCACATTTTTTTCTTGGTGCACTAATTTTTTTCCATGAGTATATTTATTGTTTGCCTACCTGGCAGGAATTAATCGTAATCGTATCTTGAAAGTTAACAGCTTCTATTTTTTTAAAAATAAGATTACATCAGAATATAGCAAACGATATATATATATTTCCACCAAACATAGCCTCCATACGAGGAAGTCACGTGGATTTACCGCTTCATATAAATAACAAGGACTCTGAAAACTCTCTTTCTCTTTGTCTTCAATATGTGAACGTCGCTGCTGCTTAATGAAACTGTTATATGACTGTTAATCACCGTTAGTTATGTATGTGCCACCCATTCGGTGCAGTGATTAGTGTCACTGACTGCGGTGCCGTAGGGAATGGTTTCAAATCCTGCAGAAGGCATGGATGTTTGTAAATGTAAAGTGCCTTTGAGGCATGGGGATACTCTAAACACTCGAGCCGCAAGTCCTCTCATGAGGTTGGTGGAAGGGAAAAGTGGTGGGCCCCTGATCATCCCCAGGGTTTTCTCTCACAAAATTTCTGGGAGGGGGCAAGCAAAATCGTACTGTCACCTGCATGAGTGCTCAAAGCTGCTAACGACTGCCGTAAAAATCTTACCCTTCACCACGATGAGTTTCGTGGACCTTGATCTGATGTTAATGTCGATCAGGTGCAATAAGTAACAACAACAGTTATGCATGTTTGGGATTATTGTTAATCATTTGAATGTCTGCCTTGAAAAATAAATTGGAATAAAAAATATGCATCTTTCTCATTCAACAGCTGGAAATAGATCACCTCAACATGTACAAAAAGATAAGTAAAACATCTCCACTCGAACTTCAAGACACCGTTATGGACTATTTCAAGCAGCTGGACTTGAAGAAGAGCCTTAAGGGGATGTCGGTGCTAGTGTCAATCTGAGATACATATCTCAATGTTTATAGAGATTATGTTACTCAATAAATAAAGGTATGCAGTTTTTGTGTGAGGCAGAACCTTAATGCTACAAATCTTTAAATATAAATTTTACAGTAACTTTGACCTGTATCTCTATTATTGGACTCTTCTCGTGCGTACATATAAAAACACACACTATTTTTCCTTAAGGTATCCGACTACGTTCGGAACCGTGATTTTAAAAAGGCGCATAAATGGATAATGTTCATGATATTTAGTGTCACTCAGATTAGAATACATGCATAAAATTGTTTTAAGTACATTTTGACAAAAAAAAATTATTTAAATATAATATTTTGACAAAAAATTTACTTAGAATAATCTTTATTCTAAATATTCTCCTTTTGTGAACAATGGTTCTATTATAATAATATTTTGCCTGTATATAGCTCAGACCTCTCTACAGAGGCTCAACTAGAATTTTTGAAAAATTCACATTGAAACAACCATTTGAAATAATTATTCGCGTTATTTTCTTAAAATTGCTCCCCTCTGTTGTCGTAAAATATGAATAAACCCACTTCTAAGTTAAATATTTAAAAAATTCTAGTTGAGTCTCTGAACAGAGGTCTGAGCTATATGCAGGCAAAATATTATTATAATAGAATCGTTTTTCGCAAAATGAGAACATTTGGAAAAAAGATTATTCTAAGTTAATTTTTTGCCAAAATATTGTATTTAAATAACATTTTTGTCAAAATGACCTTAAAACAATTTTATGAATATATTCCAGTCTAAGTGGCACTAAATATCATGAAAATTATCCATTTATGTGCTTTTGAAAACCACGGTTCCGAATGTAATCGGATATCTTAAACTATCTTATAACAACTGGAGAATTTTATATATCAGGTCACAATGTTTATCAAGCCTTAAAATTTTAATGAAGTCATCTGTTCTTCCCGTAAAGCTAATACGAAAGAAATAGGTGGAAGTACAAATAAAAAATAAAAATTTCAAGAAAAATAAATTTTTATTAACAATTGAATCACCTAAACTGATTAAATTTCCTAGCTTTTTTTAGGTTTTGAATGAAATTTACCCACTAAATTACGCGTTCGGTATTCCCATAATCATGTAAATAAGATATTATTATTTTTCATGGGCATGGATAAAGTTCTAGAAAAATAAATAATCTCGATTTAATTCACAGATAAAGTTCTTTGTCCATAATGAAAACATTTGAAAAACAAATACATACCTATAAAACATAAAATTAATCAGAAATTCTATTTCATATTTAAGACGTCAAACAGAAAAAAACAATAACGCCTTTTAAACAGAATAAAAATAAATGGTTGCCTGAGTTTCATCAGTTCCGTTTAAACGTGAAACGTTTTTAAATACCCTCATTTCAAATTTTCTAAGTCAGGGTTGGGCAGACTTTACCAGGGAGCTGGCTACTTCTAATTTTTTCAAGCTGTTGCGATCCACCTAGAGTCAGTGGCGCCCGCAAGGATGGGAGGGGAGATGGAGGAGGGAGACCCTCCTCCATAGGTCTTGACTTTTTTTCCCCTATTGACTATAATCCCATTTATATAGTGCGTAACATTTAATTAAGTTTTTGTTACTAATATTTTTGTTTATTATTTACTGCTGATTATTTATTCAATAATTTATTTTTTACTGTTTCTTGTTCCTGACAATCTACAAAATTATATAAATATATATATATGTGTGTGTGTGTGTGTGTGTGTTTGAATGCGTATAGGGTATGATGCGAGATTGGTAGACTTTCGGGTCTCGAACCCCCTCCCCCCTTGAAAAATTCTTGTGTGCACCAATGCCCAGTGTCGTAGGTGTGGTGAGGTTGGAAAAGGTCTACACACAATATTTATAATAAATTAATACAGTGCTTCTCAAACTTTCGATGTACGCGACCCACTATTTCATCATTACTTTCATTGCGCCTACCTCCATAAAATAACAATGTATTGAATTCAATAATACTATATTTTGACACTAAAGCTACAATACGCTTTTAACCTGTTATGGGCCACCGACGTATATAAACGTCTCTCTCAGGCAAAGTATTAATTATCTGGGCGTATATATACGTCTTTTCGAAGTACGATCTCTACTGTGAAATGAATGCTATCCAGAAAATTATTCCGAAGGCTTTGAAATGCAATAAAAGGATCTTGATAGTGTTTGCGAACGATTTACTTATCTCAAAGGATTTGCTTGTTTGTTCCTTTCCTACCCCACCCCCAATACACCACATACTCTTGCCTACGTGTTAAATGGTGGCATTTGTGGGAGCAAATCGCGTCGTTTTTTAATCGTCATTTAAGGGCTTAATTATATAAACCGTACATATCAAAGTAATTGTTAATTTTTGTTTATAATTTTATCTATGACAAGTCCATGCGGCCACACGCAAATATTTAACTTGTCCAGAATTTAGTATTGTTAAATTAATCATAAAATACATTGCACAGTAATGATATATTTATAAGCGTATTATATAAGTGTAAATGTCTATTTTATTTTTTATTATGCCGGAATGTGTTTTATTTGTTTCCCTTCAGTAAATTAATTATTTTTTAAAATCTTTTGTTTTCCACTTTTCTAGTGGCTCGCGCCCCTCTCATAGTATTTTCACGCCCCCTAGGAGGGGCGCCCCACAGTTTGAGAAACACTGAATTAATAGCAAATACGGAAAACGTACTTACTTGCATAACTAAAATGAAAAAAAAAAACTAACACTTTTAAAACCGAGTTTTAAGCAAAACGCAAAATACAAGCATAATAATAATAGCCACAAATATAATAATATCAAATAATGCATTTGTTATCAAGCAATTCAAAATACGCAAAAAATGAACCATCTTCATGAAAAGTTAGTTTTCTTTGTCATAGTCAGAGTCGAAGACTCTTAGTCTACATACTTCAGCCAATCTTGAATATTTCCGGATATAATTACTAACTGCTAAAATCTTTTGGCGGTCACCCTAAAATGTCTTGGTGATCCACCAGTCGATTGCGATTGACGTAAAGCCATCGCCAGTTCTTAATTTATCCTTTTACATTGCGCAAGTATTAAGGAACATGATGTAATTTACCAGACGTCCAATTCCAGAGGAAGGTTACACAATAAGACAGCTCCACTAAATTCTAATTTCATAAAATGTTCATTACTGAATGAACTGGATTTTTTTTTCTTGCTTTAAGAAATGGTTTCAAAATAATAAAATCTAAGAAATCTTAAACTTTAAGAAGGTTAGGAGAAAAATACTTTTCAATATACTATTTTGATACCATGTTTTCATATCATAGCTCTCTAATACATGAAAAAATTATCTCATATGTTTTTATAAATATTTAAATTACTGCTTTTAATTTGAAGTAATAATTTTATTTAAAATTGTATGTATTCACATTTAATAATTTAAAAAATGAATCAGGCACATTACAGATATATTTTTAATTGCAATATTGGCAGAATAAGAATAAAAGAGTTTGTGAACTTTGCCTTGCGATTTGTTATTCTAAAAGAAAAGTGATGAAACATTTTTTTCGGCAAAACATTTTTTTATAACTAATCACAACATACAATATTCCACTTGGGAAATTCATTTTACTACACAGTAAAAATACCTTATGTTTTAATTACATGGATCATTAAAAAACAAAAAAATGAGAAAAATTAATTTAATCAAAACGAAGAGTTATCGTAAAGTAACCTTTTTAAGATATTAAGTGATTGAAAAAATAGCTAAATTTAAATAACTTTTTTTAATAATGATACAATAGTTATTACAGTATTTTTTTAATCTAAAATAATTTTTCGTAAGTTTAGGCTTTTTTGTATTATATACTATGAAAATTATTGCCATTGAAATAGATTTTAGCTTAACATTAAGGAATAATTCAGCTGAATTCCATTCCATATATACAAACACTAGGAGTGAAAATAGACCACGCATTCATTGCTTATGAATTATTTTAGTATTGTTAAACTAAAATTATTTTCAAACTACCATATTTTCAGATAGATATTTTTGTAGATCTGGTATATTTGTGCAAAAAATTATATATATATATATATATATATATATATATATATATATATATATATATATATATATATATATGTGGGAGACAACAAGGGGTCCAAGACGTTGGTCTTTCTTCTATTTTATTTTAACATTAAACAAAAATTAATTAAAAAGGTAGTTTTTACAGATAAGTTTGACGATGATATTCAGAAGGTAACGCCTGCTCGCGCACCTCTCGCGTTCTCCTTTCTCTCTCTCTCTTATTCTAAGTTTTCTCTCAAGAGTCTCTGCTTTTTTAGTTTCAGTTCTGCTTTTACTTTGATGCGCCTGCGCGCGAAGACTGCGTTGCTTTTGGCTGCATGCCACAACGGCCATTCTGACCGTACGCTGTCCGCAGCGGTATTTCCATGGAGACCAGAGGAGAATCTGAAACATACAAAAAAAAAACGGAACAGACAAGGACTATGCGACAAATATATAGAGATTAAACATATCAAAATTTTTCTGAACTAGACAGTTTCTCCATCATGTGAAGGCATCTCTTCGACATCCGGAAGGTTCCATTGAGGAAAACATTGTGTTTCACCGGCATAAGAACATCTTTTCAACAAGTTGATCTTTGGTTGAACGCATCGATATTTTCTCTGTAGAGTTCTGGACGTCTGTTCAAAACGATTTCTCTTTTCCTTCGTTTCCACTGCCAGAGCTGAAAGATTTTTCGGAGCAACACAAACCGATGATGTTTACTCTTCATAGGTAAAGGGTTAGGTGAGCGGGAGATAAATTCCACGGAACTCGTTTTCATGGCACCATTGGCTTTCTTACACAAATACTATATCAGAACATTTTCTCTTATAATACTCAATTTTAACTTAGTACTCTTAATTTTATTACATTTATAATCCTTAATTAGAGAACTCGAATCATTTCTAGTATTAAAGTTCTTAACATATGGCAAATCATAACTACAGTTTTTTATCACATTTGAAACAGAAAAACATTTGGAAAAGAAACACCACAATCTGCACTCAAAGAGGATTCTCTTTCACTTAATAAAACATCGCTCTTTGCGTGGCCTAGTTTCTCTATTTCAGAATATATACTGGGATGTATAATAAATTCTTCGGTAAAGGTCGGTGATATCGCCGTTCGAACACTTATACCAGGAGAATGTTGATCAAGAGAAATATTTATGGGTTTAACTTCTACCATACGCTGTTCGCCAAAACATGAACTTAATGTTATGATCTCTTCGGAAGGTGTTTGTACTCTAATTAGTGAGGAATTTAAAAACTGGGATCTGGCAACCTGAATCAATCAATGCTGTTACGGGCTGATTTTCCACAAAAATGTTTACGTATTGAAGATTTGCGCATTCTTCGCTATTTTGTTTTTCGCTCTCGACTTTCAAAGTATTCACATTTATTCTATTATGGATGTGGTCATTAGATTCTTTAGATTTAAAACGCTTCTCACAGTCTCTTGCGCAATGAGATGAATCACCGCATATATAGCAATTTTTTATTTTCTCTTTCATGATATTGGGGATAGTTCTCTTTAATCTTTGGTTTAAAGTTTTGTGATCTATTTTTAAAGGGGTCTTGGTATATCCATAAGTAATAGGAATTTCTTTATGTGATCCGCTTCTAGATGAAATATAAATATCACACTCTTTTAGCTAAATCAATAGGCCTAAACCAATCTTCTGCTTCTCGAATGCCAATATGAGTTGCAGTTTCCTTTATTAAAGTTTTGAACTGTTTCTCTTCGAATTTAGCTGCAGGATTTAAACTTAATGCTTTATTTTTAACCCTTTGAAGTTCGACTTCTTTTTCTAACTGTGCTAACTGTAGTTTCGCGAGCTCAATTTTCTATTTTCCTGAATTTACTTCTCTTTTGTTTCGCGATACCCTCTCATCTATACAGTTTTTGAATTAAAGTTTTAACGAAATCTGGATCACTTTCAAATGTACTACTGTTCTCAATTTTAGTCTTTAGTTTAACTATAGTGTCAGTACTTTCGACAATACCGTCTAGCTCCTGAACAACTCTTATAGATCCTCTTTAAGAGCGTTTTTATACATTTAGAAATGGAAAGATCCTACCTTTTTTTTTCTGGCTCCCTTGTTGCTCGCGTACGATGTATCAATAAAAACGTTGATTCCACTGATGTCACCTCTTCGCAGGTAATATAGTTGAAATTGTAGTTCCGGCCTCTACACAGGCGGATTATTCACACTGAATTAGTTCCAACCTCTACACAGGCGGGATTTTCGTCGATGGGTTTTCCAACCTCTACACAGGCGGAATATTGTCGATGGTTCCAACCTCTACACAGGCGGAATTTTCACGCTGGATTCAAATGAAGAATGCAACCTCTACACAGGTTGAACGAAGTTTCCGAAAAATGGCGGCGCGTCTCCTCCACGGACGGCTTTTTTCACGTTCCAAATTTTGATCAAAATCGAAATTTTTTTTTTTTCAATCGCCTCTACACAGGCGGAATTTTCATGCTGAGTTCAAACCTCTACACAGGTTGAACGAAGTTTTCGAAAAATGGCGGAGCGTCTCCTTCACGGACGCTTGTTTGTTCATTGTCCAGACTTTGGTTCAAAATCGAAAGTTTATCGATCCCTTCGCGGCCGAGCCCCCATAATTTGTGGGAGACAACAAGGGGTCCAAGACGTTGGTCTTTCTTCTATTTTTTTTTAACATTAAACAAAAATTAATTAAAAAAGGTAGTTAAGTTTACAGATGTTATGCAGAAGGTAACGCCTGCTCGCGCACCTCTCACGTTCTCCTTTTTTCTCTCTCTAATTCAAAGTTTTTCTCAAGAGTCTCTCTTTTTAGAGTTTCAGTTCTGCTTTTACTTTGATGCGCCTGCGCGCGAAGACTGCTTGGTTTTCGTTTTGGCTGCATGCCACATATATATATATACTTTTAAAATAATAAAAATAATAATCATATAAAAATTAGTGTAAAATATAAAAGAAACGCAAAAATATATATTAAAAAATTTAATAAGCATGTGGCACCATCTATTTAATAATTGTAGAATAAATAAGATATTGTATAAATTTAAAAAATCATTACAAAATATAATAACAGTAAATAATTACAGTAATACAAATTGTATCATTAAAAACCATTATAAATATAATTACAAAGAAAGTTAGAAGTATATCCATGTTCAATACAGTGATTAAAATTTTTTTAAGATTTAAAAAAATATTAGCTTTATCGCTAACTAATACATTATTGCGATAAATGTAGTTTAAAATAATATTTCTATATATAGATATTGATAAATTTGAATTCCAGTAAGGCACTTTGATGATATTAAATTTAAAGGCATCTCTTTTATCATAAATATTACTATGTAGTTTAAAATCCTTAATATACAGTGTTACATCTAGGTAATTTGTTTTCATTGGATTATTATTAATTTTAACTAAGTTTAAGTAAGAAGGATAAACATTAATAATGGGATTTAAATTATCATTTTTACCAAAAATAATTAAATCATCAATATATCTAAAATGTAGTAGTCATTATTAATAATATATTTATATTCATAAAAATGTAAATAAAGATTAGCCAAACTATTAGTAGCTGGGCCCCTTTGTGGGAGTCCTTTCTCTTGTTTTTATAAAGGACCATTAAAAAATTGATGTAATTTTCTTTTAAGACGAAATCTATGAGAGTTTTAAATTTGTTAAAATTAATATTAAGGTTATACATACTGTGTGGTTTTCTAAAATTACTTTAATAATATCATATATATCAATGGAATTGAAAAGATCTTCAAAGTCATAGCTATGAACTGAATAAATATTTTTATTATTAAAAAATCTATAATATCTATATACTATTTTTAATTACAGCTTTATTACATTGAGCTTAAAAGTTTTGTATAACATTATGAATTTTGTATAATATAATTTATATAATATTATGCCTGCAGTAGTAATATATGTTCTAAAACCATTTGTCACAGTTCTAAATTTAACCGGACTGTTATGGAATTTTGGAGTTAAAAATATACATGGATACTTAATTTTAGGAATACAAAAACCTATTTTTTTATAAACAGCAATAATACGATTACTAATTTCATTATGTGACAAATCTAATTTTTTAAAAGATCCATTATTTAGAAAGTGATCATAAAGAATATTATAATATAAATACTTACAAATCACAGCATAGTTACCAGGTACTTTATCAATGTAAACTATGATAAAATTCTTTGTAATTCATAAATTTTCTGTTTTATATCTTTAAAAGTAGTTTCATTTTGAGAATGGTAACTAAAATTCATAAGGTCTTTTAAAATATTGTACTTATACTCATCAAATGCCTCAATAGGTAATCCAAATTTAATTGCAGATTTTGTAATAAATGTATATGTTATATATATAATAATATATATATATATATATTATTTATATGTTATATATATATATATATATATATATATATATATATATATTTTTATATGTTATATATATATATATGTTATATATATATATATTTATATGTTATATATATTGTATATATATATTTTATATGTTATATATATATATATATATATATATATTTATAATAATTTAAATATTTTTTTTCTCATAAACATCTATTTTGACACTTTTTTGCATCGCTTATTACTGAGCTGTATAGTTTTTAGCAATCTAAATATTAAAGTGATGGGAGCTCATTAATTATAATTATCGTTTATTATCAAATTAAATTTGCAGACTGTTGAGTAGTTGGGAGAAGATTTAAATTCCCAGCGAATAAACATTTCTTAAATTTTTGATAGTACACTGCTGCAAAACAGAGTCTAAGTAAAATATTTGCCTTTTGTAAGCACTTAAACATCAATCAAAACTTTTGAAAAAAACAATGTAAGGGATTGTTTTCTTTTTAATTTAGTGTAACTGTTTCGCAATTGCTCACAATTAAAGACGAATTGTCAATCCACTTAGATATTCGATAATTCAAATGTACCACACCAGTGGTCACCAAACTGTTTGGTAAATTCATAATTTAAATCCCGCGGACCCCAAATAGGAATTTTTTTAAGTGTTAAATATATTTATTAAAGTAAATTGTGATCTAAGAATACTTAAAATGTTCCTAGTTAAAAAAAGTAAACTATTAACTGTAATCAAATTATGAAAGCTTTATTAATAAACCATAATAAAATAAACAAAAACTCTAAAATCAAAACAATTAAAAAATGGTTTAAGTATATTAAACTTTCAGCATTATACATTCCTATGAAATTGCGTTATTCTATGAAGTAGCCTTTTTATAACTTGTAACGCATTGTAATGAACTGAATTATGCTTCAATGCATCTTACACATAATTCTGGGAACCAGCGAAATGTTCTCGTGGACTACCACTTTGGCGACCTCTGTAACACACTATGCATCACGTACATCCTATTACTTACGAATTTGCATATTCAAAGCATTAGTACTATATGTAATGCTATACTAAGTTATTTTACTAGATATTACTGTAGCTCGGTTGAAGTTCCAACCACTCATAGCTAAGATGTTCAAAATCCTGAGATTGTAATGTTAAACACCTTTGTTGTATATTTTTTTTTCTTTTTCATATTATAGTAGCATCTATATCATTTTGGACAATACAAGTATATAATCAATAATCATATACTAAATTGTCATAAATCTAATAAAGCAAAAAAAAGCAATAAATATACCCATAAAAACACAGTATAGGTAATACATAAGATAGCCTTATTAGTATAATAACAAACTCTTAGCCTTAGGAACTAAGCTTGTACGATTAATTATAGTCTTAACGTCAACCAACTTTTTTCAATAATTCCTAACGCTGCTGAGCCGAACAGGAGAAAATATAGCATAAGTGTGTAGAGTGTGTGTAAGGGGATATGTAAGAGTATGTGTTCATAAATATATAATAAAGGTAATTAACATAATACTTAAATAATGACACAAAAATACTAAATGAGTTACTAAACTCAAATATCAAATAAAAAATGATTTTTATACATATCTAAGCCAGAAATTTAAAAATCTGAACAAAATAATAAATTTTAAAAAGGAAAACACAAAAAAGAATAGCAGCATGTTAATATGCAAACATTCTGTCCCACCGGAGAAGCATGACACATAAAAAAACATAGTTTATGTATATATATATATATATATATATATATATATATATATATATATATATATATATAGTTTATATATATATATATATATATATATATATATATATATATATATTTATAAAACTGATTGCGAATTGTGTATCGTAAATTAAATTCCTTGAAACATTTTTGCATCGCAAAATGTAAAGTGTTTTCATTCAGGCTCTGAGATAAATACAAATAATAAAAAATTATTAGTATTATACTGAAAGAAATTTTCATTTATTGTTTTATTTTTACAGCGTGGGACGTATTTAATTCGTACATGTCAGTATTTTAGGTGAAACAATGACAAAACAATTTCAAGTGTTTTCATTTTATTCCAAAAGCAACAACTAATATTCACGTCTCCAAAAGAACAAAATTTAAGAATAAACAAAAACAGATGGAACACACCCTTTCCGTATTTTGAAATTCCGTTCTTTCCCCATTTCTCATTCGACGTGTAGAAAAAGAAGTCAACTTAAATGAATGAAAGGACTTGCGAAGAGAGAGAGGGCCACGTTATGATTTTTCTCTTTTTGCGCCCCGCATAATATTTGAAAATAAAGTCTCTTGATTGAGTGCCACTTCGGCGAGGAGATTCGTTTGTGACTGTGATAGATCACCTTTTATGAAGAAGACGAAATGCGAAAACAAATCGATGATTCACAAGTGCGGAACTTGCATTGTTACTCCTTTTTATTTCTTGCTTTATTTTCTTTCATATATCCGCTTTGTCCTTACTCCGTCCTTTTTATTATGTTTTATTTACTATTGGATAGAAATTTCAACGCGCACACAACCCTTTGGGGCTGTTTCCGTGAACTAAGGAATTTCCCTTACTTTGTGATGCTATAACGAGTTTTCATCTTCCATGGAACAAAATACCGGGTTTTATAAAGATGTGTCTGATATATATTTGTTGCCTTTTTCTCTACTTTAACAAAGAACCGTTATTTCGGGACTTCAACGTTCGGAATAAAAATAAGCGAAAAATACACTCGTTGTCGTCAGCTATTTGCAATACAAATAAAAAATGGCAAGCTGCAACATATGAAAATATATTACTTATTCGGTGCACACTGTATGTTAGGGTGCATTGTATTTTACAGAGCCGTTACATTTTTCAAAGTTTTATGTAACCTTATGTGTTTAGCATAACAAATCCATTCATCTGACAAAATGAGAAAGTGGTTATTTTTTTCCTTTTATACTCATTCACAGATTATTTGTCGATGAAAGCTTGATTAACCGTGATTTATTGTAATGGGAAGAGTTCTATTTTTGTAACTCCTCACAAATGCATTGCTAGATATATCAAATGGGGTAAAGTATTGATCTCGATTTTCAACTGTCTTACATCTAATTCAATGAAAAAAGTACGAAGAGATATATCTTCAATATTTTTCACAATCACAAAAAAGAATGTGAAGAGTAATTCAGGAGCAATTTTAAGTAAAATACATCTTTTATTTTCCAAGTATTTTGAGCAGATGATACCGGTTAAGTTTTTTTTTTATACATTTTATAAAATGTTTTCAATACTTGCAAGTTTTAGCGGAAAAAATTTCTAATGGAAAATCTTGCCCTAAACTTTATATGAACATTATTTTATATCAAGCTTCCCGTTATACTTAGTGAACATAACGCGAAAGTACGGATATATTTTTTTTTAGTATGAGAGAAATACCTTGTAAAATACTGTCTGAAAGTAAACTGTTCCCAGAAAAATCTTAAACAAATTAATTCAAGTACCAATGAGGGGCATTGAAGAAGCAGCACTTTAAAGTATAAAGAAAAAGTACGCTTTGAATGAATAATTACTATGTAATATTTTAGAATACTACAGGAACTTCTAGCGAAAAGCTATTTTTAAAAGGCATTTAAATGGAATAAAAAAACATCGCATATAGTAAAAATAGTAATAACTTAATCCGTTAATGGAAAACCCAGTTTAAAAAATCAAATTATTTAATGAAACAATAGCTTTGTTCAGTGCCTCTCTTTTTGCGAGTATTTCTTACTTTTTTTTTCGTATAGTCACCCAAAGTCTACAACTTTGGTTCCCCCCACTTTTCACATATATTTGAGGGATTAAACTTCCAGTTCTGAGTCGAAACAAGAACTCAGTACAATATAGTCATTCTTCAGTTATATCAGTATTAATCTACGTACCTGTGTAAAATATTTTATAATTAAAAAAAAATTCTTGTGATTTCTTTTAAGAATTGTCGAATACACACAGTTACCCTGAATAGATGAATTTTAACTATCTGTGTGTGCTAAACTCCAATGAACTAATTTTACAAGCAGACTCTGGTTGCCTAATGGTTCAGGTCGTAAATTCAAGTCCTGACTTCACAGATTAGCGTTGTGTTGAATAATTAGAGCATTTGTGTAAGTGAGTGTTTATTACAATGCTATTATATAATGCTATTATTATAATGCTATGCCTTCAAGTGCTATAAAACAACTTGAAGGCTATTGGCAAAATAGCCAAGGGAATCGATCTCCCAAGAAAGGGGTTTACAGCTACAAAGCCGGTTCCCCGGGAAACACCACCCACGCGTTGAGACTTTATTGAAAAAAAAAAAAACTTACATTACATTTTCATAGAAGTACACAACACACAAAACAAAGTCAAAATCACAATATACATATTTTTAACCATATAATACAAATCAAAGTTATATATTCACAACATATATGCAAAATTACAAATAAAAAGCGAAATCCCAAAATACATACATAATTACACAATACAAATTATATATACAAATGTAAATTCGCAATACACATCCACGATCGTACAATACAAAAGCACAAAACCAAGAATAATTATATTAAAAATAAAAATAAAAGCATTTCGGACAAGAGAGAAAGGGAACAAATATCATTCCAGCAATCTTTTGCAAGTGCTTCAAAAGTATAACAATAATCTCTATCTGACACCATCATTTCCTAAAGAAACCTCTTCACCTTAATTTATCAAACAGTTAAAAAAATCGAATCCGTAACTTACGATAGATGATTCCTATTAGAACCTTCCCTTTGTTTTAACTCTTTATCTACCGGCTTATGATTTACTGCAGTTTTTTTCATGAAATATTTTTTTTTGAAACACTACATTGAAAATTAAGGGATATACATAAACAAAACACTCAACTTTGGGAAATTTAATTAGTTAGAGCTAATCAATTAATTAAATATATTCAGCTGTAAAATTTAATTATACACACTGTTTCACTTAAAATAAATAGTCAAATTGTGTTTCTAAGGTCTTCATTAACATACAAAAAAAGTAAGACATTTTTATCTTTTGGCATTAACTAACTTTCGGAACATAGTGACAATCTTTGCAATCCGCTGAAAACGCCTTTAGTTGAAAACGTAATTTCTGCTATGAAACTACTCGCCTTCCCCGCTAAAATTCGATGTTGTGTGGTAGTTAGGAGAGGGAGGTGCCAGCTCAGGTGTCGTCCACGTCACTTGGCCATGGTTCAGAATTACGTGATCCGTTGTCAAAAGTCCTAGTGTAGCTGAACATTGCGACGTTAACGTTCACTCACTCACTCCCTGCTAAAATACTCATCATTGAATCCGTGATACCATATATCTTGGAAGAGTGGATATAAAAGAATATTCCTGCTTATAGTATTGTCAGAATATTCGTAAAAATGGTTATTCTATGTAATTTTAAAGTGAGGGGTTCTTATAAGTACCGTCGGTAGATAAAGGGTTAAACAAAGGAAGAAAGCAAGCTATAAAACATATTGAATTTTATTTGAGATTTCTTTTGCTATTTTGAAACAAGAATTTAACTTCATATAAATATTCGTATCGTTAACTAAAGAGCTAAGCCATAATTTACAGGGTATATGTATGGGTGGGCTCAGTAAGGTAGCATATTTTTGTGAAACTGCAAGGGAACACATAATAATCGGCATTCCCAGTACACTCACACAGGAGGTACACATCTGAGGTTAATTTTTAATTTAAATCTAAGTAAATAAAATAGAAACGTATCACGGTTGGTTAAAAACAGAACAATGTGTCCAGGATAACGGTTAATATTAATATCAGGTGATGCTAAATATTTTTAACGCTTAAACTGGCGTTAGAAGTAGTCCAAAAATTCTCCCAGACTTCGATAAACATATTTTTCCGAATTTTTAAGACACAGAACTGAGGGGCTGGCATACATACCTCCTCGTCATCTGAAATGGCAAGTTTAGCACAGTAATCCGCAATGTCGTTGTAATAATTTTCATCATGGGCTTCAACCCCAAAAATGTAAAAATGTCGGTATAAAGCAAGTATATTTATTTTTAACTATAAATTTAAATATGAGGATTTATTTGATAATATATGGAGAAAAGTTTAAGATAGACTGTTAATATAAATATGAATTCTAACAATGTGAGCAGAGCTGCCCAACAGACACAAAACCCAAGAAGGCTATTGGCCATACAATTTTAAACCACCCCCAAGAGACGAAGTTGACGGCAAGATACATGGGTTGGCATACCTCATCTCCGAACTTTCACCCTACGCCAACGGAAGGAATTAGAACATCAACAAATTTAATGTGTGTATCAGCTCTTTTCACAGGTCGGTTCTTTAGTTGCACCCTGGCTCGAACTCACGGCAATCCGGCAACAAGTACGTGACCATGACTACTAGGCTATCGCGGCACTTGAAACATCGACACTCTTTCAAATTGTATGCAATTCCTTGAATATGTCATGCGGCAAATACTGGCTACATTACTGGATTTATAATGTCCTCCTGGACTCTTTATTTTTATTTTTACTGCATGTTAAGGTTTAACTGGCTATATATTTGAGCTCATTTTGAACGAATTATTATATATAATCATTTATTTATTTTTATGCATATTGGATAACAGAAATTTAAATTTAAAAAAAAGCATAAAAAAAAAATATTATTAAAAAGAAAATATGGGGAAAAAGCACTTTTAAATTTTTTTAACATTAAAAATGTCGCATTTAAAATACAAATAAATAAAATATTTTTATTTAACTCTACAAAAAATAAAATAAATAACATAAAGTTTGAAAAGATTTCCCTTCTTTCCAAACTATGAATGTTTTTAAAAGGCCAATAAAAATTAAAGAACATAACTCGTTTAATATAGTTTTGAAAGCTCTGTACAAATTCCATGATTTGTATTCAGTGATGATATACTTTAATAAAATATCATCCACAGTCTGTCTAGTACTAAAAACTGGTTTCATGTATTACATGATAATTGATGTCCGTCTTCTGCTGAATTTACAGTCAATAAGTATATCGTTAATTATAAAACCAGGAAATAAAAAGTAAACTTTTCTTTTAATTTCGTTTCAGTGTTTAGTCTTTTTGTTTAATTTTTATATTCAAAGCAGTAGTTTACTAACATTTTAATTCAAAACAGTATTCTGTTGCAGATACTATATTGTCTTCATACTTTTCTTAAACTTACTAGCAATTATTTCTATTTTTATTTTTATTTTTTCTCTCTTTTTAATGTTAAGAATAACCACAGCTTATTAATGTAGTCATAAAGTCAGTTGCTGAATAAATCACAGAAAAGCGCATGTCTGGTTTATTTTACGAGAGTGACTGGAATTAAACAACATTCTTGATGAAGCAGTAGGGAACTAACTGCGTTATGATGGAAAACTTTTTTTTTCATTTGTTTCATATTTGAGGTGGTTGGATGCTGTTTTTCGCTTTTCTGTTTATTCTGATGAGGGTTATTTTATTCACTTGCATATTTTTTGTGTGTTGTTGCTTATTAAATTTTATATCTCGTTGAGTGTGTACAATCATTAATATTTGCTTAGTTTTTTAGTCTGCTTGCTCGTCTTTATTGATTATTGTGTCTTGAGTTAGAATAAGCAATTATTCAAGTTTCATAACAAATAATTAATGTTTATTTTAGATAAATCTGACATGGAGTACGTGACGCTGCTTTATTAATGCGCTTTATTATCAACAATAATTTGTCTAACAATGTGCATAGTGCGTGACAATCTTCAACATTTTGAGTTAAAAATTAATTTTGTTTGGATTTTCTTTAGAGAAAATTTTCATGTCTTTCAAATTAAGTTCTTATGAAGTTTTAAAATCGATTCACGTCACATATTTTGTTCAACAAAAATACTGTAAGCAGTATTTTGTTAAAATTCAAGTATTCTCTTTTACTTTTTTCAATTATTAATTTGGTGGAAATTTCAAATTCGTATTTTAAAGAGTAATATATAAATTTTGTTGACGCAAGTTCTACTGTAAGCTAAATTTTTATTTCAAACTTATTTATTTCTTAAAAAGATTAAACTATTTTTTAAGTTAAAGTGTTGTTTAAAGTACAAAATTTAAATGTTTTTTATCTAATTAATAAATTTCAAATGACATATTTGACCAGGCATACATGAATTAATTGTTTTAAATCCTTCAGAAAATACAGGTACTTTAATGTCCAATTAAGAAAGTGATTTTTAATTATCTACACCCTATCGCCCTCTGTGTGTAAGTTTTCATGGTAATCAATTGTTACTCTGAAAAAATTTTTAATTTGGATGTTTGTAAAGTGACTTATTATTCGTAATACTTTTTAAAAAGGGACATGTTTTCAGAAAATGTAACACTTTCATGTTAATCTCTTTATATAAAATTCCCCAATATATCAGAGGAATTTTTCTTAAAACTCATCTTGGATCATTTAAATTAGTTTATAAATAATTATTAGTTTAAAAAATGAAAAAGAACAAAAAATATTATCAACTGAAAAAAAAAATTCTATCTTCAATTTAAAATATTATATAACCCAACAAGGGACTTTGCACAAATTGCTGAATCTTTAAAAAATGAAAGTAAAAAAACGAGTTAAAGTTATTGTGTCCAGACATTCAAAAGGGAATCTATTTTATTCGTACAAATTCAATTTTATGATTTCCCACCCCCTTTTATCATATAGACATTTCTTTCCTAAGCTTTATATATATATATATAGCCATATATATATATATATATATATATAAAACACAGTCATGCGCAAAACCAAGCAGTCTTCGCGCAGGCGCATCAAAGTAAAAGCAGAACTGAAACTGAAAAAACAGAGACTCTTGAGAAAAACTTAGAATTAGAGAGGAGAGAAAAAGAACGCGAGAGGTGCGCGAGCAGGCGTTACCTTCTGAAAATCATCGTCAATCTTATCTGTAAAAACTTTTCTACCTTTTTAATTAATTTTTTTGTTTAATGTTAAAATAAAATAGAAGAAAGACCAACGTCTTGGACCCCTTGTTGTCTCCCACAAATTATGGGGGCTCGGCCGGATCGACAAAATTTCGATTTTGAACCAAAGTCTGGACAATGAACAACAGCGTCCGTGAAGGAGACGCTCCGCCATTTTACGGAAACTTCGTTCAACCTGTGTAGAGGTTGAATTTTTCAACTTCATTCCGCCTGTGTAGAGGTCGGAACAAATAACAAATAACCTGTGTAGAGGTATTTTTCAACGAACCATCGACAAATATTCCGCCTGTGTAGAGGTTGGAAAACCCATCGAAATAAAATCCCGCCTGTGTAGAGGTTGGAACTAATTCAGTGTGAATAATCCGCCTGTGTAGAGGCCGGAACTACAATTTCAACTATATTACCTGCGAAGAGGTGACATCAGTGGAATCAACGTTTTTATTGGATACATCGTACGTGCGAGCAACAAGGGAGCCAGAAAAAAAAGGTAGGATCTTTCCATTTCTAAAATGTATAAAAACGCTCTTAAAGAGGATTTCATAAGAGTTGTTGAGAAGCTAGACGGTATTGTCGAAAGTACTGATACTATAGTTAAACTAAAGACTAAAATTGAGAACAGTAGTACATTTGAAGTGATCCAGATTTCGTTAAAACTTTAATTCAAAACTGTATAGATGAGAGAGTATCGCAAAACGAAAGAGAGGTAACTTCAGAACAAAAAATTGAGCTCGCGAAACTTCAGTTAGCAAAATTAGAAAAAGAAATCGAACTACAATTGGCTAAAAATAAAGCATTAAGTTTAAATCCTGCAGCTAAAGTCGAAGAAAAACAGTTCGAAACTAACATAGAAAATATGATAAAAAGTATAAAAACTTTATCTCTTCCTGTTCCCACCAGATCTGAAAATTTTAATCTGTTCTTCCAATCATTAGAACGCGCATTTTTAACCAAGAAAATAAATGACGAATATAAATCTGAAATTTTAATAAATCTTCTGGGCGAAAGAGCTCATAACGTCTTACTGTATATTAAAGAAGAGGAATTAAACGACTATGAAAAACTAAAATCTATAGTACTCAGAGAATTCCAATTAACCCCTCGCGAGTGTTTAAACTCATTTAAAAATGCTGTAAAATCATCAGGCGAGACATACATCCAATTTGCTGCAAGATTGACGGCAAACTTCCAATATTATTGTTCGTTAAGAGAAGTTAATTCCTTTGAATCTCTATGTGATCTTATAATTTCTGATAAATTATTTGAAACTCTAGATAAGGAAACTGCAACTCATATTGGCATTCGAGAAGCAGAAGATTGATTTAGGCCTATTGATTTAGCTAAAGAGTGTGATATTTATATTTCATCTAGAAGCGGATCACATAAAGAAATTCCTATTACTTATGGATATACCCAAGACCCCTTTAAAAATAAATCACAAAACTTCAAAACAAAGATTAAAGAGAATTATCCCCAATATCATGAAAGAGAAAAATAAAAATTGCTTTATATGCGGTGATTCATCTCATTGCGCAAGAGACTGTGAGAAGCGTTTTTAAACCTAAAGAATCTAATGATCACATCCATAATAAAATAAACGTGAATACTTTGAAAATCGAGAGCGAAAAACAAAATAGCGGTGAATGCGCAAATCTTCAATACGTAAACATTTTTGTGGAAAATCAGCCCGTAACAGCATTGATTGATTCAGGTTGCCAGATCCCAGTTTTAAATTCCTCGCTAATTAGAGTGCAAACACCTTCCGAAGAGATCATAACATTAAGTTCATGTTTTGGCGAACAGCGTATGGTAGAAGTTAAACCCATAAATATTTCTCTTAATCAACAGTCTCCTAGCCTAAGTGTGCGAACGGCGATATCACCGACCTTGACCGAAGAATTTATTATACATCCCAGTGTATATTCTGAAATAAAAACTAGGCCACGCAAAGAGCGATGTTTTATTAAGTGAAAGTGAATCCTCTTTGAGTGTAGATTATGGTGCTATTCTTTTCCAAATGTTTCTGTTTCAAATGTGATAGAAAACTCTAGTTATGATTTATCATATGTTAAAAACTTTAATATTAGGAATGATTTGAGTTCTCTAATTAAGGATTATAAATGTAATAAAATTAAGAGTACTAAGTTAAAAATGAATATTAAATTGAAAAATGATATTCCTGTGTGTCAGAGAAAGACGTTTATCTTGTTCTGAGAAATTACAGGTAAACAATCAAATTGATGATTGTTACGACAAGGTATTATAAAAGAAGTGTTTTTGATTATTGTTCTGATATAGTATTGTGTAAGAAAGCCAATGGTGCCATGAAAACGAGTTCCGTGGAATTTATCTCCCGACCTCCTAACCCCTTCACCTATGAATAGTAAATATAGACGGTTTGTGTTGCTCCGACGAATCTTTCAGCCCTGGCAGTGGAAGCGAAGGAAAAAGAGGAATCATTTTGAACAGACGTCCAGAACTCTACAGAGGAAAATATCGATGCGTTCAACCAAAGATCAACTTGTTAAAAAAAGACGTTTTCATGCCTGTGAAAAACAATGTTTTTCCTGTGGAACCTTCCGGATGTCGAAGAGGTGCCTTCACATGATGGAGAAACTGTCTAGTTCAGAAAAAATTATGATATGTTTAATCTCTATATATTTGTCGTATAGTCCTTGTCTGTTCCGTTTTTTTTTTGTATGTTTCAGATTCTCCTCTGGTCTCCATGGAAATACCGCTGCGGACAGCGTACGGTCAGGCTGGCCGTTGTGGCATGCAGCCAAAACCAAAACACAGTCTTCGCGCGCAGGCGCATCAAAGTAAAAGCAGAACTGAAACTGAAAAAACAGAGACTCTTGAGAAAAAACTTAGAATTAGAGCGGAGCAGAAAAAAGAACGCGAGAGGTGCGCGAGCAGGCGTTACCTTCTGAAAATCATCGTCAATCTTATCTGTAAAAACTTTTCTACCTTTTTAATTAATTTTTGTTTAATGTTAAAAATAAAATAGAAGAAAGACCAACGTCTTGGACCCCTTGTTGTCTCCCACATATATATATATATATATATATATATATATATATATATATATATATATATATAAATAAATGAAATTTTTCATTTTCCTCTATATTTCCTTTGATGTTATTTGAATTCTTATGTTTAATTTTTGTCAATGTATTCCATGCAAAGAGTATACATATATTTAGATTCATATCGGCTAACAAAACAATTAATTACATGAATTACTTAAGATGCTAGAGAAAAGGAAATGTAGAGAACAATAGGAAACTAAACATGTGTTATACCAAAGAGCCCCACAATGAGAATCAATACAACTCGAAAACTTAAAAATTAGGAAGAAAAGTAACAGAGTAAATTAAGTTATATAGAATCAACATCGTTCAGAAGTTACCTGAGAAGCAGGATATCCCCATACAGCAATCAAATTGCGTAGATGATGCTTGAATTGGTTTTTTAAGTGCCTAACATCCACACCTGGATGTCGTGAGAACCTAAGAAGATTAGTTGAGTCAATAAAAGTATATTATAATTTATTAAGAAATTATAAGATCACTTTAATTTTGCAAGGTTTTGATATGAGTTTACAGACATGAAGTATGTTGTTACTAATATTTATTATGATTAGGTTTAAATGACTTTTGAATATGCAAAAGAATAATTAATTTAATAAAAACATTAGCAATAAATGAAAAATGAATTGTTAGCAAGTTTATAAGAACACATTAAACAATGGCAGTTTTAGAACAGCTCATTAACCTAGTTATTTTTTTCAGGTTTATCTGCATCCACATAAAATAACATTTCTCTCTTTTCGTATTCTGCTTACTATTTACCCTGCGGCATCTGTAAGTATGAATCGTGAATAACACACAGTCACACCTCCATGTGTACTGAGGCAGTGCTATCATGAAATAATAATAGATACGCTTTATAATGATTCATGTATGATGTAAAATATTCACTGAAAGTTTCATAATTTTTTAACCAGTGGCGTAACGTACACCCCCTCAACCCCCGCACTGATGGGGTCCCACAGCTTCACGGACATCAATTATGTACCTTTTGTAAGATTCAGCTTGGAGCCCGAAACCAGGCATTGCAAGGGGACCTAATATTCTCCGTTACGCCACTTTTCTTACCATACACATTTCATTAATTTTCAAAGAAATTAATAGACTTTAATGAATTATAAATTATTTTCAAAATTGAAATTAGTATCTAAACTATTTCGCGATCAATCTTAAATTCACACGTTAAAAACTCATAGTACATCATCTTCATAAATGCACTAATTATTTTGAGTGGTAACTAAATGTAGTAAATAACAACAAAAAAGAAACACGAGAACAATGATTTCCAATTCAGGGCTTTAACCGTTATCTGCATAAAAGGGATCCAAATACCCAACAAATTGTTTTTACCTACATATCCGCTATAGGCATTATACCGCGTATTGCTGGACCAATGTAAATTGAAAATGACAATACTTGTGCAGTGACCCCTCACTAAGTATTAGACCATGTTCACTCTTTAACATTAATGGATTTAGACATATCGAAATTTGAAGTGTGTATTATACTGATGGACTTGGGTGAAACTATCTAAGATTTGAGTCGAATTTTGCACATCACAAAATTAGAAACTTTATCAAAAGCGCTATCGCTGTCGTCAATAGAATTCTTGTATCTCAATTTTGAGTTTTGGTAAATATATTCAAGTATTCTACCGAGTATCCAATTTTATGTAAATATATAAAACAAATTAAAAAAGACCAAGATATCCTTTTTCTTTCTAATTTTCATACATTTGATATGCATGCAATATTTTGTGTGTGTGTGTACCAATATGTTTTCATTAAAAAAAATAAACTAATTTCACAAAATTATTTGAGTCTTTGATTAAAATGTGTTACGCATATTGAGGGACAGAAATACAAAAATATGTGGTTGCAATTTTATAGTGAGTAAACTATCATTACTTCAGGATATTTTTAATACATACAATTCCTAACGAAATTATGTGTGTAACACACAAACATGTATATACATATACACATATTCCAGAATTTAAGGGTTAATGTACAAATTACATCTTAGGTAGAAACTATTAAAATGTATTACATATATGTAAGATTTCTATAATGACTCAAAATTATATAATTTGGAAAACACATAAACTCTATTTTAAAGAATATATCAATGAATAAATGCATTTTATCTTAAGAAATGAATTGAAAATAGTAAGTAAATTACAAATCATTAGTATTTTCAGCTAAACTTTAGGGGGGTATGTATATATTTTTCAAACTATAAATAGACAAAAGTTTCTTATGAATTCTACTTGACAAAATTCTAAATTGTAAATATTTCAAAACAATAAAAAATACAAATCTTAATCGTGACTACAGTTCATTATAATTCTTTTTAAAACAGTAAACAAAATAAAGAGGATAAAAAAATATCTTAAATCAGTGTTTCTCAAACTTTCAATATTTGCGACCCAATATTCAATCATGATTTTCAAAGCCGCGAAGGCACTATACATTTACAAACATCCATGTATTTCCCAGGATTCTAACCCAGTCACTACGGCACAGCAGTCAGCGTCACTAACCACTATACTGGATGGGCGACAAGCAATAATTTTCTTGACGTATACATACGTCTTTCCGAAATACCAACTTTTCTGTGCAAAGCTATCCATAAGTTTATTCTGAAGGCCTTGGAATGCAATAAAAGGATCTCGACAATGTTTGCAAAGGATTTAATTATTTCAGAAGATTTGCTCCACCTCCCCCCCCAAAAAAAGGACATCACATTCGCGCGTCTACGTGGAAAATGGTGGCATCGGGGAGCGAAGCGCGTAACTTTTAATCGGCAGTTAAGGGATTGACTGTCAACCGTACAAATTATCAAGATAAGTGTTAATATAAGGCAATGGGGTCACTGGTAATTATCAAAATTGTTCTTGACTTAGTATTATTAAGAGGAATTGGTACCCTACAAATCACAAACCTATCGTTTTTTTATTTTCATTTAATCTTATTCTTTGCATTATTATCTTTCGATTGATATATCACTTGTGCATGTCGGAAAGTTAGAAGTTGACTAAAACTTCATTTGAAAACAAATTAGGCAATTCAGCCACACACCCTTTTTAGAAAAAAAAGCTAAAAAATGCGTTATGATAAAAAAAAAAATCTATTTTATAAATAGAAATAATAACTATAAAAAAGAATGTGTAGTATTAAAAGCAGAATATTTCCGAGGCAATAGAATAATGTAATTTTTCTTCCTTGTGAAATGTGTGCATGTAAAATTTTTAAATTAAGGCATTTTATATTAATAATTTTATAATTTCAGTTCTTCTTCCTGATATATTTGTCATACAAGTGTAATACTTTAATATTATAAGAAGAAAAACAGCTAAAATTTCTGTCGTGACAGAAAAAAAATATTTTTTTAAAGTTTTTTTTGAGTTTTCCTGTGCAATTAGTACTCTCTAAAAGTTGATCATTTATAAAAATGTGTGGGTTCAAAACATATGAAAATGCAATTATTTTAAAGAAAAACGTATAAGTAATATCTTAAAGTGGTATTTTAAGTTTAATTAAGCTTATAATAATTATTTTTTCAGAATTATAAACTTTAAAGTGGTTTTTCTCAGTTTGTGTTTTTCGAAACCTTAGTGCATTCAAAATGCTACTCCTTCGACAATTATTTACCAATCACTTCCATTTTCTTCCTGCGTGTTAAAAATAAAGCATGTAATAAAATTAGGGATCCATTTTGCTATAAACTGAATACTTTTTTTAAAAAAAAATAAAATGTAAGACACGTTGGCTTTTTCGTTGATTTTTAGCCTGTATATCAACATTTTATTTTTTTTCTCCAAAACGAATGAAATTATTCTAAAATCGATCCCTAAAGTTGTTTAGAACATCCATAAGAATATTATAAAGAAATTTCAGGTCAAAAAATTATCTTTTACAAAAGAAGTAGGATTTTAAAATTTTCCCAATTTTCTTCAAAAAATTTTAATTTTTAAAATTGTGTGAATAATATATGAAAATTTTCATCTGGTAACATTTTCTTGAATAGAAACATTGTATAAAAGGTTAAAATATAATTTTTAAATACGTAAATAAAGAAGTTTGCTGAAAGGGTGCCAAGTCCCCTTAAACTAGTTATAAATACATTGTGCTGTACTGAAACATTTATAAGTGTATTATACCAGTGTAAAAGTGTATTTCATTTTTTGTTATGTCACTCTGTATTTTGTTTGCTTACTTTCAGTAAATTAAAACTTTTATGTAAATAATCTTTTGTTTTCGACTTTTCAATATGCTCGCGCGCCCCTAGGGGGCGTGCCCCACAGTTTGAGTAACGCTGTCTTAAATCAACCTGCGGAGCTATTGCGTTGTTCAATTTAAGCATTTATTCATAGATTATTTGTTCAGATTAAAAATCATATATGATTTCTCTGCACACAAAGAAGAGAGTTATTTGTAGAAAATAATTGCAATAACAAGATACCCAAAGTCATAAGAAAATCTAAAATATTTTAATGAAATAGTATATGTATATAAATACATTGTGAACTCGAAAAGAGTAAATGCTTGATGAAGAAGTAATACGATTTTTTAAACCATTGATTTAGATATATGTTTCTCCTCATCTAATCATTTTTGCCTGTAATAATTATAACATTTCGTGGTAAATTTGCTTTGGAAAAAATGAAAATATATATTAATACTGAAAGTCTACTCTTAAAAAAAATAGTGTTTTTTACTTAAAAAGTATTACTATATTTAGTCCAAGTTATCGAAATGATTTTACATGCTTTTTTTTTACATTATGATATAAAGGTATATATAAGACTGAATTTGTCTAATGACGATTTAAGTATGAGCCAATATATTAAATAATTTTTTCTCTCATCGTTATCACTAAGTTCCTACTCTATATGTTCACTCCCTCCCTATATATATATAAAGGATTTTTTTTAGAGGTATAGAACTTTAAATTGCAATAAAACAACGATGTATTATTCGATTGACATGAATTTTTTTTATTCGAAAGATAATCTTGTGGCATTACATTTTAAATATGATTCTTGGCATATGACTGCCACGGCTGGCTCGGATGTAGTCCAATCTAGACGTTCAATTTTCGATGACTTTTTCCAACATTTGTGGCCGTATATCGGCAATAACACGGCGAATGTTGTCTTCCAAATGGTCAAGCGTTTGTGGCTTATCCGCATAGACTATTGACTTTACATAGCTCCACAGAAAAATGTCTAGCGGTGTTAAATCACAATATCTTGAAAGCCAATTCACAGATCCAAAACGTGAAATTAGGCGGTCACCAAACGTGTCTTTCAATAAATCGATTGTGGCACGAGCTGTGTGACATGTTGCGCCGTCTTGTTGGAACCACAGCTCCTGGACATCATGATTGTTCAATTCAGGAATGAAAAAGTTAGTAATCATGGCTCTATACCGACCACCATTGACTGTAACGTTGTGGCCTTCATCGTTTTTGAAGAAGTACGGACCAATGATTCCACCAGCCCATAAAGCGCACCAAACAGTCAGTTTTTCTGGACGTAACGGTGTTTCGACATACACTTGTGGATTAGCTTCACTCAAATGCGGCAGTTTTGTTTGTTGACGTAGCCATTCAACCAGAAGTGCGCTTCATCGCTAAATAAAATTCGCTTATGAAAATCGGGAACAACGTTAATCTCGTTTTGGCCCATTCGACGAATCTACGCCTTGCTTGATGATCGTTTTGATGAATTGCCAAACCAAACTGAGAATAAATCACTTGACAGCTGTTAAATCGGTTGCCATCTTGGAAAGTAATGCCAACTTAAACTTCTATACCTGGAAAAAAACACTCTTTATATATATAAATATATATATATATATATATATATATATATATATATATATATATATACATAACTTCGATTTTTAAACTTGTCGTGGATGGCACTTCATGTTAATACATGTTTTCAAATATTGATTCATTAATGACATTTTATTTTTTAATTTTAAATTTATTCTGTGTTACTTATGACGAATTTAGCACTAGCACCAACAAATTGCGCCAGTAAGTTTCTCGAACGGAATTTTTTCTTGGATACAAACATATTTTTTAAACTTCTAGTGGATGACATTTTATGTTAATATATATATATTCAGTTCTTTTCGAATAATAAAACACTAATTAAATTTAACTAACTAAAATAAAGTTTTTATTTGTTGACCTATGTGAGTAGAAATTGTCTTTATTTTCATATTACTTGTTTTATACTTTTAAATATAATTCATTTACCAAATGAATTTTAAAAAAAATCAATTAATAAAAAAAATGTTAAGCATCTTCTAAATAAATACGCGGATATAATTCACACACAAGAAGACATTCATAATTTTTAAATTCAATTCACAC
This sequence comes from Trichonephila clavipes, assembly GCA_019973935.1. Classification (NCBI taxonomy): domain Eukaryota; kingdom Metazoa; phylum Arthropoda; class Arachnida; order Araneae; family Nephilidae; genus Trichonephila; species Trichonephila clavipes. The sequence continues at coordinate 396,198 of BMAU01002771.1, read as the reverse complement.
ACAATTCTGATACTAAAATTTTCGAAGATGAACTCAATTTCGACTACAATTATCTCTGTAGAGGCAGTATAGAAACTTGGAGAAAATAGAATATCAACCTAAAATAACACACTTTACACTTCAGTAAAGTAAAAAATCAGTATAATAATAGATTATTATTTTGTAAAAATTGTACATCAAAAATGAGTTTGAGTAGGAAGGCAAATAAAAGTGAAATTCTAAATCAATACACATAGCACATATTTTATCTTTTTTTAAAATCAAACAAAACATTTACTATAAAGCTGAGTTTTTCTTTTTATAATAGATAAAATAATCAAACTAAGATGTGTCCCATCTTATAAAATCCGCATACTCCTATTTTACGGATAAAATACATTTATTTAAGCTTGTAACATTGTTGTATGACATAAAAAATAAATATCTAGGCTTAGTTTTATCTAATATGTTCGAACATGAAAAAAAAAAGTTCTAATCAGACAAAAACCATGAAAAATCCAGCTTCATTTAATATTCCGCCTATCCGTAAATGGAAACTGCTGTTCCCAGGAACATTATTCAAGAAATCAAAACATACTCTTATTCATTTCTTAAAGAAATTGTTCCATGGAAGCGGTGTATTATGCAAATGAAATTCAAGAATAAGTAAATTGCCAGAAGGGCGAAAGTGCGTAGTTGTAATTGAGTTTTTCATGTCTTTACCACTATGTCAACCGATCGATTGGAATAATAAACGTATAGGGACGGACATAAAATACTAGAAGGTTAAGATCCATTATAACGAGCACATCCGGGGACTGAAACTCTTCGTTTCCGAAATGCCAGGGGGTTCTAAAGATTTTGCAAATATTCTGCCGACAACATTCTAATCATTGTAAGCAAATAAGCTATTCGCCAATGTTTGGCTTCGACAATATATTCGGGCATTGTTGACCTAAGTATAGCTCTCTAATGATGAGACCGCATATTACAGGAGAGAATTAGCACCAAAGAGTGCGAGGTAGGCACGAATATTTAACGGTCAATGTCCCGAATTCTCCAAAAGAGTGGCTTCACTCTGTAGTTACTGAAGAGATTTCCCACTCCCATTTGCACTTCTATTATTCTTTTGAGCTAATATTTGCACAAGATAACGCGTTCATTGCTAAGCAATAATTAGCTGTCGTTCAAAATGGAGGCATTGTAGGTACCGCAGACTAAGAAAACCCACAGGAGTTACAAATTTATACACTACCACGGCGCGGAGCAGCTTTAATATATACGCATAAAGCAGGGCTACCGCACGATGGATTCGGGTGAATTTCAAATTATAACTCTTTGAGAATATAGTATTGGACATTAAGTTAGAAGAGGAAAGTTAAATTGTGCGATTCTGTCATCAATACTCGAAGTGGGACGAGTAAATAGAGACTATTGACGTACCTAAATGTTTATGAAATTTAAATAAATTCAACGCTTCCGAAATCTCTGAAGATTTATACCGTTCTCTGTGAACAAATGAACCGAACAATCTAAGCGTCTAATTTGTGTGCACATATTCATAAGATTTGTTGAAATGGTCTTAAGGAAGAAAAATTTTTGCAGCATCGAGCTGATAAAGTGATTTCTTTTTAATCAAAATTTCCTACGCGGGATTTTTTCTGCTTTATAAAAGAAAAAAAATAGTAGTTAGTTTTTGTACATGTATATACTCACAAAAAAATACAGATTTCTAACACTTTTTGAGAAATCGTTTTTTAAAAGTAGTGATGATACAAATATTAGTAAAACTTTTTCAATGAGTTCAAAATTATGACTGAATAAGTATTAAATTAATTTTCATGGGAAGATTATTTTTCTAATTTAGGAAGAAAAATAATAAAATGAGATCGAAAAAAGTCAGATTTGTAAAATCAATGTATGAAATTTATGCTAGCTACTAGCTTCATGGCTTGGCGTTGCAAGGGCTTTCTCCACTTTTATAAATTTTCCCTTCCCTTCAAAAAATCAGCACTTCCAATATTCTTTTTCAAAGTTACGTTGTTTTCCCCCTCCGCTTAGCTCGGCGTTGTTAGGGATTTTACCGAGTGTATAACTTAAACTTCCCTGTTTCGAACTTTTTTCGCTTCTTTTATTTGTCAGATAGGTTTATCCCCCCGGCGTTGCACGAACATTTTAAATGCATAACATATTGTCATTAAATTACCCTTTTCCTCTCATTATCAGCCCTTCCTGCTATATTAGCGTCATTACAAAATTATTGTGATAATTTCACAATTAATTATTACTGCTCTTTTAAAATTCTTGCTACCGCTTAAGACCCGCTGTTAAGAGGAGCGATGAATGTTGAATCTGTCGAGAGTTTAAACGTCCTAGCGTTGGTAGATGGTAGTTAAGAGAGATGGGTGCCAGCTCAAGTCCCATCCTCGTCACTTGACCATGATTCAAAATTTCGAAGTTCTTCGCCAAAAGCTCTCAAGTAGGTGAGCAGTACGATTTTTACATTCACTCACTCACTTTACAATTTTTTAGCTCTAGGAAACAAAAATGTACTTCTTTTTAAAAAATAGTTTATGTTGTAAAAAACAAAATGTAGAAATCTTTATAGCTACAAAATTTCACAACTATATTAAATGCTGAATTAAAATTGTGAGCATTTTTTAAAATGTTCGATACGCGGGAAAAAGTTTCATGCAAATATTTTTATAAATGAAGATGTTATTAAAAATTCGAATTTGATAAAAATGTTATTAAATATTTAAATGTTTAGTATTTTTTAAAAATTCGTAAAAAAAAAGTTTGAGGCATTTTATTTTTTTAAATCACTAACTCTAAAAGAAAGATCAAAGTATGAGTTTTTTAAATACTATTTTCATTTAAACGCATCGATATTGATTCACTTCATAGAAAGTCATAAAATATGCAAACTATCGTTGGTTTGTACCAAAAAAAAAACATAATGTATCGTGACGAAATAAAATTTCTTTCCAATTGCAAAAATTCTGGCGAAGTTACTAAATGCGGGAATAAAATGTTGTTGATCATTTTTTTTAAGAAATCATACAAATTAAGCACTGCTGTTATTTTGAACCTGTGTAAAAACGGTGTAAATTAAGTGCTATGCTGAACGGGCCTCGAAATTCGCTGAAGTAGGTGTGAAAAGGAAAAGATATTCAATTTCACCAAATCTGGTGGTTTTCATTATTTATGGGCATCTTCTTTTCTAGTGTAACTTTTTATAAAACGTGAAGTGCACAGGAGAAAAGATAATCATTTGGCGCAAAACAGGTTTTTGCAGCCAAACCCTTGGATGTATTCAAAATTGCGTTCTTTGTTAACGTTTAAATTTTTTTCAGGGCTTCATTTTTAAGTTTATGCCTTCAAACTTCACATATCAATTTCAAACTACAATAATTTTAAACAAAAAATGGAAAAAGAAAAAAAAATACTACATTGTGTGTGCGTGATTGACTCTGGCAAAGAGGTTAAAAAACGAAAAACTAAAACAATTTTTTTAAAAAACGTACTTTTTAAGCAATTTTTTTCAATCTGTATACAGATTACGGATATTATTGTTCTACATAAGGATAAAAAGTTTCGTGAGATTATTTTTATAAATAACGAATTTATTAAATATTTAATTACAACTTTGAATATTTATTGAAAACTCGTAAAAAAAGAGTTTTTGACGTTTCATGTTTTTTAAGGTATTCGACTACGTTCGGAACAGTGATTTTAAGAAAAGCGCATAAATTGATTATTTTCAGGGTATTTAGTGTCACTTAGATTGGAATACACGGATAAAATTGTTTTAAAGACATTATGACAAACAAGATTATTTAAATAGAGTATTTTGGCAAAAAATTAACTTAGGATAACCTTTTTTTCAAAAGGTTCTCCTTTTGTAAAAAATGAGCTTCTATAATAATAATGCTTTACTTATATAAAGTAAAGACTTCTCCAGAGAGTCTGAACTATGATTTTTGAGAATTTCATCTTATTTTCAGAGTTACTACCAATTGAAATAATTATCGGTGTTTTTTTTCTTAAAATTTCTCCCCTTTTGTAGTAAAATATGGATGGATCCACTTCTAAGTTGTATCTTTCAAAAATTCTAGCTATACCTCCGTACAGTGGTCTGAGTTATATGCAGGCAAAATATTATTATAATAGAAGCATTTTTCAGAAAAGGAGAATATCTTGTTTGAATATTGGATATAATTTGAATATATTTTGAAAATTGGTCATTCTATGTTCATTTTTTGTCAAAATATTGTACTTAAGTATTTTTTTGTTTTAATACTACTTTTAAAACAATTTTATATACATTTTCTAATCCAAGTGACACTAAATATCATAAATATTATTCATTTTTACGCTTTTGCAAAATCGGGGTTCCGAACGTAGAAGGATACCTTAAATGACTAACTCTAAAAGAGAAAATCATGAACTTTTTAGTTTAGAATAATTTCCTTAACGCGAAAGAAAATTGAAAAGGAACTATTTAGAAATCATTTTCGTAAAAACGTATCAATTTTGACTCATTTTAGAAAAAAAATTTAAAAAATAGAAAATATTATTATTTTGTAAAAACAAAACAAAAATATACCTTATTCTGGCGAAAATAAAGATCTTTCTGATTCTGTAATTATTTTTTGTCTGAGTTTCATAACAAGAATTAGATGGTTCTATAAAAACATGGGTAAAGTCGTAATTTCCCTCCACTGAAATGGAAATGACACTCGGAAATAAATCGGTTGGAATAAAAAACCAACAGGCGTAAAACAATTATGCATTTTAAGGTTTTTAATTAGTATATTTTTAACTAATTGCAATATCAGAATATAACTGGTAAGAACGACTTCCTCAGATTTTTCATTATATTTTGGTACTTTCGGCGAGATTCTGCGGTTCGTGAGAAGATAGACGCATTAAGCAAACTTAAATAGATAGATACATTTGCTTACCTTCGAATTTTAATAGTGTAGATAATGTAACTTCAAGGAATTATATTAAAATGGAAGTTCATATATTGTTTAAAACAAACTACATATTAATCTCCTTTTATGTAGTATTTTATCTGTGTTGCTTAACTAAATATTTTAACATTGCGAATTAAAAGGGGTCTCAGGGGTGTTAAATTTCTCTAGAGGTCGTAACATATAAAAAACATTTCAAACAGGTATAATTCCTTTAAACTTAAATTAAATAATTCGAATCTTCTACTCATTATTTATAGAGGAATGGGGCTTCAGAAAAGTATAAAATGTTTAAAATATAATCATAATTTCAAAAAGTGTAAGCATATGAAAATAAGAAATTTTTCTATAAGGAATATTTATTAAGTTTTACGTCACGCATGCTATTTTCTAAAAGAGTAGGTTTAATTACTAGCTGTAAGTTGATTTATATAGACAAATGTATTCTTATTACTTTGCAGCTACTTTTATGTAAATAGAATAATAACTTATATGGTTTAATAAATAAAAAACATACATTTTAAAAAAAAATATTTAAAAAATTGCAATATTTTGTAAATATTTTGAAACACAAACGATATATAATACTAAAATTAGGTAGGGTTTTAAGACTATGATGTATTGTATAGTTCTATAAAGTTTTATACACATCAGAGGCTAATATTTTAGAAAATAGCGTGCGCAAAGCAAAACATACTTAATATTTATTATAGAATTTCCATATGCTTATTACTTTTAAAATTATTATTATATTTTAAAAATTTTATATTTTTCTGAAGCCCAATTCTATTATAAATAATGTGTAAAAGATTCGAATCATTTAATCTAAATTTAAAAGAATTATACCCGTTTGAAAATCGTTTATATTTTCAAACCTCTTGAAAAATTTAAAACCCCTGAGACCCCTTTTAAGTTTCATGGAGTCTCAACAATATAATCACCGACCAGACATAGGAAAACAAAGGAATGAAGCAAATGTTTATTACATACATACAATAACATGTTTATATATTCCCATCAATTTTTTCTTAATTTTGATAATACGGCAGTACAGGCTTACAGATAAATGCAGTGAAGAACTACACTGGTGTGCAAAAATTAAGAACGAGACGGTTTTTTCAATATAACTTTGTACAAAAGCTTTCCAAATCAACACATTTAACACCGTAAGATCCCCAACACGTAAAGACATGTGTAATGTAAGCAACACTTACTAAAAGAGAAATCAGAGGGATAAAAAGAAGCTTGATTGAAAAAGTAGCATGGAGCGCAATGCGACTGAAGGCCGTAACATTCCTGTGATGGGTGTCCAGCAAGAAACATCCGGTCTTTAGTAGGGGATATGATCTCCCCTGACTGCTAGGCAGGTTTCACAGCGCCCATACTGAGAATGAGGGTGTCAATGAGTTGTTGAGGCATTGCTGCCCATTCGTCTTGCAGCGCCAATCGAAGCTCCCGAATCGATACTGGTGGTAAAGTACGAGCTGCCAAGCGTTTGCCTAGAAAATCCCATACATGCTCGATGGGATTGAGATCCGGAGATCGTGCCGGCCAATCCATACGTTCAATATCCTCACTCTCTAAGAGCTGTTAGGCAGCTACTGTGCGATGACATGGTGCATTGTCGTCCATGAAAAGGAACTGCAGACCCATAGCGCCTCTAAAAAGACGCACATATGGAAGAAGAATCTCGTTACAATAACGGGTCCCGTTGACTGAACCTGCGTCGAAGATGTGAAGGTCTGTACGACTACAAAGCATGATGCCTCCCCAAACGAGAACACCGCGACCTCCATACCTGTCCCTTTCAATAATGTTCGAGGGATGATTGCGGCTTCCCAGCTCTCTCCAGATGAGTATGCGATGAGAATAGCTACTCAAACTGAATCTGCTCTCATCTGTATAGAGTACTCGTCCCCATTCATTGTCTCTCCAATTCCGGTGTTCCCAGCACCACAGAGAGCTCCTTCTCCGATGGGCAGGCGTTAAAGGTACACACCGTACAGGACGTCGTGCAAACAGACCACAACCGTGCAGTCTTCTGGCCACGGTAAAACGCGATATCGGTCGTTCAGTCGCCTGTGTCGTGTGTCTAGCGATTTCTCCCGCTGTCTGCCGCCTGTTTCTTCTGGCCTGTAAGACAATGTACCGGTCATCTGCGGGTGTGGTTCCTCGTGGACGACCACTAATGAACCCCCGGATAGCTGTTCCTGTAGTTTGAAATTGTCTCCAAAGTCGTGAAACGATGCTGTGAGCAATTCCGAACTCTGCAGCCACACTTGTCACACTGCGGCCTTCCTCCAACTTTCCAATGATTCGACCTCGAGTAAAAGCATCCAGATGTTGTCTAATAGATTGATTATTTGCCATTTCTCGCTGAGGCAGCAACTCGGTGTGATTTTAACTGCTATACGGCGTGCAATCTCTTTGCCAGAAATACTGATCTTACACCGACAACATGCTTTATGCTACTCAGACACTCCCCCATTACGTCTACCTGCATATCTGCGCATATGCTACCGTACATCACCTTACTTAATCTCCTGATTGGTCTTTCTGTCCGCTCTGCCTCTTCGTTCAGCTGATATGCTAATTTTTCGACTTCGTCCTTAATTTTTGCACACCAGTGTATATTCACTTAAATGCATCTTAGTAGGAAATAGAAAATTGGAATTTCGTGCATCTCTTGCATATTAAGGCATCGCTGTTTCCACGTAAACAAATGTAAAATTAAGTATTGATAGGTTCATGATAAAGCTTATTGTTTCTATATTAGATTTAAATTGTGGAAACAACTGGATTACTAATGATAAACGTTTCTTTTTTTATTTAAATTTGGCTAATTCCAATTAAAATATTCAATCTCGCAGATTTCTATCATATTTTTTTATTTAATAAATGACAATTAAGTTGGTGCTCGTGTAGAAAAAGTTTGTTATTGCAAACCAAGTCAAAGAGCGGAAAAAGGCTAATTTTCCTTAAATTTAAAAATAAAGAACTATAGTAATACATATAGTATTTTTCCTGATTTCTTTCACCGCTCATATTTACCCGTCTTGGTGCGTGATTATTGCAATAAAAACTATAACTCTGAAACCAATTAAACATTTCGTAATAAATAAATAAAAATAATAATAAATGAAAAAATATAATTGAAATTCTTCACAAAAAATGTCATTCTGCAAGCTGCCGTGGCAACCGAGTTTCACTGGTCGTGAACTCCAGGTAGCACTACCTGTGCCATTAAATACCGTCTGATGCACGTTAACTCTATTAAGTTATCAGACTACGTTCGGAACCGTGATTTGGCAAAAGCGTATAAATGGATAATATTTATGATATTTAATGTAACTTAGGTTAGAAAATATATAAAATTGTCTTAAGAATTGTATTGCAATAAAAAATATTTAAATACAATTATGAGTTTTAAAAAATTCACATTATTTTCAGAGTTACAACCATTTGAATTAGTTATCGGCGTTTTTTTCTTAAGGGGTCATAGGACCCTTAACAGATATCCATGCACTCGAAGAAAACATCCTTCTTCAAACCAATGTAACTTAGCAATAAAACAAAAAAAAAATATTTTGACATTTTTACCGCATGATAATCATATATATTTACATTATTCCTCAAATTTTCAGAAAATTTCAGAAAAATATAAAAAGTTATTAAGAAATAAAAATTTGGTCAATTTTTCAAAAATATGAAAATTAGCATTTTACACCGCGCAGAAATCTGAAGAACAGAATTGATCAAAATTCACAAAATTAATTTTATTTGATATAAAAATGTTCCTTTTTGAACTTATACACACTTTTAAGGGAACCAGGACATGCTCGAAAGAGTAAAATGCCAAAATTAAGACCCTTTGTTTATGAGACATATATCATTTAAAATTTCCAATAGAGCTTAGATTTTTTATGTCTATAATAAAGATAATTTAATTATTCTGTAGAACTACAAAAATAACTTTTTACTCCAAAATTTTTTTTTACTACTTAATTTAAGTAATACATAATTTTTGAGAACTCGTAATATATACTTATGTTTAGGTACCATTTTTTAAAAAGTATCCTTTTTTATGCAAAATATTTTACACATATATAAAACAATACATAAAATACAGTGAATTTTTTTTTTAGTAAAATTTTAGTATAGTTTCTTTAAAAAAATTATGAAACTTTGAAATTTGAATTTTTTTATTTTTCTGCTTTTTTATGCATAAAACAATTTTTAAAAATTAGGCACTATTTTAATAGAAAAAATTAGGTTCACTATATGCATAGGCATCTTGTATAGAAGTATAAAAAAATCAGGAATCATACAGTGCAATAGTTTTTTTTTTAAAAATGTACCTAAATGCAAAAAATATGCTTTTGAGAAAAAGTGAAAAAAAAAAAAAAAACAATATTTTCACATATTATACACTTAATTAGTATTTCCTTGCCTATTTTTATATGACTAATAATAATCCTTAACCATTTTCTAGAGTTACAAAAGTTATTTTAAATTCATATGTTTTTTTTTCCCTTTGTTTTAGTTAACATGAACATAATTTTCGAGATCTTGTAATACATATTTTCATGTATAGGTACCATTTCTTACAAAAATATTCTTTTGAATATACAAAAAATTTACAAATATATATAAAGTAACATATTAAACATAATGAATCTGTTTTTAACTAATTATATATATAATTGCATAATTTCTTAAAAATAATCATAAAACCTTAAAATTATGAAAATCTTAATTTTCTTTTTTTACATATAAAATCAATTTTCAAAAAATTAGACACATACTAAAAGATATTTTGTTCACTGTATGCACATGTATCCTGTTTAGATATATAAAAGGTTTCAAACAATATGCTACAATAGTTTTTTAAAGTGTACCTAAATTTAAAAATATTAAACATTCGAGAAAAAAAAATATAATAAAACTTAACAAAAAAAAAATTTCTCCCTTACATTATAGATTTGATTAATATTTCCCTGCTTGGTATTCATTTTCTTCATCTAAATTCTGTTTATCCATTTTCCTTTTTAAAGACCTTCTTTTATTTCTGGCTTCCAATGACACTTTATTTACTATACGTTCAGCCTCAAAATTCGTTTGTTATCAATTATAAGTAAGGCACGTTCCGTGTTGTATCCTGTTTAATGCCCAGAGCTTCAAAGACTTTATCCTACTTACATATCCATCGTTAAAACAAATTACAGCATCCATAACTCCAAATTTCAAAGTTTCAATGCCAACAAAAACTGTTTTAGGGAATTCGCTCCAAATACATTTGTTAAAATTTTCCTTTGTGATTTTGTGTTCTTCCATGAAGGCACTTTTTCAATAAGTCCTTCTCTGTGAGATCCCGAAACACTTTTTCACTTTCAATAAAATTGACTCAGGTAAAGAATGCTTGTGAATATAAAATTCCCCCGCAACAATGCTACGGTTATAACCGCACCAGCTATCCTCACCAAGAGGACACAAAGCGTGTTGAGGATTATCCCTCAGTACTTAGTTTATGAAAAATAAAATAGCCCATATGGCTCTTTTCATGTCCTCCACAGATGACAAATTTTTACGGATTGTTAGCCCATAATAATGTTGGATTGAGTCCACTTCTTTAAGCGTTAGCCGTCCACGTCCCGAAATATTTTTCCCATCTGATAGCTTAATGCCTTTGCTCATTTTTAGAATGTTTCTCAGCCTTGTGCCCATACGCTTTGCACATGGCCGACACATTCTAATTTTTCAACTTCTGTGTCGCCATATACTTTGCTTGCTTTTATAGTAAGAAATCCTTTTGAGTCCCCATCACCAAGATACTGCGTATAACATGCTTTTCTTTGATGTTTCAGGATCGCTGAAATATACTTAATACCCCCGACATTCCATTCCCCACTGAATCCTTCGTAATTTTTAGCACAATTTTCACATGGTTTTTTTTTTTTTTACCCTTACAGAAGAACAATATTTTGTGAGAGCTTCAAAAAGTCGATAACCTTTCCGTTCTCAACAGAGAGAGACGTAGCACATACAACTCCATTTCATGAAGAATAGCCTTTTTATGCCATGTGCCATCCACAGCCACAGCTATATTTGAATTATTATCCTTCGCTATGACTGCTTCGTGAACAGCTGCATTCATGGAGTCTTCACTAATTGTTTTTAAAACATTTAAAAACAAAGAATTATGGCGTTCAAACTTTGCAGGTGGTGGAGGCAAATTCATGAGCCCACAGAATATTCTGAGCAGCAGCTCCACCTTTTCAATAGCTCTCTCATTCCATATGTCAATCTTAGGTTAACATCATAACATTTATTTGATATTTTTGATGACATTGTGCTCGTCGATTCTCCACAGTTGTGACAAATTATTTCCAAACTCACAGCTAAACCTCTACGACTTTTTAAATCTTCTCAGCTCAATTTTCTCTGAAGAACAGCAATATTTACAACATAAGAGATTTTTCATAAGGGAAGATAATAAATCCAGTTCAACGATTATGTTTACATTTTGAGAATCTTGTTCTTGTAGTAAATCCGGTATTTTAATTTTTCTCCTAGAAGCACTTTCCACGGAATTCAAAAGCAATTCTTCAGTCGATTTAGACTTTTATGTTGATTGCTACTATACTTCCTTCTGCCAAATTTTTTTTATTCTTGGCATAATTACTCGTTTAAAAAAAAAAGATACTTTTAAAATCTTATGAATATTAATAATTATAAGTAAAAATAAATATATCTTACGAAAAATTCATGTAAAATTAAGTAGTTGTATGCCACAAGAAACCCTTGAATAGACAAACTCGGTTCAAAACATTGCCATAAACCGAAATTTAAAGTAAGAAATTTTGTCACACAGCTTGGAACAATAGCTCACGCACAAGCGTGGCTAAAAAGTAGCGGGGTTAACATTCAAACGAAAAAAAACAATCAAAAGTTAATATAGATAAAACACAGGGGAAACTACATATTTAAAGTTCAAAAGGGCGCAAAAGGGGCGTGTCAAAAGGGGCGTGGTCATTTATTTACATTTTTATTTTTCATATTTTAGGGCTATTTTTATCAACAAACATATATATTATACATTTTTAAATTCAGAAAATAAGCACTATTTTTTAGAACTAAAATTGAAAAATCGATTATTTGAAAATATATGATGTCCCTGTTCCCTTACAACATTTAGAGAACAAAAAATTTTTAAAATACAATTATGAAGAAAATTTTAAAATTTTATGAAAAATTCAATTAAAACACAAATAAAAATTATATAAAAATTTGTTTAAAATTTTTTGTATAAGTAATAAAAAGCCTTATTTTGAACATGTGTATGAAGTTTCATATTGATATGATAAATAGTTTTTGAAAAATTCTGCGCGGAAGGCAAAATTTTTCATTTTAAGAAAACTGAAGTTAAAGGTAAAAAATAACAAAAAAGAAAATTGAACATACCAGTATGCTTTAAAAAGTCCCAGCAGCATAAATATTGCCCTGTGCAAGCTTGCATTGCTCAATTTGTTTGAGTATTTTAAGTTTTTTAGCTTTACGAGCTTCAAAGGAGGTTTTAGAAAGTTGTCTCTTAGCCGTTGACTTGCGCACTTTGTCAATATTTACACAATTCAAAACATTTGTTTTATTTATTTTTAAATTCAAAGCACGCATCAGATCAATTCTGTTCTTACTTGCATCATTGTATTCACATGCAGCTATAAATGCAGCTATTTTTGTGACATTAATTCCTGATCCAATTAATTTCGGGCTATACTTCCAAATCAGTGAATTCAATGACTCATTAGCATTTTGAGTTTTCCCCCCTAAACACCTTCTTAACAATTTCAAGTGTGATAAATCTTTAAAAACAGGTTTAAACACTTCAGAAACTGCTTTTGGTAAGGTGTTCTTGTGAGAAAATTCATTCACTGTATTGTTGTGAACCGAAACATTGTACTTACACCAGCTATTTTTGCCTTTGGGCAAAAACCAATGTTTCGGCTCATCATCTGTGCTGGATGTATGAGCCCACACAGCCCAGACAGCTTGCCTCATCTCATTCACATTATTGGAGTTGGCACGAATAGCATTGCCATAAAAAGTCGTCAATTATAATAGCATCGGTTAGGCGACCTTTCCCACCAATTGTTTTCCCATCGGAAAGCTTCTTTTCCCCATAAAGCTTCAACTTCCGCAAGCGGCTACCCATTCGCTTTTGACATGGCCCACACACACTCTATTTTTTCAATGGGGAACACTATCCCCATATGGTTTTTTTTTTCAGCAATAGACGAAAATGTCTTTGAGTCACCATCACCTATGTATCGCTGATACTTTATCCATGTTTTGTTCTGATCGGAAAAAAAAATTCTGCATTCCGCAAACTTCCATTCCTCCAGCAGATCCGCTATGATTTTTTCTGCAGAAAATTTGATGTTTAGCCAAAAAAGCACTATATTTTGGTCCAAACTTTGGCCATTTATAGGAGTCACATCCTTTGCAATAAAAGGACATGACTTCCATGTCGAGAACTTTCCCGCAGTCAGCTACAATCAATGCACAGACTCCAATAAGAGAAGTATGCCCACGGGTCTTCCAGGTCCCATCACCGCTAACTACAACAAAATTTACGGTGCCATCAATAATTTTTTCCTCAGCAGCAGCATTCTTCATCGATGCATTTGCAAGCGCTTCACTTATATCAGCTATCTTTGCATTTATTCTGTCGTAAGCTTTCTGAGACACTGGATTTGGCAAACACATAAGAGAACAAAATGTCTCGAGCGAAGACAATCCTTGGCCTATATAGCGCATGGCCAAAACAGACCGTCTGTTGATTTCAGGTATATTTTTTTTATACCAATCAATTCACAGGAATTAAGTTTTTTTTCAATGCTACATTTTCTGCATGTGAACTGAAATGTGGAAAATAATCCTACAGTGGATTTTTCACTCATTTTTATTTTGCCATAACACACAGAGCAACAAAGTAACTTTTCAATTTGGGAAAATAATAAACTAATGTCGATTAGTCTATAACCTTGAAACTCAGCGCGAACTACATTTTCGTAAGCTTCTGAAATCTTGTGTGCACTTGGCAATTTTTTTTCACAGATGAACTTTTGTTTGGCGAAACATTTTCAAAAGAAATAATACCTTTTTTCAGACAATGATTTCTTCCGATACATGTTTCCTTGAAATCTTTTCTTCTTGGTCTCTTTTCGGATGAAGTTTTTTTCAATGGAACATCCATGTTCAAAAGCTTTCAATAACAAATGAAAAAGTTTGCTAATCCAAAATCGAAATGTAAACAAACAATCCCGCTTAGATTAAACGAAGTCAAAAGTTGAGTTGTAGTTATGCTACTCCCGAAATCAATCTGATATTAGGTGGGGCTCTTTTAATAAAACTAATCGGCGAAATATTAAAATGTTTGGAATGTGTTCTGACAGATGTCAAAAGTGGGCGTGGCAGATGCAAGTTTTTGCTTACGTGTTACTAGTTATTTCTCAATAACTTCGGAAGTTTTAACAGTATCAACAAAATTTTGGTAGCAAAATGCTCAGAAACGTTGAGGCTTTAACATATATTTTTTTTTTTCAAAAACTCGAAAAAAATTAAATTTAAGAGTCCTATGAGGCCTTAAAATATTTCCCCTCTGTTGTCGTAAAACATGGATAAACCCACTTCTAAGTTATGTATTTCAAAAATTCTAGTTGAACCTATGTACACAGGTCTGATCTGTATACAGGCAAATATATCATAATATAAGCATTTTTTTCACAAAAGGAGAATATTTTGAAAATTGGTCATTCTTTGTTCATTTTTTGCCAAAATATTGTATTTAAATATTTTTTTGTCAAAATGTTCTTAAAAAACAATTTTATAAATATATTCTAATCTAAGTGACACTAAATAACATGAAAATTATCCATTTATGCACCTTTTTTAAAATCACGGTTCCGAACGTAGTCGGATACCTTAAACCTTTAACAGAAAAATGCAAATTCCTTTCAAAGAGTTTTGTCGATGAATACTTTTCAACTCTTTTTTATTACGTTAATTTAAAAATGACGTATTTACATTATTGTTTCGTGCAAGCAAGTTCTTACATTTTACAATAGATTCAACAATTATCTCTACCTAGAAAATGCATCTTAGTAATGCATTATTCTATAGAATACCAGATTTTATATGTATTGTTACGGTAAGTTTGAACTTTGCTTTTCTGCTAAAATGATGTTGCAGCCGGAAAGATGGTTTGTAGCGCCAGGAAAAACACACTTTTAGTAAAGCTAGTGAACAGGAGTAAATTAACGACATATTTGGTTTCATAATATCGGTAAATTTGACGCCGAAAATAGACGCACTCAGATTCAGATGAAGAATGGAATGTTATCTGAAGTACCGACCTTGTTCCTTTACCCTGATAAAAATTATGAGATCCATCACTAATAGCCCCCGACTTTCTTCGTAGTGTAAAGTTAACAATCTTTCAAGCAGCCATACTGTTATATTTCGCTTTCGAATAAGGAAAAGTTAGCTCACTACTTCCTATACTTTCAATAATGGCGCCAATTCATACAATGACAATTGAATGCAATATTAACGTACTTTTACGCTAAAGATACAATATGTACTAGCTTATTTATAAACCATTCAAATTATCAATAAAAAAACATTAAATTTTGTTATATATGTTATTTTTAAGTAATAAATATTTTAAGAAACTTTTAAGTAATGAGTATTTTAAGTTATATTTTTAACTAATAAATATTTTAAGTAGTCTCACCTAGTATAGAGGTTGGCGACGCTGACTGTTATGCCGCAGGACTTGGATTCGAATTTAGGAAAAGGCATGGGTGTTTATTAAAATATAGTGACTTTGCGGCACGGGGGTACTCTAAACAGCCGTCGTAGCTCACGTAATAGCAAGTCATCGTGTGATGTTGGTGGAAGGGGAAGAGAGGTGAGATCCCCTGACCACCCCCAGGGTGTTCTGTCTTAAGGTATCCGTACACCTTCAAAACGTCATTTTCGTCAAATTTTGATTTTTTAATTTAAATATTATTTGAAAATATGAACTTTTTCTTTAAAAATGCTGTTTAAATTTTGTTTCTATCTTATTTAGAACTTAAGTTATGGGGATTTGAGTTTCATTCGATAGCACCTTTTGAACCCGGAAGTACAAGTCTGCATTGCGAAGTAGAAAAATGTTTGTTGACATTTTTATTTTTTTCAAAGTATCGTTTAAATATGCAATAGTAAGAAATTTAAACTTTTAAAATATGAATTTGAGTTTTCAGAATTATCAAGAATATAATTGGCAACAGGTTTTTATTTATATTTTTATCTAGAATCTGGCAAGAAAATAGAGTGCTTTACTGTTTGTTTCCATTTACTTATGATGATTGCGTAGCTCTTTATAAGCTTTTGTTTAATCCTTTTTTTTATAGCAGAAAATTTTAATTTTTGTCATTTAAAATGGGTAATGCTAAACGTAGAGTTAGTGCAAAGAGAAAACGCCAATTTCTAGTAAATGGATCTACCATTAAACATTCAAAAAATAGCAGCGCAACATCTACCAACGCCAGTTCTTCAAAAAAATTAAATACTTGCTTCCTTTGATGAAGAAATAGCAGAATATCAACGTAAACCACTTACTGGTAACAGAATAATTGATATGGAAGTCCTTTTAAATTTGGTTTTACAACTTTGCTGCCCAAGATGTTTCGAAGAGGTATCCTGCTTTCTGAGGATTCCACATATGGTTTGTGCTCAAATTTTGTTATCAGGTGTAAACATTGTGACTTTTACTAGGGTTTCTAGTTCAAAGAAAACTTTAAACTGTCCTGAAGTAAATACAAGATTTGTGTATGGAATGAGACAAATTGGGAATGTTTTTTTGCTGGGTTTAAATTATGTGGTACGTTAAATTTACCAGGTTAGTAAAGGTATACACTAATCATGAGAATAAACTCATGTTAGTGAACTCAGTTAGTGAACTATCAATGCAAAGCAGCTTTGAACCGTTAGTGCTACATCCTACTAAAAATAAAATTGTTGAATGTGGCATTTCAGTTGATGGAACGTGGCAGCGTAGAGGTTACTCTTCCATGAATGGGTGTGTCGCAGCTTTGTCAGTTGATACTGGAAAGTAGTAGACATGAAATAATGTCAAAGTTCAGATTTCCCATCCTTACCCAGAAAAAGATTTAAAAATGCCTAGGAAGCATTGAGGAAACTTTTGCAGGTTATCTACGTGTGCCATAGCAATTTTCAAGGTTCTGCGTTAAAATGAAGCTGTTGGTGCTACGGAAATCTTCCATCTTCCTATTGTCAAACGAGGCCCTAAAGCACATTATTATGGTGACGGGGAATTCTAAGGCCTTATCAGTGTCAAAGATAGCCTTATGGAGTTGATAGTGTCATTAAAATATGAATATGGTATTGGCTGCTAAAAACCAAAAGAGAGTAGGGAAGTGAGAGTCATGTAAACTAAAGTCTTAAAACAAAATATGTCTGGTAAAGGCAAACTCACCGACTCTTTATTGACCGATTGCAAAAACTATTATGGATTGCTGTTCGTAGCAAATGTTGGAAACCATCCGGTCTTCAAGCAAAATGTTATTGCGGCTGGTTGTGTTTCATTGCTCATCAAGTGTCGAGAAACCGATGCATGCCGGCAGTGTCCCATCGGAAAAGATAGTTGGTGCTACTACCAGCGAACACCTGTTCAGGCAAAAAAGCCAAACGAAAAAATATAAAGGTTTATCAAATGAAGTACTAAACACGATTAAGCCTACATATTTAGAAATTGTGTACCAAAGAACTGCTTACTAAATGCCTGCATGGCAAAACACAAAAACAAACGAGTGTTTAAAATGGCGTTATATGGCAAAGAGAGTACCCATGAAGTTTTCGTGTGCCTCAAAATTTTAAATTGGTGCATTGATGCTGTGATCCAATTTAATGATGGATACAAGGGTTGTGTTGAAATTTTTAAAAACTTAATATAACTCCTGGTTATTTTACTTTTAAAAGCATACAAACATCTTGACATCAATAGAATTAACGACGAACGAAACGACATTCAACACCAAATGTAAGCAGCGTAGAAAAATTTTAAGAGCTACAAGGAAAAAAAAATCAATGTTTTGTAGAGAGTAAAGAAGGTGTTATTTATAAATCAGGAGCATTTTAAGTATATCAAATTGTGTTTAATATTAAAATTTGCAGTTCAAAGTTTATTTCTGATTTATCTCAAATGAATTTGTTTAACGTCTTGACATCTGACAACGTAAATATCAGAAAAGTTGTGAACCAAATTAGTTCAAATTTTATAAATATATTTGTTTTATAGATTTAAAGAACCCCTACTACTACTTTTCATAATTATATAGTTGATATGTTTTTAGTAACTAAGGTATATATCATGCTCGTAATAATTTTTAAGGATTTTTCAATGTTCTTTTACTCGAAACTTGATAAAAATTGTAATAAATTGATTATCATCAGGAGAATAGTACCAGCCCTAAAAATGTTATAATGATCATCATCAAATTTACAGAAAAGGGATATTTTTGTTTACATTTGAGTTATGTGCGTTATTCTAACAATCAATTTAATTACTATTTACACTATGCTTTACTCCCTAAAAATTTTTTATGTACTACAAGTAACATATTAAATGTATTTTTCATAGTTTTAAGTTATATTTCATCAGTAAAAAAATATTTTAATAGCAAATATTACAGTTTTTAAAAAAATTTTCTTCGAAGGTGTACGGATACCTTAAAACTGGGGTGCGACCGAGCTAAATCGTTCTGTCATCTGTATGGTGCTCAAAGCTAGGGATAACAACATGCGTACACCTATCCATATACCGTGATGAATTTCGTGGGGTTCAATCCAACATCGTCAGATAGGCGGCATTATTATAACAACAACAAATATATATTTAAAGTTACTTTTTAATAATAGGATACGCATTGTGTTACTTTTCATAGTTTAGAATGAATTTTGTTTTGCTTTCTTTGGGTAATTAATAGTTTTTTAAATAATCTTTTATCTTAAACTTTTCAATATGAGAGATAACTTCCTCATCCCCCACAATTTGAGAAACGTTGAGTTAGCTGATTGCAATGTTTGTTTTGATTTAAATGAGTTGCTATCGTTCATCAGTTGCGTTCAAAAGTAGAGCTTTTTAGATATTTTTATTTAGTACTTTTATATAGAGTTGTAGTTATTTTCATTAAAGTTATCATACCAAAAACAAGATTAGCGAAGCAAAAAAAGAAGAGATTTTTAGAGAGCAGAATTGGTTGGAGATATGTTGCAAGAAAAATCAACGGATCTTCCAAATTTGGTTATTATTTCTATTAAAAAGATTTATTTGGAACTTTATGATCAAAATCTCCTAAGAAAATGTATTCACGGGAAAACTCAAAACTGCAATGAAAGTTTTAATAATGTCGTGTGGAGTAGAATCCCGAAAGATACCTTTGTTAAGCTACAAACACTCCACTTAGGGGTTTATATTGCAATAATACTTTTTAAATCGGAATTTGCTGGACTATTAGCTTTACTTCAAAAGTTAGGAATGGAATTAAGGCCTGAAAGTAAGGGATATTTTTGGTACCTCGGTAATACGAGAATTGTTGATTCAGCGAGGCATTCTTAACTAGGTAAGAAAATGTCTCGTAAGCAAACAAAGACCCTTCAAAAATGTATAAGTTGAAGTAAGAGGTTCATTAAGGTACCCCATACAAACCTGGACAGTTTTAATACCTTTCTCAATCTTTAAAATGTTTTATTGCAAATATAAACTTTATTTTCCATTTTCTGAAGAATGTTATTTGTGTATATAATGGCTCACGGTAACAGTGACATTTCTTTAAATAATTTGCATAACTTTATGAAATTTTTTGAGTGTGTTTCTTGTATTATAGTGAATGTTTTATGTTAAAAGCTAAGGTAAGTTTTTCAATTAAGTTATTCTTCCGATGTAATTTTATGTGAATTTTTTTAAACAAAAATAATGGTTTTTTTCATGTTGAGCACCATCATTTCATAAACATATTGTAAAACTTGAATTTTTTTAATACACAGCTTAGTTAAACATTAATGAACTGTATTCCTTGAAAAAAAAGTATTTGTTTTTGTAATAAATATTTTTTAGAGTTGCTAACATAAGAGCAAATATTTATAATATTTTGCTTCAGATTTCACAATATTATTTTTAAAAAAATTCAAAACATTCTTTTTGCTGTATTTTTATAGTTTTTTCAACATGCTTACTTAAAAATAAAATAAATAATTATTTTTAGTTATATTTTATAAAATTGTCTCCGAGTCAGTCGGTTACCTTAAAATCTATAAATAGTAAAATGTGTATATATATATATATATATATATATATATATATATATATATATATGAAGATTTAACATTATTAAACGGTTAGAAATATTGTTTAAAAAAGCTTAACAAGACATTATTTAAGCTGTATTACAAATTATCAGTTTAAATTTAAAAAAAAACAACATAGTGATGAGTGTGATGTATACATCTTCTTTATTTATTTTTTACACACACACGCGTGATCTTTATTTTGTATATCTCTCCAGTTATAAAAATTTAATAAATTAAATAATCATAAATTCTTTCTACAATCATAAATTCTTTGCATTATTTTAATTTTAAGGTTTTAAAAATTTAACAAACGCTTTATGTGGTCACGTCAATTTTTTGTTTATATTTAGGTTTTATTCAGGTTCCTAGCAATTTCTTCTGAAAGAATTAATTGTTAATTGATGATATTTGTATATTTAAACTAGGATTCTGTCTTGATAACAAGAAACTAGTAATGCTGATAAAGATAAAAGGTATCCTGATTACTAGTAAATTGCAACGTAGACTCTATGAATTGTATATCAAGTAACTTGTATTATTGAGAGTGTCACGTATTTTTCTAAATTAAAACCAAGTTACACATGTAAATTAGTTGAAACACACACACACACACACACACAACGCATATAGTTAGTTCATTTTCAGATATTTTACTATATAAATTTACAATGCAATGAATTTAGTTTAAAAACGAACTTTAAAATAAACATTCGAGGCCGTAATCGGGGATCAAGCATACGCCCGTTGTTGTGGAATGGAAGTTAGGAGAGGAGGGTGTCAGGTCTGGTGTCAACCTCGTCATTTAATCATGATTCAGAATTATGATGTATGTTGCAAATAGCTCTCGAGTAGTTTAATACAAAGCAACGTAAAAATACACTCACCGAAGGAAAGATTGACTCCAATATGCTGTGGTATCCTATTTATATAGATTAAAACAGCGTTTCTCAAACTGTGAGGCGCGTCCCCCTGGGGGCGCGACAACCTTACAAGGGGGATGCGAGCTTATCGAAAATAAAAGATTTAAAAAATAATTAATTTACTGGAATGAATTAAAACAAAATACTTTCAGACATAATAAAAAATGAACTTTTACCTGATATAATTTATAAGCACGCGCGCGATATTAAGTCATCAAAAATAAAACTTCTTCAATACCTAATTAGCTATCTTTGATCCCATAACCAAATAAAAACTTTTATTTGATTGTTGTAATCCCATGATGAGAGATTTTTTTATTACGCTGTCTTTTTAAACCTAACATACTACTCTTTCAGAGAAAAACAGATCCCAGACCCAGAATCGATACAATTTAGGAACATGAAAAGTTCATCACTGTCATTATTTTTGAAATACTGCATATTGGCAGCTGTAATCTGTTTGACCTTGTAAGTTATTGGTACAATTAGTTATGACCCCTCTCTTGTATGTGTTCTATGGGTTTCTTTGCAAAGCAAAAATTTTCATAAGGAATGCTTATGATTAGAAATTGACCCTCTGAGTTCTTTTTCAATATTTAGCAGATATCATATTTTGTCTTTTACAGCCACCACATTTTGCAATATGTTCAATTTAAAATTAGAGAAAGGAAAAATAATATAATAATTATCCTATTATGTTTTTTATTTATTTTTTACTTAAAGTAGTATACAAAATTTAATACTTTTTGTTACTAATTTGTATGGTTTATAATTAAGATCGCATATTGTAGCTTTAGCTTCAAAGTGCATTATTATTGCATTCAGTACATTATTAATGTATAAGGGGGCGCGATAAAAAATTGTGATCGAAAATGGGGTGCCAGTATTGAAAGTTTGAGAAGCACTGGATTAAAGTCTAATATTAAAATTTAGTAAAAATTCAGTAGTAAAGTTTAATATTCTACTTGGAATTGCTTGCATACACACAAGCGGTAAACATATTTCCAATAAAAAAAATATATTTGTTTAATTTTAGGCTCTTAGTTTCTGAAAATTCATATTTAATCCATAAATACCAGTGCAGGTGTTCGTTCTGATAAAAGTGCTGGAAATTAATCCTCTTTATTTCCTTTATATTTCTCTTTTTGCAATGATAGTTTTATAAGTGTTTACTCATTAAGACTATATATATCGATTGTAGTTGTAAGAAAAAATGGAAGCAATTGTTTTTGATACACTGAAGAGGTAATATATAGAGGTCTTTCAAGCATAATTTTCTTACTAATGTTTCAAGAAAAGCTCAAAGATGAGTAACATTAGTATGACTACATATCTAAAGCTAGGGTAATTACTTTTTGCTGCACAGCGAGATGTTCAGGAAGAGTTAGTCAGGTTTCGGAAGATGTTACATTGGTTTGTATCGCTGCTGGTGCCAATGTCTTGACCAGCTGTATTAGGTTGCGCCGTAAAGAATCAAGGGCTTGAAAAATCCGATTGTGGTGGTCCCGCAGAGTCTCGATATAGTTTAACTAACTAGGTTGTCAATGGAGTATGATAAACTTATATTGGTGCTCTCCGAATCATGTGGGTGCACTGCGGGCAGTTTGGCACTTCACATTATCTCGCTGATAGATGTAAATGTTCAAAAGAAAAAAAATCAGCTTGTAAGAGGTGACTATGGTTTACAAGGACATATTTGTACTTTTGTTGATTCCTTAAATATCTTCAAGGAAATATTCTGCAGACCATAATGCTTTATCCGTCATTATGTACTCTCCTAGCAATTGTTGTAGGGTCTAATTTTTCAGATGTTTCTTGTCCTATACAGCAGCATCTACCTGCTCAATGGAGTATAAAGCATGAAAAACCATTTATAGCCACTAAGTGGATGTCCAGCTGTGGTAATTGTTTGCAAATTCTAGCCTTTGTCGTCTTGAACAATAGTCAGTATAGGTATACACTTGTGGTTTCTTTTCGGTTCAATGGTTGTATGTCTATTCACCAGAACGCATTACCGAAGTCATCCATCGCATTTGTAATCTATAGTCCGCGGTGCATCACATTAGTCACTTAATTTATTTTAAATACTGCCTTTTTGTCATGTACGTCATACATTTACCACGGTGGCACGTGAACCGTTTAAAAAAATTAGCTACTTTGGAAATGCTGCTATCAGTGACATGATTTTATTTTACTTTATTTTTACGTGTTTTACGCTCTAAAATGGGAACGGGCCTTCTATTCTGAACTTTGGTCATGTGATAGCGACACCTGAGCTGTCAGTATAATATTTTAAATTACACGACAGTAACATGAAAAGATTGAGCCTACAAAATTAAAACGTGCACTAACATATTGCAACGTTTGAAAGAATAACGGTAGCGTATTCTTGGTTAATTTAAATATTGAATTTATTTACGTCACAACTATTGAATATTATTTACTGAATTATACATTAAAGTTATTAAACTTAATTAAAGATTGTTAGAGTTCAATATTTTGTGAGAAGAGGATTCGTTGGCCACCGCTCCCGTGTAAGTTCAAAGAATCTCTCTCTCTCTCTCTCATCTTCCGGTCAACGGGGTTCGATTCCTCGGGGGTCAAAAAGGGGTTGCGCTGCAGCTGCAAGTAGTACGTGTGGGTGTCGGGTCCACCAAAGATGCCGACCGCTGTTGGGAGTTGCTACGTTACAATATCTTTACGGTGGATCATTTGTGGCACTAGAACTTGAACCCAAGACTTTACAGAAAATACTTTGGTCACTCTTCTACTGAAGTCAATAACATATCGTGAAGAAAGGAAACAACATTATGCGCTCTTTGAATTAATTTTATACAACAAAAAAAAAACAATGAGTTGTTCTTTAAAGTTGAATTTCAATGCATATGAGTCAATAAAAAAATGTGTTTTGTCACCTCTCACTTCATGATCTAACATTACTTAACAACTGCGTATTCTGATTTTGATTTCTGTTTGCATTAAAAGCATTAGTGAATGTTGAATATTGAGACTCTTATATATTGCATTTCATGGCGTTACAATTTAATGCATTACTATATTTAATATATTCATACAAATTCAAACGAATATTGGTACGTTTAATCCTTATATGATAAATTATTATAAATTCTTGCTCAAGAAAAATTCAACAATTCGTTTCAAGATTTTTCTCCCGCTATACGACAGAAATACGTTAGAAAAATGCAAAAATGTTCCTGTGTTCATGTCAAAAGAATTCTGACAAGAGAAAAAAAAACGCGAGAAATTAAATATTAAGGCCCAATGAATGAAGTCTGAAAGTGCCATCCGTGCAACTTATTTTATATAATCAAAATTTAGCGTTAAAAACTATCAGACGTTAGTCGAATAAAACGAGTTACATGAAAGAAGAGTTCAAGTAAAATTCAGAACACTTTCTTGAATAGGGGGAAAGATAAGATAGGCAAATATATGCGATCAAGGGGAAAAAAAGGCTTAAAAAAAGAAGAAAAACTCTTCATGCCTTCCTGTTTATTTTTAAGATGACAAATCTGAGAAAATATTATTCTGAAGTTTTTCCTTGGAGGATCTCCTATTTTCCCGGCATTTGTTTCTGTCTTATTTTCACTGTGTATTTAAATAAGAGATACCAAAGAAGCGATTCGTACAACAAAGCTATTTCGTTCTTGTTGCTGAATATCTCAAACAAGCGCTAACGCTATTTTTCCAAATGGGATGTACAGCTCGGACTTCTTTGGTTTTGTTTCCTTCTTTTACTTCCTATATTCTGAAATTCGAATGCCTAGTGTTTCCTTTCCTTCCAAGTACAAAGATAACCGTTACATTCAAACGTTTTTCAGAAACAGAAAACATGGAAGGATAGTCCGATTCATGGAATCAATCTCTACACTTTATCATAGAAAGAAAGGGAAATATTGTTTGAAATATCATGCTTGCATAATAAAACAATATATTCCAAATATTCCTTATCCTAGAAATGTATTTTAATACATATAATGTTTACAGTGAAATATGAAACATTGTATACATGCCTTCAGCAAATAAAGTAAACCTCGATTTGGGAAAAAAACTTCTTTTCAAGAAATATTTTACTATGAATATGCAAAGGAAAAAAGTTATTCTTGGGAAAAAAATGGGTTTTGAAGAAAAATTTTGACATTTTGAGTTATCCTTATGCATGTGCATCTTAAATTCTTTAAACATTAATAAATGTCTTCAAGAACAGCCCATCATCATAACAAAAGGCTTTTTATGTCCTTGTAGAGCGGAGAGCTTTATCTCATTCTGGAACCCCTTGAGAAGTAGAATTGTCTATCTTTTAACAATATTGCTTAAATATTTTTATGCTTAGTTGTTGTTTTTCACTATTGTCTCATATATAAAGTAGTATTTTTTTTAGTTACCCGTATTTTAATTACTTAAATATTTAAAAAATATTTAAAACATGAGCTTAAGCATCTGTATTTTTGAAAGAGTTTATTTCTAGTAAATTAAAGGACATAACTATATATATATACATACATATATATACAAACACACACATATATATATATACATACATATATATATACACACATATATATATATATATATATATATATATATATATATATATATATATATACATATATATATATACACACACACATATATATATATATATATATATATATACATACATATATATATACACACACACACACATATATATATATATACATATATATACACACATATATATATATATATATATATATATATATATATATACATATATATATATACACACATATATGTATACACACACACACACACACATATATATATATATATATATATATATAAATGAAATGTTATTGAAACTTATAAAATATATTAAATTGTGTTTCATATGATTATATACAACGTACAAATGAACTAAGTTTATATATGTCGCCCAAGCGGTATAGTGGTTAGCGACGCTGACTGTGGTGCCGTAGGGACTGGGTTTCTAATCCCGGGGAAGACATGGATGTTTGTAAATGTATAGTACCTTTGCGGCATGGGGTACTCTAAATACCTATCGAGTCGCAAGACCTCTCGTGAGGTTGGTGGAAAGGGAAGAGAAGTAGGAGGCCCCTGGCCACCCCAGGGTTTTCTCCATCTAAATTTTGGTGGAACCGAGCAAAATTGTACTGTCACCTGCATGAGGCTCAAAGCTAAGGCAAACGACAGGCTTAAATTTCCCCTTAGCCGCAATGAATTCCGTCGGCATCGATCTGACTTTGTCAGGCAGGTGGCATTAGTCACAACACAGCAATAGCAACGAATTTATTACTATGAAGAAACATAGTTTAAGAATTGAAAATAAAAGTAAAAATTGTGTGTGGAACTCCAGATAAAGGTTCAACTTTCTGCATTGTGGTAATGTCACATAAGAAAAGCGAGGTGATCCGGAATATTTAACTGGAAAATGCTATATATGTGTCCAATTGTTCGGTAATAAGTTGATTATAATATAATCCGAGAGTTTAGTTTGTCTTTTTAAATTTACCCCAAATTTTAAACTTTTGTATAAGTGTAATTGGAGAAAAACATGTGAATTTGAACTGGGAGAGAAATTCGTGCACGGTACATTATCGATAACTTATGTTTCATGCCCTGAAAGTAAAACTCCCTAGATGATGATCCTATGCATTCAGGTATCCCAATGTATGGCGAATCTATACGGAACTTTATCACTAATATATATTCTTGGGCGTCTTTGGGGATTGTAAATTCGCGTATATTTCCAACCAGCTGTAAAAGGAGGAAACGGGATATGCAAATGAATCAAAGTATATAAGGAGAGTGTTGTAGGTTAGCGGAGAAGGCTATTGAGCCAAGAGATACATAGACTGATCTCTAAGAAGATTCAAGCTGATTGTGTGATTAGTTTCTGGCTGATTGTCTGGCAGCGATCTACATTCGGAAAGTTTAAGCCGACTGGAAAGGAGTGAAGAAGTAAAAGTCAGGTGATATTAAAAATTCACCTATCGTATAATAAGATTAAGTAAATATTAGAGTTAGTGTAAAGTTAATAATTGTTAGTAATTCAAATTGTGTATATCTCTTGGTCCTCTTATTCCGGTAGACCCGTTTTATATTGAGTTTAATAGTTGATTAGTATCATATTTAGTGATTTAATTTAATAGTAAAGTTCAATCCCTTTGACGTAGACAAATAGATTCATATTTGTACTTAGAAAGTTGATAATTGATTCAAGTGAATAAAAAATTATTTGTTATTGTAAAAATGTCGTCTGGTAATTCTTAGCCTCAATTCAATCTTAGTGTCTAGGGTGGAACCCAGGGGGGTTCTCACAAATGAGTAAATGTGAATTTTACAAACTATTCAGAAACTTGGATTTGGACATTTACTTTGAAATATAATTAGTAACACTCCCGGAAGTGATGTTAAAATAAGCATAAGGAATGCTGACCAATGTCCTATCTTTATATCGGAACTCATTGCTATCTGTCGTGCTCTCGATCATGTTCTCAAATCTAATTAGTACACTATCTGGATCCTGACAGACAGAAGAAGCTCCATCCAATATTTGAATAATTGACCAAAGAATATGAGCAGCACTAGTCTAAATACTTTTTTTAAATTGGCTAGGATTGATCAGAGGAAACAAATGTGTCTCCAGTAGACACCGTTGCAAGTGAGTGTGCCTGGGATCGAGACCACCAATGAGGCGGCTGGTAGGTGTTATGATCTCCCAGACCCCAGTTCCTCTGTCTTGAGCCATTCTAAAATTCATTCCCTCCATAGAGTTTTAAAATGAATCTGACTTGATGAAACCCTCCTGCTAAGAGCAGCTAAGAGTTCTGGTCTATGTCTACAGTGCAGGAAATCCAGGGCTCTTCAGATGGCCTTGGCGCGCTTTAGAAGCAGCCACCTGCTTAGTATGACCTTTTTACAGGGAAACATGTCTTTCTATGTCTGTCCCTTCTCCTGCTTATCTTCATGACTACTGTGGCATTGTGTAAATTTTTCTTGCTCCAAGGGGATTTGAAACAACAACTCAGAAGTATATGTGATACTTTTTTTTTCTATCAGAATAAAAATCCCGCTCAAAACCAACAAAAAGTTAAAATATTAAATTCGTTTGCCTGAAGAAAAATATGTTTATTTATTTATTTTGTGATTAACGAATTAACGCACGACTGCCCTCCTAAAGTAACTTTATAATGTTCCACAAAATCTACGTTATTACACGGAAATATATGGTATCGTGTTGCAACAGTTTTGTTAATAAAATCATAGAAAATGAGCTATATATTTAAAATATATCCTTTGCTTCTTTTTTCTAATATTTTAAGGATACCATCAAACAGTTTAACAAATAACTTGAGTTTAAACTGCATTATCTTTTTTATCAGGGATATTTTATGAAGTCGTTCACAAATTTTCATTTTACGAAGTTATAATTAAAGTATTTTAATCAAATTGGCCTTATTTCTATAGAAAAATTACTTCTCGACTGCCCTAACAGATAAAAAACTTTGTGTCAGCGTCTTCTTTCTACTATGCACGCAAAGTAGGTGACATTCTTACCAGACATATAAAAAAAGCGAAAATTTCAGAATCAAATTGAATGAGCAAAGAGATCGATTTCGAAACTCATGAAAAAACCGACCTTCTACTCCTAATTAAATTATCCCGACCTAATCCGCCACCCTAAACAAGATTAAAGACTGATTTGACGAAATATTTTTCCCTTAGGGATGTCATAAGACGTTTCTATAGGAACATTACTTGGTACTTGCGACTTAGGCGATTACTTTCACAAAAGACGGATGAGTTAGCTCCTACGTCTATTTGATAGTAACCTATCATCTTCTAAAATAGATACTAGAGAGAAAAAATGTGGTTGAAATAGTAAAATAACAGTAGGGAATGTACAGTTTCTGTGATTTATTGTTTCGCTAACAGTCTTTTTGTTCACGAGTGAAGAAACCTTGTAAGAGAACAACCATCTTAGAGGCGTGAAAAATTCGATTATTTTCCTTCAGAGTCTCATAAAATAGATTATATCCATTGTTTTAAGGCCAATACAGATACTAACACGTTTTATATGAAATAATATTGCAATACAAATCGAATTTTGAAACTAAAAATTTCCAATCAGTTGAACCGAAACCTTTTATGTTGCATTTGAAGCCAAATTAAAATTTTGATTTTTTTTCTTTTTCTAGATGAATCATATAAATATTCAAGAATGAAATGTAATAAAAATATGTCTGTTATAGTTAATAATTAGTTTTAATGTGTTAAATGTTTTATATTTTTGCAGAAAAACGTTCGAGATTAATAGTACATTTACCCAAGTCATTTCTAAGCATTGATTGATTATTGCTGAATGTGTGGGTTGTTGGTCTTTTACGTGTGGTTCGCTTTCTCAATATGTTTCTTAGTGTTATGGGGTCTCAAAAGTGCTTCAGTAGTCTCGAAAACTCGACCTAATGTGCACCGAAGTGTATCCGAGTTTTTGAAAATGCCAGGTTATCGAGAATATGGTTAAAAAAAGAGTAAGAACGAGTGTTACCACGGAAAATATTGCACTGCACATGTATGTATTGTTTGTTCGAGAATACAACAGACATACTACTCGAATACTCTTAAATTAAGAAAAAGCACTAATTTTAAAAAGGCATATAGAGTA
This sequence comes from Trichonephila clavipes, assembly GCA_019973935.1. Lineage (NCBI taxonomy): Eukaryota > Metazoa > Arthropoda > Arachnida > Araneae > Nephilidae > Trichonephila > Trichonephila clavipes. The sequence continues at coordinate 366,217 of BMAU01002771.1, read as the reverse complement.
TTTACTGTATGAAAATGAAATTAACAAACAGTTATCTACCTGATCAGACACACCTCAGAAAAATATTTTATGAAGGTATAAAGCTATCTATCATGAAGTGTTGGACTTTGCAAAAACTGCCTACTTAAAAGTATATGCGTAATGTCCTGCTATCTTCTGTATTGCATTATACGTTTTGCTGCTTCAACACGAAGATGATGAAGGGACACAAAATCCTTTACCGACTCACCTTGTTGCCAGGGCGGTTTTGATAGCCTTTATTTCCCCACTTTGTAATTTGTAGCTGTTTGTACAGAAGGAGTATTAAACTCGTGTGCCGCATGTAGCATATCAATCAATTCTGGTCAATATATTGGGGAACACAATAATATATAATAAACTATCAAAATTTCTCCCGAAATAAGAAATATAGTAACGGAGATGATATGTCAAATGCCAGGACGTATAGATTACATTTTTCTTGTTCCTTCACATATGTTTATTATACAGGTAATGTATTATTAGAAACTAGCTGCATGGCCCGGCTTTGCACGGGCTTTCTCTTTCCCTCATGACGCCAGCCATTATGAGTGTGTTTGTACGCGCGCAATGTGAGTGATTTCTAAAATTATTTCATTAAATTTCACTTTTTCGAAATTTGATCCACATATTTTTGATTTAAGAGACAGGTTTTCTCCCCTCCCTCTAGCCCGACAAAACACGGGTTTTTTTAGCGTAAAATTACTGTTCCATCTTCCCCTCCCCCTCACAGATAAAATACAGCTTCAAATTTCGATGTATGACTTTTGAAAAACAATATTGCATTAATTAAAGAATTTTTAATGTGAAGCAATAAAAAGAAAACGATTCTAATGCTAAGAGTAAAACAAAAAACTTTCATCATTTTTTAATAATAGTTAGTTTCCAAGAAACTAAAAATAATATAATAAATTTAAGATTTTCATGAATCAATCAAACGTTACGTATAGTTAGCTTAAAAATGTCTGAAATGTATTTTTATTTAAAATAATAGACAATGTACTTTTAATTAATAAATAATTTATCTAGTAATGAAATAATAGAAATAATTATTTTATAAACACACACACACACACACATATATATATATATATATATATATATTAAAATCCATTTTCTATAAGTAAGAAATAAAATAAAAAATTACAGACAGCTATTGAAACGATTGCTTTTTTTTAATGCTTGAATAATCATGTGTATATATATATATATATATATATATATATATATATATATATATATATATATATATAAGAAAACAGTGGGGTGGAGTGTAGATATATATTTACATGTACTGAAAAAAACATTAAAAAAAAAAACTAACTGATAAAAACATTTTGATATTTTATTTTAATTTCATATTTTTTCCTTCCACTGTCATTGTTACAAATTTTGTGTAATGAACGCTTAAAATAGAGTAAATAACATCTGGAAGTGTTATGCATTAGTATTACTTTTTGTGGTATTTATTTTATGTTAAAATCTTGCCACCACCTCTCCCTTCGAAATCTAGTTTTATTATGAAATAAAAGAAATAGCGATTACACTGATGAATGGAATAAATTAAAAGCAAAACCGCACTGAGGCATGGCGTAGACAAAACAAAAGGAATAAAAAAGATAGATGACTAATGTCACGGCCTTTTTTGCAAATGGCAGAATTTTTTCCTACTTTCTTGACAATTGTCGTTATATTTTGAAAACTTCACACAATATCTTTATAAATTATAGCCTATGTGATATTCTGATTTATAAGCTATATTATTGCAAGGTTTCATTAAGATCCATTCAGTTGTTTTTGCGTGAAAGACGGCCAAACATCCTCACAAATTTTCGCGTTTATAATATATATTAGGATAAGCTTACGTTTCTATAAATTTTGATTTTCTTTGCAACTCACTTTACGTTAAACCTTGTTTATTTGGCCTTTGAGTTTGACACCCTTTTTGTACGGTGCCCTCAATGTTAACGTCTTAATCATTTTCCTTCACGTTTTTCTTTAGCCGAGACACATCAGCAATAGTTTCTGCATCGGACATAATATCTTGTTCGGTATCATTAGGAAAAAAAAATGTTTTTTTTTTCGACCTGCGAGGGTTTGGCCGAGTTATCCGGCTTGGCCGGTTGTCAAGTGCCAGGTTTTCGAGACCACTGTATTAAAGACGTAAATCGTATACACACAATCGTATTACGCAATTACTTTAAGAATATGTTTTACAGATCTAAACTTTATCAAATTATTTTACAATACATTTAAATCTCCGAAAAATATTATAACAGAACACGGGAAACTCATAACAATAATGAGAAAATAAATCACTATTGAAAAAAATTACCTAAGCAATATATTATTGCAATATGTTAAGTGAGTTCTTTATACATTAAAAGGAAATATGTTGCCACACAATTTGCGATTTACATTTATCAAAACGCATAATTGATGCGTACACCGCGCAGAAATCTGAAGAACAGAATTGATCAAAATTCACAAATTTAATTTTAATTGATATAAAAATGTTCCTTTTTGAACTTATACACACTTTTAAAGCATTTAGAGAACAAAAATATTTTTAAATTACAATTATGAAGAAAATTTTAAAATTTTATTAAAAAATTCAATTAAAACACAAATAAAAAAAAATTATATAAAAATTTGTTTAAAATTTTTTGTATAAGTAACAGAAAGCCGTATTTTGAACATGTGTATGAAGTTTCATATTGATATGATAAATAGTTTTTGAAAAATTCTGCGCGGAAGGCAAAATTTTTCATTTTGAGAAAACTGAAGTTAAAGGTAAAAAATAACAAAAAAGAAAATTGAACATACCAGTATGCTTTAAAAAGTCCCAGCAGCATAAATATTGCCCTCTGCAAGCTAGAATTGCTCAATTTGTTTGAGTATTTTAAGTTTTTTAGCTTTACGAGCTTCAAAGGAGGTTTTAGAAGCTTGTCTCTTAGCCGTTGACTTGCGCACTTTGTCAATATTTACACAATTCAAAACATTTGTTTTATTTATTTTTAAATTCAAAGCACGCATCAGATCAATTCTGTTCTTACTTCCATCATTGTATTCACACGCAGATATAAATGCAGCTATTTTTGTGACATTAATTCCTGATCCAATCAATTTCGGGCTATACTTCCAAATCAGTGAATTCAATGACTCTCATTAGCATTTTGAGTTTTCCCCTATAAACACCTTCTTAGCAATTTCAAGTGTGATAAATCTTTAAAAACAGGTTTAATCACTTCAGAAACTGCTTTTGGTAAGGTGTTCTTGTGAGAAAATTCATTCACTGTATTGTTGTGAACCGAAACATTGTACTTACACCAGCTATTTTGCCTTTTTGGGCAAAACCAATGTTTCGGCTCATCATCTGTGCTGGATGTATGAGCCCACACAGCCCAGACAGCTTGCCTCATCTCATTCACATTATTGGGTTGGCACGAATAGCATTGCCATAAAAAGTCGTCAATTTGCTTATAATAGCATCGGTTAAGCGACCTTTCCCACCAATTGTTTTCCCATCGGAAGCTTCTTTTCCCCCATAAAGCTTTCAACTTCTGCAAGCGGCTACGCATTCGCTTTTGGACATGACCCACACACTCTATTTTTTCAATGGGAACACTATCCCCATATGGTTTTTTTTTCAGCAATAGACGAAAATGTCTTTGAGTCACCATCACCTATGTATCGCTGATATTTTAATCCATGTTTTGTTCTGATCGGAAAAACATTTTCTGCATTCCGCAAACTTCCATTGCTCCAGCAGATCCGCTATGATTTTTTCTGCAGAAAATTTGATGTTTAGCCAAAAAAGCACTATATTTTGGTCCAAACTTTGGCCATTTATAGGAGTCACATCCTTTGCAATAAGAGGACATGACTTCCATGTCGAGAACTTTCAACAGTCAGCTCCAATCAATGCACAGACTCCAATAAGGGAAGTATGCCCACGAGTCTTCCAGGTCCCATCACCGCTTACTACAACACAGAGAGAGAGAGAGAGAGAGAATTTACGGTGTCATCAATAATTTTTTCCTCAGCAGCAGCTTTCTTCATCGAAGCATTTGCAAGCCCTTCACTTATATCAGCTATCTTTGCATTTATTCTGTCGTAAGCTTTCTGAGACACTGGATTTAGCAAACACATAAGAGAACAAAACGTCTCGAGCGAAGACAATCCTTGGCCTATATAGCGCATGGCCAAAACAGACCGTCTGTTGATTTCAGGTATATTTTTTTATACCAATCAATTCACAGGAATTAAGTTTTTTTTTCAATGCTACATTTTCTGCATGTGAACTGAAATGTAGAAAATAACCCTACAGTGGATTTTTCACTCATTTTTATTTTGCTATGACACACAGAGCAACAAAGTAATTTTTCAATTTGGGAAAATAATAAACCAATGTCGATTAGTCTATAACCTTGAAACTCAACGAAAACATCATTTTCGTAAGCTTCTGAAATCTTGTGTGCACTTGGCAATTTTTTCGCCGATGAACTTTTGTTCGGCGAAACATTTTCAAAAAAATAATACCTTTTTCAGACAGAGATTTCTTCCGATACATGTTTCCTTGAAATCTTTTCTTCTTGGTCTCTTTCGGATGAAGTTTTTCAATGGAACATCCATGTTCAAAAAGCTTTCAATAACAAATGAAAAAGAATGCTAATCCAAAATCGAAATGTAAATAAACAATCCCGCTTAGATTAAACGAAGTTAAAAGTTGAGTTTGTAGTTATTCTACTCCCGAAATCAATTAGATATTAGGTGTGGCTCTTTTAATAAAACTAATCGGCGAAATATTAAAATGTTTGGAATGTGTTCTGACAGATGTCAAAAGTGGGCATGGCAGATTCAAGTTTTTGTTTACGTGTTACTAGTTATTTCTCAATAACTTCGGAATTTTTTACAGTATCAACAAAATTTTGGTAGCAAAATGCTCAGAATCGTTGAGGCTTTAACAAATATTTTTTTTCAAAAAATCGAAAAAAATGAAATTTTAGAGTCCTATGAGGCCTTAATTTTTTAAGGAAAAAATTTAAATTTGGGAAGTGATTTTAAAATGCTACTCCTCCTACAAAAACTTACGTACACGCATGAAATTTGATTTACAAGTACGTCCAACTATGTATAATACAAAAAATATACAATACTATAACAAACTATACAACAATACTATAACAAAAGTTGGAATGGGTTTTGCGATAACACGATTGGTATTTGTATAATACTTCTTTATAGGAATCCTTATTGAAAATTCCATAAAAAAATTTCAAATTCTAACTTAAATTTTTTTTAAAAAAATAAGTATTGCTTTGTTTCAAAAATACATACTAACTTTTGTTACATGTATTATTAACAATAGGTAAAAAAATCAAAGCATTAGGCACAATAGAAAAAAAAAGCCTTAGCATTTTAAATGAAGACAAACTAGTTATTTTACCTTTCTGAGATAAGTAAGTTTAAAGTTTTGATTGGCCTAAAGGATATGAATAAAAATGAATGTAAAAGCTATCATAATTCTGTATTTTTTAAGTTTAGAGTTTTCAAATTTTGTGAGGTTATAGAAAAGTATATAAAGAATAATTTAGGCTAGAAATATTAGATTTGATTTTTTGACCAATTTTTGTCAATTGAATCGTACTTTGTCCTCTTAAGGAGATTAATTTGCAGTTGGAAGGTGCAGCATAAGTTTTATTAAATTAAGAAACATTTCACTGTTTCTTACCAGAATAAGCTAAACATTGAGAGGTCGTGAATTTTCTCATTTCTCACAGGCAAATCAGTCAAGATGTTTTAATCTACATTCAGCATTTAAATGCCCTTTATTCAGATTTTGAAACTAGGTATGAGAATGATTTGACTATGGTTTTTATTATCATACTCACAATCAATTCATATGAAAAAAATTAGTATTACAATAGGAACTGATCGGAATAGTCACTAAAGAAGATCTTCAAGTAAAATTTATGAATAGATACCAGGAATTTTGGTTTTAAGAAGACATACTCGTTATGGAAATTTGTGATAAAATTTTAATTTATTTTCCTAGGGAGAAGTTTCAACATGGTTACCAATCACCAAAACAAGAAAAAAATAAAAATAAAAATAAAATAAATAAATAACGAAGAAAAGGGGAAAAACTGGACATTATACTAACAAAGGGGATTAAGGTTAAACCTGAAAAGATTGATACCAAATGTTAAAAATTTGTTATTGAAACACCAGATTCATCCCTCCCATTAAAAACATGTGTTTGTTGGCCAGTTACTTTTTGTAATAATTAAATTTTATTCTAATTAATTAACATGTGCTTTTTAAGTTTTAAACACTATACTTCAATACAGTTAATTCTTTTAAAGTAAACAGCTCTACAATAGCAGGGACTAAGACATTTAAATTTATAAATTTTTCAATAATATGTAAACATGGGTCTACCCCAAACAAAAAAAAATGACAAGGGTAATGAGGCAAAAATGTTTGGGAACCTCTGCTTTAAACCTATGCTGTCGCTTACAGTTTCCTATGTCTGAAACATGTATAAATTTTACAACTTTTCAAAGAAAGGAACTTACAGAGAAATAGCATCAGAATTTACATTCAATAAATAACTGGAAAATCCCTGTCTTTTTCCCTTAGGTCCATTCTACATGACATAATTTCATTGAATGTATCTAGCATGCGTTAAGTATGAGACTCGATAAATGCAAAAACAAAAGAAAGGATAAACGTGTAGAAGCGTTTTTCGCGACTTGGATATCTTTTAATGAAGCTGCTCTACAACAAAGACCAAATTACGCGCTTAAGAGGGAATCGAGAGGATGTTCCGAGGTGTAAACGTAATAATAAAGCGAATACTCTGAGGATTCTTAAGTACAAGGTTTCATATCCTCAAAGGACATTCGAGGTAAAGTAAATTCCACTTTATAAGGACTACGACGGTCTTTTTCCTGGTTCGAAAAGGGAATTGATACGTCGCGGGACTAAAATGTACGGTTCTAAGTGGAATTTATGACCTAGTCAAGTCAAAGCGTATCACTAGTTCCCTAATGGTAGTAGTACATTACCGAGGTATGCTTTGTCGAGTACTCTGAATGGACTTTGGAGATAGCCCCGTTTTCTTTCCCATAATCCCTTGGAATCTTTATTATGGGAGAAAGCGACACCGAAGTAACCTATTTCCTAACGCTTTTTACGGGTTTCGTAAATGAGTAGTAACTTCTGTGAAAAAGACGACACCTCTTCTGTTTCACTTCATCATTATTTTGTTGGTTTAATCTTATTTTTTAAAATTTTTAAAGCATTTTTTATTTAAGTAATTTCTATATAGTTCATGTACATTTAATAAAAAATTACGGTTGATTAGATATATTTCTAAGCCATTTCAGAACAACACTATATATTATATTGATAAAAATCTTAGTTGGAATTAAAGACTATGTGTTGAAAATTTCTCAAAAATATATTTTGGCTTTGAAACCAAATTAACGAAAGGCTGAATCATGCGATCTAAACAGTAAAAGAGAATGTTATGAAAATGGAATGTTTAATTTGGTTTCTAATATTTCGGTACAAACCTAATCTAAGATAAGATTTCGAAAGGTTTATTACTTAGAAATGTACTAAAACCCGTAAGTCTTAGTTGTTTGAAAAGATGGACATACTAATTAACTTAGAACTTGAACAATATTAAAAATTCTTAATTACAAAAATGAAATAAAGTAATTATAAACAAGGGAAGACTAATTGCAGATTATATCGAATGCAGCCTCCCTGTATAGAATTGGATGTTATTTAAATAATAAAAGTTAAATCTGTACTTGTGACACATTAATTTCAGTACAAATAATTAATGATACATTGCCCTCATTAATATGTGGTAATCTAAGTTCAGGATCCCAAAACCATGGTTAAGAGAGCCACTTATTAATATAAATCGAGTGACAATATAAACACAGAAGCTGATATGAATTTTAGGAGCGATTTAATTTTGTCATTAATGAAAAATATAACGCTACATTTACATCGATACTTAAGATATTTAAAAAGAAAACAGTTTATTATTTTACGAACCAAGCTTGTATAGGTTATATGTTTTACAAAATGCAATTTGTGTAATCTAAAATTAATTCATGGTCATTTTCCTGCTGACTCGAAAACCATTTACCAAACTCTAAGCAAGTCAATGTCTGAAAATTTTAAAAATATTATATATATATATATATCTTTGTGATAATTTTAACATAAAAAAACTAGTTAGTCTTAAAATAAATCAACAGTTAAGCAATAAATAGAAGGCTATACCATTACAGATAAGAAAACAGTAATTAAATTACTTTAAAATATTACATGTCGCTCTTAATTTGGCTAATACCACCCTTACGGACTTGATTAATGCCTCTTTAAGATGAGTAGATCATGTTCTTTATATAGTGACGCCGATAACCGATACTATTGGAAAAAGAAAACTTTTATAAAGGAACTTTACTTAAATTAGATGGGGAATAGGCATTGATATGTGCTTATATATAGAAAATTCCAGGAGACAGTACATTGAAGTTATATTTCCTATACATTACTAAAAAATATTTTGTTTTCGATAATATCTTCTTATATGGTAGGTTTTATTTGCAATGCTCTAATCGAAATTTCTGCTGTTCTGTATAATAAAGTAGTATTTTTCTTGCTTCCTTGTTAGTAAAATGTACGATTGGAGTCTGTTTTGGTACAATTCACTTTCCAAGAAATAATGATTTACACATATGTCTATGTGTGTGTCATCCACACAAACGATTAATCTGAATTTCACAAAATGTAAAATAATTATTGTGACGTCACAATATCTGCGAGTGATATCAAAAGCGTTGCCTACCACAAATACCATTGTAAAACGACATGTTAGGCAAATAGGCATTGAACGTATAGATTTAAAATATTATAATTTATGTCAGCAAAACCTAAATACCCATCTTGAATTATAAGATGCCTTGCTTTGAGATTATTAGCAGATATAAATATCTTTTAAACATTAAAATCTTCATAATTTTATTATAAATTATAATAAACAAGATTAAACGTTATTTTATTTTACTAATTAGTGGTGCATATTCAGATTATTTTCGAAAAACACTCTGAGAAGACTTAAATAAATAAAACCAGATAACGAGATCTTCTATTTTTGATCTAGCTACAATATAAAATAGATTTAAATGGTATATTATGTTTGTTACAGATATAATTTCTTGAAATATTCTTAAGATACATATTTTTTTCTGAATAATAATAATAATGTACTTAGATAATACAACTATTTCTATAAGAAAATTAATAATTGGATTATATTACTGGACGCAGGACACAAAAGTGCAAAATTCTGCACTTTTTACATTCCTAAAGAAATTCAATTAAAAATATGTTTAATACATTTATGTGCCATACACAGTTTATTAAAAATATGTAAATGATTATTTTAAGTTCATCATTTTTTCGAAATTCCTTTAATTTAAAATTAAAAGAAAAGTATTTATTGAATTGATTTGTATATATTTAATCGTAAATAAGAAGTTGAACAAAGAAATTGCAATTTTGTTATTAGTAGAAAAAATCATTAACTTAATAGTACAATTTTTTTCTCAAAAAATCAAACTAATCAAAAACTTATGAGTAATAATTTTAATAATACAATAATAACACAATTTTATGATATTTGGAGTTTGAAGTTAACTTTGAGTCGCAAATATAATTTTTAATGCAAAAAGATAGCTCTAAGGGAACGATAATAATGAAAGTAAAGTCATTAAAAAGTAATAAGAAAATATAGTGTGAGCAAATGTAGGTAGTAATAGTTGATAACTTCTTCAAGAATTGCTTTCAACCAAAATTGTTTTTATGAATCTGTCATTGTGTCACATATTGTTGCTTATTATGAGCCGAATAAACGCAACTAATCTGATTTTTACTTACGTTTGTGAGGTCAAAGTAATAAATTCATTTGATTACATCAACGAAAGATTCCCATCATGAAATTTTTCATAAGGTTGTTTTTATTTTTTATTTAGAAAAAAAATTGAAAATATTCTTATATTTTCCTTTTTTTCGGAGAGTGGGGATATTGGATGAAACTTAAAGTACCTTGGATTTTTCATTTGCCTTAAGGTAATACAAAATTAGAAACTATGACTAAAATAATTGTTTAAGTTTTATATTTTTAACTTAGTTTAAGGAAATCAATTCATAAAAATGGGTAAAAAAATTGATTTTTCAGTTTTTATTGGAAAATAAATTTTGATTTCTCCTGCTTCTAACGCTGTTTAATTTTACTGAAGTTTAATTAGTACTTTAATTAGAACCAAACTATATTGCTAGTGTGCATTAGTTAAAGAAAAAAAAAGTTTTTACCTTAAATCGCATTTTGTCAAAAATGTAAATAACAACGCTAAGCGAATGATTTTGAAGACTTAAGATCGTACAAGCTTCAAACAGTGTGCACAATTTAATATGTAAATAAATATTTTAACGGGGAGTTTTGTCAAAAAATAAGCAAAGAGAAAATTTATGGATAAGCCTGTGTGCTCTAGTTTTCATCAGTTTAAGCTTTTCCTATTTTACTCTACATATAAATTTAAAAAAAAAATCTCAAAATTATTTAAAAAATGCGTGTAATAAAAATATATATAAAAAAGGAAAAAATACAATATGTGTAAACAAATGTATATAAAAGTTGACGACTATACATCTAATCAATTATTTTAAAATGTTCATTTAATTTGGTCATTTTTAACATTACGGATATAGGAAATATTTTGAGTGAAATAACTTCCTTTAAAATTTGCACAAAGAAAAAAAAAATTATAGAGGAAAATAATATATGTACATAAACTTATAGCATATATTATAAAAAAAACTACTTCTCATGCTAAAAAACATATTTACTTAAGAATTACTTTGAGGCTCTTTTAAGTGTTTATAAATCTTAAGAGAAATGTCACAGTATTTATTAATGTATGTGTTATTTAATAAATATTTTTATAACATGGATAATCTGTACTATATATAAAATAATAATATAAAGCATTACGTAACAATGCGAAATCCCTGGTCATAAAACTATGATTTCCATTCTTTGTTGAAAATTATTCACTTTCCAGGTAACTTAAATTAGATCCTCGAAGTATGTAAACTTTCTAGACGTTTTTAAAGAAGTTTCAAAATAATCGCTATACTCCGTCTTTTGATTGGATTTTCATCGCAAATAAATTCCATTCTATTTTGTTTGAACTTTTCGCAATACTTCAGATCATTCTTTCAATCTAAAAGTCTGCTACTTTCTAGCTTTGAACCGAACTACTTTAATTTCCGGTTTGGAACCAGACAACCCCTTATTTTCTCTCATTACGGATTTGAACTGTCTTTTAGCATGCCGGGTAGGGATTTGACGTCCCCTTCCCCTCCATGGTTGATCTCATGATCTTCTATTTTCACCTCTAATTCACTCTTTCAGTTGAATTCTTTACCACACTCATTGCTTTAAAATCTTTCTCAAAAGCGATCTATGTACAGGTAATGAGAGGACTTTATCGCTGGAAAGAATTTCAAGGCCTATTGTCATTTGGAATATTTTAAACTCTCCGGCTATTCGCAAGATACCAAAAGTCTCCTTTAATGAATTCTTCCTTTTGTGTTTGGATATTGTTTTATATGCACTTTAAGATTTGTTTAACAATTGGACTGAAATAGAGAAAAAATGCATTTGTTTTATTTCGAGGTTTGTGAAGCAATTCGAATTTAAACTACACATTCATGAGTTGGCTGTTATCATTCCACTAGGTATGGTAAAGGAATAATATTGCATATCTAAAATAGTTTTAATTATATTCTTCGACTTTTGCTATGACATAAAGGATAAATATGATAAAAACCATCACTAACAAAACTAATGCTTACATGCTTCTTTTGTGCATAATTTTAAATAAAAATGATTGACAATTCTGATTGTATCAAACGCAATTTAAAATGCTCATATTCATAAACATGCAGAAAAGATCTAAAACGTTAAAGTAAAATAGCCGGAAGTACATTACAAATTATCTAATTTTTATATATTTTTCAAGCACACAGTTCTATTGTAATCTATGGTAAAAGGGAATAATGTGAAATTCAGCTTTGATAAAAATTATTTCAGTGATAGCTTATTACATTAGAACTGTGTGTTACGTTATAAGATTATAACTGGAAGATTTTTATTGAAATAAAGCTTTTTTGGTACCCAACATGTATTTCAAAAAGTAGATATTTGTAGACATTAGCCATGAAGAAAAAAAAATTAGTTTTCGAGCAGAATTCAAGCTGAAATTAGATTTTGCTCTCTTTTACAGTTTAAATATCATTAAAATCTTCATTTCACAAATACCACGTTGAAGAAACAGACTACAATATGAAAAATTCGTAAATAACTAAATTATGTCATCTTAAGAAAAAAGTTTAATATTTAATGATCTCTCAAACGTAAGACTGCTTGCCTGTAATAAAAAAACAGAATATTAAGAGCTTTCTTTTAAAAAATAATCATCAGGTTTTTGACAAACCATTAAAAGTTAGATAAAGTTGGAATTATATATAAAGATATTCAAGAACCCCAAAATTTAAAGTAAATAAAAACACCTATGTAGTTGCGAAATTGTTTTGGTTCGGCTAGATTCTAATATTACTTATTCCGATAATGTGAAATTGAGGGGGAAAGAAAACAGCTTCTTTCACAAAAGAAATGTTGAATTTTTTTTAAAGAACAAGTCTCTGACTTCTTATATATTTGCTCATAACTAGGATAGCATATATCATTGCAGAGTATGTATACCTTTTGATAGCCGATCCATAGAAATCCTATCAGACAAGCATGAAAGAAATAATTCAGATATCTGGTAAAGGCCCATTCACGGAAACAAATAAGCAATATTATGGTGGTCTTTAACTATATAATATTGAATAACGGCTTCCGTCATGTTATTCTCTGGAACTCACCTTAAGTCGAAACATCTGAGAAACTCTCGATAGAATGAGAACCACATCACAGATAAGGTTTCAAAGCAAATGGCTGCCAGCGGCATTTTCTCTTCATGAACATGATGTCCCGTTCCGTTAGATAATGAGATATGGGAATATGAGGAGCGTTTAAGCGTAATTATCAATTATACAAGGTTCTGAAATAGTTTATCGTCTAATATAATTAGCAAATGGTGAATTTGGTGTCTCTGCATTGGGTGTATCAATTGGATTTAATTTATGGTTACCCTTTAATAGGTATTCAGTGTCTTAAATAACCTATCATTTAGTATACGTTAAATGTCCACGAACAATCTTGATTAAGTGCAGTGGTCATTTGTAACTCCTAAGCTTAATGAAATGCGTGTTGGTCCGGCAAATGTGCGAGAAGCTCTGTTTGGGGTAAAGATTCAAAGTGAATAACTGTGAGGTGTGAGTCATTGAAATTTTAGGTCATGTGTATTTGCATGCTCTTTAGATTTGAAACTGGCAATGGATAACATGAATGGATTGGTGAGAACCTCTAACGCAATGATGATGTATAATACAATGCTTTAGTTGAAGTTTAATCTGTCTCTGAATTTTAAAATTAAAAAAAATAAATACCTTGTAATTACATAAAAAATTAAAATATTAACACCATAAACATCATTTACAAGTGTCTTAATAATTCAGAAAATCTAATGAAAACTTAATATTAAACTTGTGGAATCTGAGCAATTGATTCTGGATTACAAGTTGTCTGAAAAAAGGAACTGTTTAAAATATTTTGGAATTCCTAAGAATGCTCTGATTTCTTAAATTTTGTTTATGAGACAGTGGTACTATTTTGATGACTCCTCTATCTTATGTACCTTAAAATAAACATATGATGTGTTATGAATGATATCGTTGTTTTAAGTTTAGGTGTTATTGAGATACTAAGCCCCCTAATGTAAAAGCGTAAAAGAAGAGGAGAGGAGAGTCGGGTATTATGGAATAGTCAAGTAATATGAGATACCGAGGTTTCGGCTTTGTGTGTAGCTGCTAATGCGTGGGAAAACCTTGAAGAAAGACTCTCACTATGCAATACAGCGAGAGTTGACCACTTGCTGTTTGCGATTTTCAGAAGTTTTTGCAGGTAAGTTCTCAAACATTGTAACCTACCAGTACACATGTGACTTGAACATAAAAGTTAAACATAATGTACACTAAAAGAATTTTAGTTTGTAATATTGTGGTCGTTTTTAGCTATGTTTTGTACTTCAGTTTAAATACTTATTTTTCAAGATGACGTGTCGGGTAGTATGCAATACTAGGTATTCCATAATACCCGACATGCAACAATGAATGAGTCATTTTGAATGTATCACTTGCAATAGATCTCATGACATCAACTAAAGAAAAAGGAAACAAATGCGTTGAATGTATCTTCTTCAACGGAAAATAAAATTCTACAAAAATCAACGAGGGGAAATTTGGATTCAATGCTTCAACTGTTTTCTGTGTGCTCATCTTGCTGGGCAGGATCACATACAAGTTATATTTGTGACTTTTGTAAATAGACTTAAAACATAAATCACTTTCACGTTTTTTTTTTAAATATGGCTCTTTATAGTTAAAGACAACTACGTTTTATGAAGTCTTAATCAGTTTTTCTAATGGTTTAAACTACATATTCCACATCACCCGACAATTCCTCAATACCCTTGGTATACCATTTTGGTTAAAAATAATTGTTTTTTATTACAAAAAAATAAATATTATTTTTTTGACAAGTGAAAATTGTCCATAGTGTATATTCATGATGATTTTGTTTATTTTAATCAAAAACTAGTAGAGTTATTTTTAGAAACGTAATAATTGTTATTCCATAATACCCAACTCTTGTACGTACTTTCCCATTGACAAACTGCAACTAGTTTAATTTAAGCTTTTCGACTCCAATTTTTTAACATTTTTTGGATAAATATCAGTACAAAAAATATTTCTACAAATAACTGAAAATAATTGCATTTCTGTACAATTTTTTTAAAATTATAGTTAAAATGCTTAATTTTTTAAAAAAAATTATTATTCCAGATGGACTTTGTATTTTTAGTCTCTTAACTTTTACAGCTGACGAGCGTAAGGACTTTTAGCTTCACTAGATTTAATGAATATCAGGTGGTATACACGTCAGGTCTTTATAGGATTTCGAAGTTGAATACTCGATTCTACTGAAGTATCGACTATAATCCTTCATCAATCGAATCTGTAGATAGTGTAAGAATAATTTCGTAATTACCTTTTAAAAACTTATACAAAACGTCATATTAGGTTTGATTTGTTTTAAGAATGTGGCACAAATCTACCAAATGCGCCATTAGCAATGAATCTATCTACTTAGAACCTTTATTCACTTCAGATAACATAAATATCTTTCGAACATTGATCCTGTGTATGCTATTATTAATTATATATATATACATACATATATATATATATATATATATATATATATATATATATATATATATATATATATATATATATATACTCAACAATTTTATTATTCCGCAAATATATTTTTAAATATTAACTCCATTTACCATACTTGACATTCAGTGCCTCTATATTTTCGTAAGAAACCCCGCAGTTAAATAAATGCCAAAGTTAAGGCATTATGCAATAGGGAGATTTAACTAATTTTTCAGAATTTAAAATCCCACTTTTGCAAAACAGGTGCTCTCTATTCCATATATGAATAAAAAAATAAAATTTAAAAAAATGTAAAATACTGCCAAAAAGAGAATGGAGTTTCGGTATTTGAGCGTTTTTTATGATCAAAATTCACAATAATACACATTAAAGGAAAGCATTTTAACATTTATTGCAAAGAAAGGATATCTAATTAATAGTTATTAGTAGAAAAACATTAAATACATTTAAAAAATTCTTCCATGCATTTTTTTTAAATCTGCTTTCAAAATTACAATGCACGATAAAGTGGAAGACAGGAAAAAAAACTTGTATCGAATCTATTCGACAAAAAGCTGTAGTTATGAAATAATGCAATGTATTGAATGTAACAGAAAGTTATGCGGCTTTTTTTCCTGACGAAAAAGCACATTTTTTTCTCCTTTTACTGAAAATTTAATCCCTCTGTTTTGGAGACAAAGTAGTTTTCCACTGACATTTAGACTTTTTCATACTTTAAACACATATTTCCTTCAAGAAAATTTTGTAGCGACCTCAACAGATGATAATGAAATGGTGCAATATTAGGAGTGTATGCTGGCAGAGGTAAAGTTTCGCAACCAACTCAGCAATTTTTTGTGCGGTGTTTCTTATCACACATCCTTTCTGTTGGCCAAAGATGGACGTTTATGTTTTTAATTTCTGTATTCAAAACATCAAGTAGTGAACAGTAACTGCCGTTTTACTTTCTTTCTGCAACTTATAGCGTACTATATTCTTGCTCTCTCTCCAACAATACAACATGCACAACGCCAGCTTTGGATGTAGATGGGGATGTATTCCCTTTGTAAACATATACTTTATTTTACAGCCACGTGTTTTTATACCATTCACCTTTCATCTCCAGTCACCGAGTGCTAAAATAATGGTTTCCTTTTGTGATGAACAGGATTTGATGATCATATCCAAATTTTGTCCATTAAATTTTTTTCGCCTAATTCATGGGGTGCCCAAACAAAGAACGAATATAAGACTTTTTCAATTTGATCTAAAGCAGTAATCTGATGAATTCCAAGCTTGAAGCAAGCCTCTGTAAAAGTTAACGTGAGTTTTCTCATGATCATACTGCGTATATCTTCGTCACTCACATCGGATGATCTTCCTGATCGGGGTTCATTATTCAAAAAAAAATCATCCAAGCAAAGTTTCACAAGCCATCTTCGGCATGTTCGAGTTGTTACTGCCTCCTCACTTAACACATCACTCATTTTTTTTTACTCCATTTTGTTAGTCACTTTTTGGAACTCAAACAAAATACAATATCTCAGCAGCACTTTTTTTCACCGATGTTGATAGTTTCAAGTTTAAAAAAACTACTTTAAATGCAAACAAATGTGTATAAATCATCAATTGTGTACTATGCTGTTTAAATAGGCATCAGTTGGACCTAAATTCTTGCTAAAGATCGACAACGCACAAAGTGACCTTGTTCAAGAACGCCAAAACTTTCCCTTATACCCTGTGACGTCTTACGTGTCTTTTCTTTAACAAGTCCTTTGGGTTCTTTGGGCCAGAATTAATGACAACTATTTTCCAACCAAATCCAAGATATGAGATGTGAAGTAAAGATGCAAATAAACGGACTTTAAATATCGGATCTTAGAGTAAGCGCGATAGAAATGTAAAGGAATGTTAGACAATTGATGATTATTACAGTTCGTGTTTGAAGTTTGAATAAGTTCTGCGTGCGTGGATACATATATTGGTGCTCGACTAGAAGGTAGCCGTACAGCTGCATCCCATTGCAGATAAAGATAAGAGCTATTGCAAGATATAATAAGGTAGGATTGAGATTACTTAATATTAGAATCGAAGATTAGGCGGTTCGCTTATTGAGATTGGTCTGAATTGGATTAGGTCTTATTATATATATATATATATATATATATATATATATATATATATATATGTGTGTAGCGTATTGCGTCTTCGTAGATTCTCTCATATTAATTATTATAACTGAATTTGTTAAAGGTTTAAGTTGAATATCTTAATAAAGTCATATTAAAATAATGTTTGATCCTAGTTCTTTCGCTAATCCTACACCTCTAGCTCACGCTGATGCTTCGAGAGATGTACTTCCAAGGGGAGGAACATCACAACCCTATACATGATACTATGCATTAATTGGTACTCACTAATCGATAATAATCGCTTTTGATTATTTACATAGTAGAAAAATACTTTTACTTGAGTCTATTATTATCTAACCAAAATTAAGTCTTTTCCATTTTTTTCGAAAATTCAACCCCTTATAACAATATTAAGTTTCAAAATTATATATTTTTTACTCTTTTTTCTCGAACTTTCCATACCAAAGAACATATTTTCCGCATATAGGTATATTGTGATTAATAGTAATATTATTTCTCCTCTATAGCCAGGATTCATCATATTATATATGTAGTTAGGATTATTTCGATCAGATGCAAATTTTAAATGTAATGATGTAATTAAAACGAAACACGTATTTTATAATTTAATTACTTAAATTAGAAAGATAAAATTGTAGATGTGTTCTATCAAAGAGCATGACCCTAATATCAATAAAAAATCTTCATAAAATGCATATTTATGGTAAAGTATTACTTTTTTACGGAAAGAGTTTTTAACGTTCTTTTTTAATTGTATAGTTCTGAACTTATTTTGAAAAACATTTTACATTCGGAGATCTTAATTTAGTGAGGAGTAATATTCCCTTTACATCATCTCAAAAATCAATAACTGCCAGAATTTAACTTTTTTTTTTGAAAAACTCATACGTCTCTTCTTAGACAATATTGAAGTTACTTTGCAGTGGAACGAATTGAAATGAAATTTCGTTGCAACACATATCAGAAAGAAAACTAAACAAACCCCAATATATAACAAATCAACAATGACACATGCAACACCTGGCGAAATTGTTGGAAGATTGGAAATAGAATTCAGAGGGGAAGGAGTAAAAATCAGCAAAAAAACATATTTCTTACTGAATATTTTAAAAAAGAAAACAGGGATTTAGTATGTAGGAACCATGCCAAATGTATTTCCGTATATGTTGAAAAAGAAACTATGAAAAATCATATTCGCTTAACATTTTTTTTTAAATAATTCCTTCGCCTCCCTTGTTCATTCTTTTTATATAGTATTCTAAAAATATGTGGAATTATACCCTAAGTAAATATTTCTTTTTATTTGTCTGATATACCTCGAAAACAGAAATAATTTATTCTGCTTTCTTAAAAGATAATTTGAGCAAAAAACTACATGTCTTATTATTTTTGATGTACCAATAAATGGTGACAAACACCATTTATACGAATTAACTGATTCTCTAAATCAGCACGTGTATAGTACACATGCATTATAATGGGTTATCGAAGTGGTACCCACGATGAAATTTGCCTGCGGTTTGCTAATATTACAGACATACAGAACCCAAGATATATATATATATATATATATATATATATATCGGACATATTTGAGACAATACAATTGCGTAAATGCAGAAACTGATTGCAAAATTTATCATGTTTTCTTCATGCCATACCGTTTACGTCCAATAAATATCTTTTTTTGTATGTACTTTCATCCATGGTGTTGCAATTTTAATGAAGGTTAGAGTAGTTTTTACATATTTTGGGTCTTAAGCACCTTGTCACATAATTGACAACGTATCAGTTTTTTAATCCATTTTATTAGTGAGTGTCAAACAGATACGTTTAACAAAAGGTGAATTTAAGATTTTTCTATATAACACACGATAAATAATTGTAAAAGAAAAATATTGCACTATTTTTAAATGACTGGGTGGAATATATATTTCTCTTAAATTTCATATGTAAAAGTATCCACTTAATGTGCATTAATACAGCTAAAAATAATTCCTGCTAAAAAATAATAATGTGCTAAAAATAATTCCTGCACATCTTTAGTACGGTTTTTAGTTACAACAAACATTTCACAAAACAGCCGTGGTTAAAAGCTTCAGACTCGTTAGCTGATTGGTTTGAAAATACATCGAAAATAGTTTCACAGAAAAGAGTTATTTATAGAAATATTTTAACATACACACAGGCACACAGAAGAGCAGCATAAGACTGTAATCGGAGATGAAAACATTTTAGACTCCTTAGGAACAAAATAGTCAAATTTTCTACAGTTGAATGAAACAGCAGAATAAAATAAAAACAACTCTACTCGCGTTTTGAGTAAACATATTATTCGATATGATTTTTCATTCAAAAAATGAATTCCATTAAATACATATTTACATTAAAGGAACATACTAGAGAAAAAAATATTTTTCTATTTATAAATATTTTAGAATGCTTAACGCAATATATATATATATATATATATATATATATATATATATATATATATATATATATATATATATATATATATATATATATGTATTTATATACAGTTTAACCTGCTTTTGTGCTGTAGAAAGGGACCGCATAGAAAAATTCGTATAAAAATATTCAAAAATTTCATAAATTCTTACATATCACAAACTAATTCGTGGAAATACTGCAAAAAACTTTTTTCTGTGGGGGATAGGGACTGCATAAAAATAGTCGCATTTATATAATATGCCAATTATTTACGAAATTTATGTAAGAGTACTTCCATAATAAAATTAATAATTAAATATTACACATGGAAACATTTTAAAACATATAGTTCATCATTGTATGCACGGATAAGTCTTTAAAATGCACGTACATAATTCATCGCTACTCATCGTAATCCAAAGTCCTGTAATGAATAAGTTCAAAATCGCTTTCGTCACTTGAAGGTGCAATTTCAATTGATTTATTTTTTGACAAAATAAAGTAAGAGATAAGTTTTTGTGATGAAGGACGG
Organism: Trichonephila clavipes; assembly: GCA_019973935.1. Classification (NCBI taxonomy): domain Eukaryota; kingdom Metazoa; phylum Arthropoda; class Arachnida; order Araneae; family Nephilidae; genus Trichonephila; species Trichonephila clavipes. The sequence continues at coordinate 345,577 of BMAU01002771.1, read as the reverse complement.
GTTGCCAGTTGCTTGTAAATGCCTCGATACCCAGCTATACATGATTGAAGCCCTTTTTGGAATTTTAAACTCCTTTCTTAAAACTGGCATCTATTTAAAAAAAAATACTTTTCCCATTTGTTGGAAAGCTGGATCCTTGCATATTTTTATCTGCTCTCAAAGAATCTGGCTTCTTGTCCATTTTCATAATTTATCAAATTATTGATAATGTCACTGTCATTCAAAGTTTCGTCTTCAATCAAGCACGGGCTGCTGGAGCGTTGAGAGAAAGCAATTGAATGCGCATTGTCGAGAGACTGTTTATAAAAAATGAACAGAGCGTCTTGAAGTGTCTACATTGCAATGGCATAACGCACACCCCCGCATCACAGGGAGGGGGGGGACATGATTCTAGGGGCCCAAGGCCTGACTTACACTAAATACATATTTACCCAATTTATAAAATATTAAGACTACACAGTATCCTAAAAACTTCATTTTTACCGATTTTTGTTTCGCATTTTCTGGTGGCCCATATTATTGAGAAGCTTGCCATGAAATTTTAGATCTGTTAGCAAATTAGTTTTTAAGATATTTGAAGTTTTATGAGCTGAAATTTTGGTTTTGGTTTCATTTTAAAGTATTTTTCCCCTATTAAATTGAATTATATAAAAATATTTATGAGATTTTTGTTTGAAATGGTTAATTCCAATCTTTATTACTAAAATCATTTCTGCTTGATTATGATTTGAGTTCTCATAATTAATTAATTAAGACAAATTTCATGGCCAATTTTTGCTTTAAAAATAGTTTATATAACTTAAAAGCTTTGTCATTTTTTTTCCTGTAGAGAAAATGCCATGGCAAATGCGTTCTCAGGTTTCTGTGAGAAATAATATCTCGAAGAAATGGAATCCTACTGAAAATGATGTATCTAAAAATCAGTCCTCAGCTGATTCTACAATTAGACTTCCGAATATAAGTATTCTGAATTCAAATGCTGCAGATATAAATGAATATTTCCTTGATGCACACACACCGAACTACAATATACTAAACACATTGTAGTACTATATTTTAGTATTTTAAAGCCGCACGACAAGAGCTAAAACTTCCTAAACTGCCCCAATTTAAAACTGAAAAAAATTTAATTTTGTGAGCAAACCTGGCTATCTTAGCTTAAGTTAGTATCATTATTATTTTGTACATAAATATTAAGATAAAGCTGAATAAACTGACGTCTTAACAAATGCTATCAATATTATGCAAAAATGTATTTTGAATTAAAAATATAATTTTCTGTCATATTTAATAAAAATAGTGTTTTAATGCAGAACATACATTGGGAAATAACATATTAAAAAATTAGAGCTTTACGGACATTATAAGTTTTTGTTTTATGACTTTAAAACTTTAATTGCGTTTTTCTCAGACTTTCAATTTTGAATGTATAAATGATTTCTAATCCCTAAGGCATTTTTCCATTTCAAGATAGAGAGTCGAATTTTTTTTGTATATACTCCCAAACGTATGTTCTATAAAAATTAGTATGGATTTATATATATATATATATATATATATATATATATACAGATATATATATATATATATATATATATATATATATATATATATATATACAGAGAGAGAGGGCTGAGATCTCTAGTTATTTTTCTAAAAATTGCTTAAGTTGATATTTTAAAAAAAAAAAATTGTGTTTTTTCCAAGTTTTCTTAGAAACATAATTATTACAAATCAACAAGGGAATAGATTTTCAAATCCATACTATTTTTTGTTTGTAATAACCTAAGAAACATAAATAACTTAAAATGACTAAAAAAAATTAAAAATTGAGTATTTTATGAGTTTGAAGAAACTTCAAAAATTCCTAACTTTTTAAAATCGTAAAATAATGACTGGTCAAACTGACTTTTTACTTATCAGCTTAATAATATATTATAAATATGAAACATCAATTATTTTTTTTACTGCAACGGTCTCATTTTTTTTTTTTTTGAAAAAGGGTATCGTTTAGACTTAAAGGCAAAACTACTTGAGTTTCAGGGGGGGGTCCTATTATTCTCTATTACACCACTGGTAAATAGATAGAAAACGTTACAGTGGAGCGAAATCCATTGAGTCCTGTCACGGGGGAAAGCAGGACTCTAGTAGCCCAAGGCTTGACTAACGATAAATACGTATTCTTCCAATTTATAAAATATTAAAGGTGAAACCTGACTTTCAGGGAAGAGGGGAGACCTAACATTCTCCCTTACGGCACTGGTAAATAGATAGAAAACATTACAGTGGCGCCAAAGCCATTGAAATTCATACATCGCATAAAAAAAATTTCGCAATTAAAAAATCACACAAAAAGGAAATCGCATAAAAAAGACCGCACAAAAACATGTTCAATTGCATATAAAATAAATTTATGTATATTATTATAATAAAAAAAATGTATCATACCTTTGTTATCGTTCTATTCATCAAGTAGAATTATACGTAAATAATATTGGTTTCAATGATTTTTATCACCACTTCTAATAAAAAATTATTAATTCTATAAGATGACAAAAAATGCAGCGCAATGGTATTCTTTAAGCTAGCAATGTTAGATGGATCAATGGAGAACATATAATTGTAAGATTTTTCGGCCCTTTGTCAAGAATAAAATAATCTCTTGTTTTTAACTCATTTAATACCACTGTCCTATTTAGAGGACAACTGGAAAATAACATGGGAAAATCATTATTTGTATGTTATGAATATTATGATTATTGGAGCATGTAGAGATATGTATTAGCTTCTTACAGCGTGATTTATTTGTCCCACCCCCTCATCCTTCCACTAAAAATCTTGCTTATTCATCGCATTCGTGGGCGCAGTTTGTATAATCTCTTTGGGGTTGCAAAATTCATTTTCATTTTACTTTGGACACTTTATTGTGCATTTTTTATGTGATAGTAATATTTCGTTATGATCTTGATGGTTAATTAGAATGATATTGTTCTTAGGTAAGTTTTAGCAAATTAATTTTAAACTGTCCTCTAAATAGGACAGTGGGATGATTCTTATGCAATTGACGCACTCTTTCTCTCTTTATAACGAAGAGTATATATATATATATATATATATATATTCTGGTGTTTCAACCCTGCTTAGTTATGTCAATACAAATGTTTCTGAAGTTAGAGGAAGCATAATAATTATTAAATAGTATAAATTCAGATGAGAGCGATGTTGAAATTGTGCTGTGTTACCACCAGATGCTAGTGAACTAACTGACGAAGATGAAGAGGATGAGAATTGAAGTAAATTCTACAAAACGATGTTCCTGGAACTCTGGTTGTTAGAATTTGAGATAGTATCCAGCCTGAAAAGACCTTTAGAGTTTCGACAACAAAGAACAGAAAAAAGATAAAAGATATCAGTCATCTGGTATAAAGAATAAATCACTGCAATATACAAAATGTGAACCACAGGTTGAAACAACTACAAATGACTTGCTCAAGCAAATGGACAGTGTTTTGTAAGTAAAACTCCATCAGAGCATTTTGAGCATTTTTATCCAGTGAAGTAAACTCTGCGATATGTTAAAGCTGTAAAAAACGAACACGATTTTTTGACGAAAGCAATCGAAATACGTGTTTTTACAGTAATTTTTCTTCTCACTGGTTATTATTTACATACCTGTGAACGTGATTACGGGAGAGATGCTGAAGACCTTGGCATTACACTGTTGCAAAATGACAAGTCACGAAATCGTTTCCAGAAGTTGAAATTTTATTTAAAATTTGTGGACAATGGAACTGTAAGTCGGCATGCCCAGGATCGATTATTTGTAGTAAAATCTGTGTTTGCCACATTAAATAGTCATTTCTTGAAATTTGAAGTCAAGTATGTGGGCAGGGCACAAAGATAAATTTAGCGTTAAGGTACCCGACTACGTTCGGAACCTCAGCTAGAATTTTTGAAAAATTCACATTATTTTCAGAGTTACCATCAATCGAAATTATTATTGGCCTTTTTTTCTTAAAATTGCTCCCCTCTGTTGTCGTAAAATATGAATAAACCCACTTCTAAGTTATATATTTCAAAAATTCTAGTTGAGCCTCTGTAGAGAGGTCTGGATTATATACAGGCAAAATATTATTATAATAGAAGCATTTTTCACAAAAGGAGAACATTTGGAAAAAAATTATTCTAAGTTAATTTTTTGCCAAAATATTGTATTTAAATAATTTTTTTTTGTCAAAATGTCCTTAAAACAATTTTATGCATATAGTCTAATCTAAGTGACACTAAATATCATGAAAATTATCTATTTACGCGCTATTGAAAATCCCGGTTCCAAACGTAGTCGGATACCTTAATGATTAAACGGATTAACGGATAAAGCTGCATGAATTACACACACTTGCTTTAATAACACTATTTTACTCACTATGTATTTATTGCTTGCACTGCACTTAACTAAAAGCAATATTATTAAAAGTTATAACCTTAATGATTTTTTTTTATTTATACCTGATAATATTTGTTTTTCTTGTCATTGTAGCTTGAATATCACTGAAATAATCTTCATTTACCTTTTTGATCTGTCGTACTAAAATGAAATAAAAATATGATTGCTTCTTGAAAGCCAAAATTCAACTCTAGAAAATATTTCCTGTTTTCACATATGGGTAGCCTTTTATCAAAAGAAATATGAAATATTACAAAAATTATTTTTTGCCAAAATATTGTACTTAAATAATTTTTTTTGTCAAAATGTCCTTAAAATAATTTTATGCATATATTCTAATCTAAGTGACACTAAATATCATGAAATTTATTCATTTATGCGCTTTTGCAAAATCACGGTTCCGAACGTTGTCGGATACCTTAAGATGCTGAATTCGATAAATTCTTGCAACAAACGTATGGTTGGTAGGGATCACCACGACTGGTTAGATGTACTTTATCCCATTAAAATTCATAGGAAGAAAGTGGCACTGTTTACATTTTATACGTGCGCTGTATATGTCTATAGTAAACGCCTGGTTTATTCATAAAACTCTCAACAAAGATGAAGCCCTGAACTTGAAGGAGGTCGGAAGAGCTGTAACAACAGTCTAGCCAAAAAAACTGTGATAAGAACGAGAGGTAGACTTATTATCTCGACTGAATATTTTTATACAAAAGAAGACATTCGTAAAGATATTATTAGTCATTTTTTACTAAAGCAAGAAAAACAACGTCGTTGTAAAAGGGAGGGCTGCAAAAGAAAACCAAATACATACCATCGCAAATGTGACAAAACTCTTTGTCAGGCTCGCTTTGGACCTTTCCACCAAAATTAGAGTGAAGTTTAACTCAAAAATGAATGTTTTTGTAAACAAAAAAGTATTATTCAAATAAAGTAAAATTTTGTACTCGGAAATAGTTTTTCCTCATTGAAGAGAACACAGAAATACTTAAGTGCAAATTTTATCCTTTTTATCCCAGTGTCCTATTTAGAGGACGGGTCAGATTCCTTATATAAAATATATGAATTTTTCAAATTTTGTTATATTTAGTTTGCTTAGGTTTAACTTACTTTAGAAAATATAATTCTACTCAAATTTCAGCAAAATAAATAAATTGGGATAAAACGGGTTAAAGTATAAATATTTCGAACAATTAGAAAACAGTGATTAATCGATAAATTTGAAATTATTTTTAATTGTTGTTTCGGTTCAAAATAGTGGTCAAAGTAACTTAATGATTATGGTCTCGGACTCGTGGCGGCGTGTCGTGAGTTCAAGCCCTGGTGTCGCTGAACACTTGTAATGTACAGGGGCTGATGCACGTTAAACCTGCCGAGCTCAAAGTCCTCTCGTTGGAGCGGTGTGGTATTTTGCGGGGTGGCCATTTGAGGTGTTATCCTGGTCACTTGACCGAGACTCAGTTTACGTGTACCGACGCTAATACCCCTGGTGTTTTTTGTATTGCAACGTTAATTAGCACTCAGTCAAACAAGAATGAATTAAATATAAATTTGCATTGAAAAAATCAAATTATGGATAGTTAGTACATTAAATATGATTAAAACTTAATTAGCATTTCTGGTATCACACTTAATAAAACAATTTTTTAACATATTTTTATAAAATTTGGTTATGGTCGCCAATTCGTTTCTGACGTGTAACTGATTCCAGTCCTGGTGTCACTGTTGACCACCCGTGCAAAGACAGCGGATGCGCGTTTCTTCTGCGACTCAAAATATTCCCTATGATGAATTGTGGTAGTTAATAGAAGGGAAGCCAGATGAGGTGTCATCCTCGTCACTTTTCAAAATTACGAGGTCCGTTATCAATAATGTTTGTGCATGTATATAAAGTGACGTTACTATAACTCTCCCTCCCTCCAAATGTGAAAAATCGATTACAGTGTTGTTAACAAAATATTTGCTGCAACATCGTATGTAAAAAATATAGAAAATATTTCTAAAGGCTATTTTTCCATCTTGATGCAGATATCTTATGAATTTAGTACCTGCTGTTATATTTTTTGTTAATAAATTTATTTCTTTTCACAATGCATATCTTTCGATAAGATAAAAATTAATAAATTAAGTACCCTACTTCAAGAATATTAGTAGTAAGTAGTCTATACACTTAATAAGTAGATATACATTATATTAGTAGATATACACACTTATACATTAATAAGTAGTCTATACACTACGTGGCATTGAAAATGAAACACTAAGAAAAAGAGGCCACACATTCACATACAAACAGATTGAAGTACTTTGGAAAACAGAAAGTAAGATTTGTATATTTTGGAATCATACTCTCGTATCATGGAGCGAAAAGAACGCCTGGTCTGCTCACTAGGTAGTAAGACTACCACAAACGGCAACCAAAGAAGCAAAGCCGAGGTACAGTGTTAGGGATCACACATATGATATTCAAATGGATGACTTTTTATTCCTTTTCAAACACATGCTGAACTTCACGTTCTAAATGCATTGGTGTCAGGATATGCAAGCGGTATCCAATTATATCCCAGACAAGTTTGATTTATGAAAGATCAAGAAAGAATAGTGGGGAAAGTAAAGAATGATTAACAACTGCAGAGAAGGTTGGCTGGCACATGGAATGAACAGTCGAAAACAATCCTGCTGATAAAGGGTATAGGGAACTACCCGAAAGAAAGGGAATATCTGAAGACACATCACATCGTCCACAATTCATTTGGTTGTCATCTTACGAACACAAATTTACTTTCTAGTGTACGCTATGTGCGTTACAGCCTTTGACGTACCTCATAATATATGCCATACGCGAATAATAATGTTGCTTTAACGCAGATATGCTGGATGTGACCTAATTGGACAGTAGATGTGACAGCGTCGGACTTGTGACCAAACTTTTACATGGCAGTTATCATTCGTCATAAAAACCACCTTTTTTTTAATACGAACCTGTGCTCTCCCTACGTCATTGGCACTTCAGCTTGATACTATTGTAAGCAATACAGCATCTATACTATGAGGTTAATCACAGAATTCTTAATGGATTTTGGTAGTGCATGCCATTAGTATCCATTCGGATAATAATATATTTTGTTGAAATAGGGACATCTCGCACATGTGTGTGTGCTGCATAAGTACTGTAGAAGTGGCTTTCTGAGCTGCCAGTGCTTGTCTTCGGATGCACCTATCCCCTGCCAACGGCTACTTCCTTCTGATTTCCTTCAAATATTGAATAAACAGAAACCACTATATATATATGTATGTATATATATATATATATATATATATATATATATATATATATATATATATATATATATATATATATATATATATATATATATATATATATACAGTGGTGATCGGTTAACGAACATAATCCGTTCCAAGACTATGTTCGTTAACCGATCAACGATTCACCATAGACTGTCTATGTGAAATCGATTAATTCGTTCTGGAGACCCTGAAAATTAAAAAATGTCTAATTTCTTAGTAAGTTTTTAAAAAAAAATACATGCCTTTTATAGTCTTGCAAAATAATCAGTCATTTTCATATTTTGCTTATGGGGCGTTGAAGAACATGTCCAATGTCGATTGCTTTTCTCTCTTTTTCAAGATTTTCCGGAAGTAATTATTAGCATTGTCATTGTAAAGATCCCCAACCCTAATGACATCAGCTTGGTTTGGGTGCTATTCTAAGACCATTGCTCTGACAGCCTCCCACTTTATCAAAAGATCTTTAATGGCAGATGTCGGCATTGGTCCTCTTTCGTCTTCCTCATGTTCAAAAGGAGACACATTTCGCTGTGTTTCTTGGAGTTCTTCTGCCGTCAGTTCATCTTCATGTCCCATTATGAGCTCTTCTGTGTCATCCTCGATCACCTCCAATTCCAGATCTCTAGAGCAGTTGTAAAATTTCATCCATAATTTCAGGAGTGTCTCCCCTGATTAGCCCCAAATATCTGTTCGTTGTCCGAACACAAAAAATTTCGTGAAATTGTTCGTTAACCGATCACACTGTATATATATATATATTATATATATATATATATATATATATATATATATATATATATATATATATTATATATATATGTATATACATATATATACATATTTTATATATATATATAAATACATATATATATATATATATATATATACATATAATATACATATTCTATATATATACATATATATACATATTCTATATATATACATATATATACATATTCTATATATATATATATATTTATTTATATATATATATATATATATGTATATATATACATATTCTATATATATATATATATATATATATGTATATATATATACATATTTATATATATATATATATATATATACATATTCTATATATATATATATTTATTTATATATATATGTATATATATACACTCTGTCGCAAAAAATATATGCACCCAGAAGAAATTGAGCTACATTCACGAAATTTGGTATGCATGTAGTGTATATGAAAATAAACAAATTATTAAAAATTCAGAACAAAATATCATTTTATTAAGCGGTTACAGCTTGCAAAAGGTTAAAAATCAGTAAGTAGTAAAGCCACCTCTGGCAGCTATATCAAGCCGAAATTCGGCGTGGCATCGATTCAATTAAATCACTTATGACCCCCTGTGGAAGATCCTGCCATAGTCTTTGCATCTACGCAGTTAATTCTCCTGTATCTCAGGACGGCTGCAGTTGCCTTCCCAGCGCGTCCAGACATGCTCTATTGGCGAAAGATCTGGTGACCTGGCAGGCCATGGTAGGACGTCATATCCTTGAAGACATTGTTGGGAGAGTCGTGCAGTATGTGGACGAGCATTATCCTGTTGATAAATGGCACCTGGGCGACTTGATAGCATGGGTAGCACAATCGGCGTTAAAATATCGTCCACGTATCTGCGAGCTGTCAAAGTGCCTTGAAGGACCACTAAAGATGATCGTGTGTCCCAAGAAATTGCTCCCCACACTGTCACACCTTGTGAAATTGCTGTATGCTGCTCGACAATAAATGCCGGATCGGACCGCTGGCCGGTGCGCCTCCAGACACGTGTGCGGTGGTCATCATCACTGAGACTGAATCGGGATTCATCACTGAAGATGACACGTTTCCAGTCTGTCACACTCATTTGCCCGAGGTCGGCAAAATCCAGTCGTCACTGCCTATGATGTGGGGTCAGTGGTAATCGTCTTAGCGGACGTCGGCTCCTCATTTCAGTCGTCTCCTTATGGTTTCTCTTGATGGCACTGGATGTCTGGAAGGAGGTAAGTGGCGTTGAATCGATGCTAGCGACGTTGTTGGTGCCGAAGTGGCCACTCTTCTGATTGCACGATCCTCGCGATCATTTGTGTTCCTGGGACGTCCTGACCCTCCCCGCGACGGTACACTCTACCTTCTGTGATCCACTGTTGCCAACACCGAGCAACTACCATATCGCTCCGACCGAGGTGGCGGCCGATACGTCTATTCGACCAACCTGCTTCTCTGAGACCTATTATACGGCCCCTATCAAAGTCCGTCAGCTGCTCGTACTGCCGCCGGTTACGTCTTAGAGGCATCCTAAGTCTCAATATCGTCTATCAAAGTCATCAGATTCGTTTGGGTAGCCGTACGGCGCTCGTACTCATGCTTTTAAACTCTCCCAGTTGCGCAACTAATATGCGCATAGCACATAGCCTTGTCTCATTGGCTTCGAAATTTTAATCATTTGCATATCTCTTACCAGACTACATTCTTGCCGAGTTTCGTGATTGTAGCTTTATTTCTTCTGGGTGCATATATTTTTTTTTGCGACAGAGTGTATATACATATTATATATATATATATATATGTGTGTGTGTGTGTGTGTTAGGTGAGGGTTAGCACACCTTACCTCGTGACATAAATCAACATAAAGGCAAAGTTCACGGTACTTTATTCATATTTGACAAAAATAATTGGTCACGCTACGTTACATTTGTCCATTTAATGCGATGTTTAAAGAGGAAGAAAACAGTCTTTTATGCATTTTTTTTTTTCTTTTTCTGGAAAGGCAAAAATACCGCCCAGTCAGCTAACAAGTTATTCGTTACTTATGATGAAAATTCTGTAGCTGAAAGAACTGTGCCGAAGTATTTTGCTGGATTTAAATTTGGTTATTTATGTCTTGGAACAAAAATGCAGGGATATGTCATACGCAACAGATAAAGGCCAGTTGAAGCACTGGTTGAGAATAACGAGAGAAGTATAAAAATTCAACATCCTCTACTCTTTTGTGAATCTTGACTACAAAAACCATTTTCATGTATGGGCTTCTCACGAAATAACTTAAAAAATACCATGGGTTTCCATTTGCGACTCGCTCTATAAACGCAACGAAAAGACACCATCTTTGAAGAAAGTGGTGACAGGTGGGGATAAAAAATTGATCATTTATAATAATATTGAGTGAAAAAGATCTTGGGGAAAGTAGAATGAACTACCTTTAGCCACTCCCAAAGACAGTCTTGATCCAAAGAAGGTTATGCTCATTGTCTAGTGGGATCGGATATGGATCCTGTATTATGAGCGTTTATCAACCATCGAGACGACAAATTCAGGTAAGAATTGTTTGAAATAAGATGAATTAAAGACAGCAGTAGAACAAAAATTAATAGAAATTGTGAACTGAAACAGTTCGTGTTATCGTGTTTCATGACGACAAAGTAGGACATTATGATCTTTGATAATTCAACCATAGTTCTTTGAGATCGGTTTGAATGTACATCCACACCACACACATATTCACTAGACTTCGTATATATATATATATATATATATATATATATATATATATATATATATATATATATATATATATATATATATATATATATATATATATATATATATATAAGCCCTGTTTTTTACGCATTCTGATCATTTCAAAAAACTTTTAAGGAAAACACTTCAACTCTTTGGTCGAGGTAAGAAAATAAAGTTGAGAGAGAAAAGTTTTTCAATGAAAAATTTGAGAGATTCTGAAGGGATGAAATTTTAAGTTAGCCTGAGCGATGGAGATAGGTATTAAAACAGAATGACGTCTATACATTTTAATAAATGTATACTAAAATTTAAATCTCCTGCGTTTCAATTTTTCTTCAAAATTAGATCGAATTTTCAGTAAAACCCAGTATTTAGATATATAATTCAAAATCATTATTTAGGTACTGTCCTTGTAGTTAACAATTTTTTAAACGGTCTTTATTTTATTTTTGATCCAAGTACTTTACTTTTAATTCATTGTGTGTCATAGAAATTTAAGAAAATCAAATGTATTTTATTAATTAATGCATTTTATTTTGATATAAACGGTATATTTGTATTAATTACTAGATAGAAACCTTCTTCGTACTGACTGGAAATCTCAAAGCACCTGTTGTTTCAAAAATATTTCGCAATTTTTGTCATTTTCTTTTTTTTTTTTTGCTTTATGTTCAGAAGATGCCCAAATATGTTTTTTTTCAAGCGATAGTATTATTATATAAAAGACGAGAGAATACGTATCTTTTTCCTTATATTTCTTTAGATTCCGATAAAGCCCTACAAACAGAAGAAAAAAAAACATTCTGAAAAATATCGAAGTTTTCTTTCTATTTATTTACCTGAGGCATTAAGTTCTTTCATCAAAATGCCACTAGAAAGTAAGATCGAAAGAAAAACCCAGTTCTTAACTATAGTTGGGACGTATATATTATGATATTTCAACCAAATGCAGAGGGTAGCAGTGATATTTTTCAATAGTAGAAAAGTATTAAATAATAGTGAAATAGAGAGTAGTTTATAGTTATTTTCTTATGGTGAAAGGAATGGATCGTCTTTCCATAATGGAATCGTGTTAACATAGAAAAAAGTATATTTTCCGGAGGTTACAAAGGTTACAAAAGAAAAAAAAATTGTCGCATTGTTGAAAAATATAAAAATAAATATATTCTTAAAATAAATATAAATCTTTTTTTACTATATATATATGCACAAATTAATATATACTCAAACTTAACTCTAATTTTCTGTCAACTCTATACAAAATGTGGGAGTTTTACAAATTATAAACATTGCATAGTTAAGTAAATACTGAAAATACACATTCTGAATTTTTAACAAATTGGTATAAGTATTGAGAAGTTTATAAATTATCTTCCTCGCAATTATTTTTTTTGCCTCAGGGAGTAAGCTGCATTGTATAAAATATGGGATTTATTGCCTCTGGAGCACACGTGACGCGTCTTCAAGTTGCCCTAAGCTGCGGTTGCCTAGTGCCCATAGTCACGTGTTTCAGTTAGAGCTCTAATACCACTGAAGACCCATCATGTAAGGGGCTAATGCATGTTAAAGGAGCTTAGCGTTGTGTGATACTTTGGAGAGGGGGGTAGTTCAGGTTGTCAAGGGGGTTCCTTGTCACCTGGTCATGCTTCAAAATTAAGAAGTCATTTGACAATTGCGTTTGTGTTCCTTTCGAATGCTACGTTAATAAACCCTACGTTCACTCGAGATAATAAATATAAAGATATTTCATTATTTTGATTTACCTTCTTAATAACCAAAAGTTGTTATTTCTCTCCTTAACCATGTAATGGCCTCCCGCCGCGGGAAGCCATCTCTTTATCTCTTCATCCGCCTGGGGAAGCCATCTTTTCTTCTTATGTCTGCTTCCCGCAAGGGGAAACAGACCTAAATCTGTAGGAGGTAAATATCCATAACCCAAGCTAACCATGAGAAATCCAATTTATTTTTATCAAATCTAATAATCAAACACAATCAAACTGTAGAGGGAAAATCTAGAGTGATATAACATAGCTCGAAATCTTATCTGAATAAGCACATGAAATCCTAATTGCTTATCTTTACATAAAGTTATCCTAAGAATCCTAACTTACGTAATTTATTTCAATAACTAAAGCCTGTCTTATTATCACGTGTCTAAATTCCGATTCTTACCGTAACAGCACTGTGTTCAGCAACTCAGCTTCCTTTCCTCCTTTTCCTCCACTCGATTACTAAACTTACACAATATATATATATATATATATATATATATATATATATATATATATATATATATATATATATATATATATATATATACTATCTAATCTGTATTTCAAGGTTTCTTCTTGAGAGGGATGGCTATGAAATAATCGTTGGCACCAAAGATTCCCCAAGATGATTAATAGAAAATTCCGTGAATCCCCGTCATAACCTTCCGTTTCAATCATGGGCGCACATTTGACAACTATTAATTCAATCAATTAATTACTTTAAATGACTTGATTGTTGCTAGTTAACAAGTGCTTGCCACTACTTCATCTAGGACCAATTAAAATCAATCATCCGATTAAACAATATTTTCAAAAAAAGAGGGGGGGAAATAGTACCTATTATATTCAGATAAATAAATAGACGTTTTTTCAAGTAACATTTATCATACACATTGATCTATGTGTGCATAATCAGTAGAAATACGATAAATAAACAGTGCTTAAATAAACAAGAGGTAATAATCTAACATCCTCATTATAAATGTTACATCATGAAATCACTTGCGATTATTAATTACTAAATTGATGATTTTAATAATCATGTATAACATAAATGGAGCATTCCATTAAGCACCAAATGAAATAGAACATTATATAAAGAACTATATTAACTAAAAATATATCTTTTTATTACCCATGATACTGTCGCAAAAATTAATTCAAATCACAAGCATTACTTGCATTTTATCCAAACAAATACTTCTGAAATGATATGAGGTTAAATCCAACTCCGATATCTTATTTCACGCTAATATCTGCACGTAAAAGTATTATTCATTATCATGTATCGTTAACTTGGTAAGAGTACCAATTACTTCAAATTGCAGTCAATTCTTATAGAGAAGAGATACGGAGATATCGTACGAAAGTTAACTTTACTCACGCGATCAATGTGTGCATCATTAAAGACCTCTTCAATTGATTTTATCATTTATATTCCAGTCTCTTGATCACAGCCGCGACGAGAAGCATTTAAATACCTATCAAACACAAGCATGAAGTTACTAGCGTTTCAAACATCTCATCGCGTTCCATTTGCCTGAATGATAAGAATTAATGAAAAGAATCCGTCTAGCTAATTAAATCCCTTACTCAATGATTCTACAATTGAATTATCTTTGGATGTGAAATATTGGATAAGAACGTTCTCTGTGATGGTTCTGAAGTTCTTAAACGAGTACCAAGTAGTTTGATTTCCGCTCTGGTTCCAACTCAAACAAGGAAACAAACCAGAAGTGATTACATTTAAATAATTCCTTACATGACGAGATTTTTAATGTTGGGGATTTTACTATTTACTTCGTTTGCTTTGAATTAAAGTACGCTTTTGGGTATTTAAGAAAGCTGAAGTTATTTGTGTTAATTTGAAATAAGACCAATTTGTAAATGAATTAAATTGATAAGGCCCTTTATATGTGCCAGAAAAGTTTATCGTATTTTTTTTTGCGCTATTTGTAGGCATTTTAATGCTTTTTTATTGTTTATTATTCAATTCCTACTATTATTCCTACTTCCTATATATATATATATATATATATATATATATATATATATATATATATATATATATATATATATATATATATATATATATATATATATATATATATATATATATATATATATATATATATATATATATATATATATATATATATATTTATATATTTATTTATATGTATAGCTTGTTCAAAGTTTCAATCGTTAATAAAATATTTTATTAATCCACTACATTTTTTCAAATATCAATTTATTAATTAAATTT
This sequence comes from Trichonephila clavipes, assembly GCA_019973935.1. Classification (NCBI taxonomy): domain Eukaryota; kingdom Metazoa; phylum Arthropoda; class Arachnida; order Araneae; family Nephilidae; genus Trichonephila; species Trichonephila clavipes. The sequence goes on along the minus strand of BMAU01002771.1, from coordinate 330,248 downwards.
AATTAATTAGTAAAAATAAGCAAAAATTATTAAAATTATTTCTGAGAGTGTGATTTATTTTTACTACACTATTTTATTGGAATAATAAAATTTAATTAATGAATTAATAACAACAAACAAAAATAATAGTCCAACATCATATATAAAAAGGAAAATGGGAAATTGCAAGGAGAATCGCTTTCTATATTGCCACTTGGTATTGTAATTTTGCTATATCTATGTACATATTTATATTAATTGTAATTATTAAAATAAAAGTCACTAAAGTAAAAATAAAATGTTCACCTAAGTAGGAATTGACTTTATTTTTTTTTTATATTGCATATATATTATTTGTTAATATTATGTTAATTATGTTATTTAAAAAAGCATGTTGTTATAATGCAACCTGCCAACTTTTACAAATTTCTAGTATATAAGAACTATAAAGTTACAAAAAACAAAACAAAAGAATACATGTTTACAGTTGCATATAAGGAATAGTAAATAGTGTGGCTTTCTAACATTTATGTGAAAAGAAATAATTATAGTTACATATACTCTCACAAGACGTTTACTGACCGCTTTGCTGTGTATTTAATAATGCTGCATGTGTGTATGACTTAATAATGTTTTTGTTTCTTTTAGTTATTGAAATTTCAGTCTTACAATTAAGCTTTCGATTTTATTGAAAGACATTCTTACAGCCCTCATCTCTTTATTTAAGGACATGACTTAAAATTCTAAATTAGAAGTATATTTCCCTTTTACTCTCTCGTAATGCCCCTCAGATTTGATTTCCACTGATTCAAATTTTAGAAAGTATCTCCTCAGCAAAAGAAACATGTTTGCTAACTTTCAAGTCTATAGGTCTAATGGCTTCAAAAGGTGGGAATAAATTATTCTCTATAAAACACCTTTGAATATATGCTTCTTCGAAATCCGTTCTTAGATGATCTCTGCTCAACAAAAAATAAGCATATGTGGTAAATATCAAGTCAATCCATCTAATGGTTTCAAAGTTCTTAAAGGGGAGTGAGTGAGTGAGTATACGAGTTAATTATTTTTCTCCTATACTTAAATAGTTTTTTAAACATCCTGTTTCCTACTAAGGTAATCATTCATAGTCGATGAAAAATTTGTTTACTGATTTTTAGCAAATATTTTTAGTCTAATTGTTCGGTGGATATCAAATAATAAAAATAAAATTTCAACAAGTTGAAACGAATATCATTTTTAAGGAGAAATGTTTTATAAAATAAGTATCCAGCTTACACATGTTATTATTTCTTAATAAGAATAATAATTGCCATTGTTATTTCATTATTTACATAAGTTTAGTAAATAGATGCATAAAATAAATTATTCAAAATTTATTTCCATAATCATAAATATAGTAAATAGGAGATAATAAAATTATTCCAGATATTAATTTGAATCAACGCACAATTATACTAACGAAGCACAGCGTCATGTTATGACAATAAACTATATTTTCCCATTTCCCAAGAAACAAACGTAATCTTAAAGGATTTTCGTAATCTTATGTCCTACTATTTAAGGCATGTGACCGCAACTGACACTTAGCGAAAGGGCTAAAAAGGCATCGAATCTGAAGTAAACTCTGGGCACCATTCGACTAATTACGCAACAGATTTGGAAGCATTAGGTGAGCTTTTCTGTCAAGCCGATTAGTTTAATGGAATGTCAGCAATTTAGTCATAAACGTCATGCTTAAGTAGCATTTAGATTATGCTAGAACAAATTGAACTGCAAACTCCTTTCACTTCCACCAACTAAGTTTTAACTTACATTTGAATTAAATTTATTACCGTTTTCTAATATTTTTTGCCGGTAAGATGTATCTTGTTTTAATAGAAATATATTATCTTATTCTTTATCAGAAGAAATCCATTTTCTTAAAAAAATATTTTATTAAAATAGAAATTGTTAAAATAATCACACCAACAATTACATTTTAAATGAGGAAACAAATTGAGAACTTTCAAACTCCTTTCACTTCCACCAACTTTTTAATTTACATTTGAATTGAATTTATTTGCCGTTTTCTAATCTATTTGGCCAGTAAGATATATTTTGTTTTAATAGAAATATATTGTCTTATTCTTCATCAGAGGAATTCTATTTTCTTAAAAAAATATTTTATTAAAATGGAAATCTTTAAAAGAATCACACCAGCAATTACATATTAAAGGAGGAAACATTTAAACAAACACTTAAAACATTTAATTTTCAGGTTTCAATGATTTTTCTAAATGAATAAGTAAACTTTCCCTTAAAACTGAAAAACACTTATAACATAAGATTGACTAATAACGTCTGGAATTTCAATTTTGAAAAAAACGTATAAATTTATATATATATATATATATATATATATATATATATATATATATATATATATTTAGTGTCACTTGAATTAGAATATGTATATAAAATAGTTAAATTCACTTTTGTTGGCAAGAAATGATGATAGAATGACATAATTCAAAACAATCATCTTTTATGAAAAATGCTTCTATAATAAAATAATATATATATATTTTTTAACACTATATCTTTCTTTTCTAAATTCATTTCAGAACTTTAACTAGAAATTTTGAAAAATTCACACTCTTTTCAGAGTGACGTCAATTGAAAAAATATATATATCCGCTGCTTTTTATCGAAATTTATTTGCTCTGATATATAAAATCTGAATAAATGTTCTCCTAAATTATGCATATTTAAAAAAATATATGTATAATTAGACTTTTAACAGATGTCTTAAATATAAAAAAACAAAATATTATTTTTATAGAAGTATTTGTTATAAAATGAGAATATGTCTCGTTTATTCCCCTCTTGCCAAAATATTGTATTTAATTACTTTATTAATAACATAATGTTTAATAACATAAGATAATTTCCTATGTATATTCTAATTCAAGTGTGTCACACACAAAATATCAAAACAAGTTATTTATATATACGCGTTTGCATTATCGTGGTTCCGAATATAGTCAATCTCCTTAATAATTTTTCAACGATATAGTTAAATTAAACTTAATAATGCTAATGCTAATGCTTTGTAATTAAACTTATATTCAATAATACATCTGTATTTCCTTTTAATCAAACAAAACATTTTTATGACCAATTTTTTTAAAAAGTTATAGTCCTTCATATTTTTCTTTCCGTTTCAAAGCTAATTTATTCATTTTTGTTTCAAAAAAGACGGTATCTGAAAAATTATAGATTTACCTAGCACACATATCTTATAAATAATAATTTTATGCATTAACGTATATTTCATATTAAAAATTCTTCACTTTAAATTCGTTTCAGTTATTGCAGTTGAAATTTTCTTTTATCAGTATTTTATAACGAAACGTTAACGTGGTAAATTCCTGGTCATTCATAAAGTATATTTCATGTTTTACGAGATATTTCCTGATATATGATGCAACTTAGTTACTCGAACCTCGTACTTTATAATTTTGAGCTTTTGATATAACTTATCCGAAGTTTATTACTGTGTCGTAGATTAAAATGGATAGTTCTATGTATCGCTGTTAACTCTCTATTTACACACACACTAGCGAAAATCCAAGAGAGTCTGTGTTTTCTACTAATGAAACCACTTACAACGCTAGTTTTCTCCGCTATGCTTTCGAAAGTGTTATGCAGAAAAGATTCAATACTGGCTATGTGAAAATACTGCATTGAATTAGTTTCAGCATATTATATGGGATGTACGGTACTGGAAATTGAACTGCCCTGATTTCTCTATAAACTTATATCATTGTTAAGTAGTCTAAAACATCAAATAATGTAAATAAAAATAATCACTGATTTTTCTTGTTTCAGATATTGGCTCCTTTCTCTTTGTTTAAGCTTACTTTAATAGGTTACATGTATGTTTTCAGAGTAAACGCCCATGTAACGTTTATCCTACATTAGCATTTGAGTTGCTGAATATATTAATAAAATTCGTTCAGCAAAGGTTTTTTTTTGTTTATGTAAGGATTTATTAGGCTGTACGCTAAATTAAATAGGTTTCTTTTTTGAGTAAAAATTGTAGATTAAAATGTCCCAAAACTTTGTAGGAGCTAATATTATCTGAATTTATTAAAATTGATACATAAAATCTACGCATGGTTTAGACATCTTATTTAAAAAAAGCCATAAAAGTTATTTTTTTACTTATATTTTCAAATTGGGATTTTATATATTCTTGAACAATATTAATCAAAATATATGATCAATTTATTTATTAAATCAGTTGAAAGAAACAAGTTATATTTTTTGGGTGTGGGCTGGTGAAATAATAAATAGCTATAAATCTAACATAAAAACATATACATTACTGTATACAGAGATTCCCAATTGATATATTTTCTGAATATTATAATAACAATTCAAACATTTAGAGAATCTCGCATCTCAGATGCTTTTCATTAATAAGTGCTTAGGTATCTTACACAGCATCCAATATAAATTGACTATGAAACCGTATATATTCGGAATGACCATCTTGAAATTTAACATACAATGTTTATTATTCAATTGGTTTTATGCATTCTTGTGTCAAGCCGTATATGTATTACTTTTTACATTAATGAACAATTACTGATTTTCTAAATTTGTAAATTATTTCTTGGAATTTTTTATTTATTGTTTATTTATTTCAGTTTTTACTTAACCGTTATATTTTTGTCATGATTTTATCTGTTGCAAAAAGATTTGGCCGTTCAGATTAAAGTATTTTACTCTGGATATTTGAAATACTGTACTCTTCTTTTGGATATGCTACAGATAATCTGTTTCAATTACTAAAATTAGCAGCATAGAAAATAATAAAATTTTTAGATGTGTCAACAGAATCCAAAAGTATATAAAAGTTTTTAGAAAAGTTCATTATTGGGAAAAAAATTCAATTTTTAATGATATTGGGTTTGAAAATTACGAATTATTAATAAAATACTTATTAATCCTCTCGCTGCGTGGTTATTTTATCAAAGTATGTTCAAAAATTCGGTATAGTTTTATTACGTATTTTAAATCTACGTATAAAATATGCATTTTAGAGTTAAAATATACAAAAAACTTTTGTAAGCGTTTTTATCTTAAAATATAGAATTAGATCATCAAAATATGATCGTAAAAACAGAAATTAAAACATAAACAAGAGCAACACGGGTTGCACAGCTAAATAGGGGGAGAAATGCATATCCGTGGAAATCGAGAGGGTTAAAATTTTAGGAAAAGGTAAGCCCACTAATGATTGGAATACCTAAATCATACCTTAAGGTGTTAAACAATTGCCTTTTGATCCTAAAACCCGTTTTTAAAATTTGGAATTTTTGTAAAACAGAGGCGCTTAGTTCTAGATGCATTAGAAACACTTAAAATAATTTGTTTTAAAAATATTCGAGCTAAAAGATTAAATACCCCTACCACACGCACTTTATTTTAAGAAAATACCGTCAGCTTTAAAATTAACTCATATTTTATAGTTATATTATGAATTTGAACAATATATAATTTCAATAATGCTATAATTTCTAATTATGAAAATTACAATGATGTTTGGCTACGTATTATACAGAGTGTTTTTTTCCAGGTATAGAAGTTTAAATTGGCATTACTTTCCAAGATGGCGACCGATTTAACAGCTGTCAAGTGAATTATTCTCAGTTTGGTTTGGCAATTCATCATGAATAGACTCACGCCTGAACAACGCTTTCAAATTGTGCAATTTTATTTCGAAAATAATGGTCGATTTTCATAAGCGAATTTTGTTTAGCGATGAAGCGCACTTCTAGTTGAATGGCTACGTCAACAAACAAAACTGCCGCATTTGGAATGAAGCTAATCTACAAGTGTATGTCGAAACACCGTTACATCCAGAAAAACTGACTGTTTGGTGCGCTTTATGGGCTGGTGGAATCCATCTTCAAAAACGATGAAGGCCACAACGTTGCAGTCAATGGTGATCGGTATACAGCCATGATTACTAACTTTATCATTCCTGAATTGAACAATCATGATGTCCAGGAGCTGTGGTTCCAACAAGACGGCGCAACATACCACACAGCTCGTGCCACAATCGATTTATTGAAAGACACGTTTGGTGACCGCCTAATTTCACGTTTTGGACCTGTGAATTGACCTCCAAGATCTTGTGATTTAACACCGCTAGTATATTTTTTGTGGGGCTATGTAAAGTCATTGGTCAATGCGGATAAGCCACAAACGCTTGACCATTTGGAAGACAACATTCGCCGTGTTATTGCTGATATACGGCCACAAATGTTGGAAAAAGTCATCGAAAATTGGACGTCCAAATTGGACTACATCCGAGCCAACCGTGGCAATCGTATGCCAGAAATCATATTTAAAATGTAATGCCACAAGATTATCTTTCGAATAAAGAAAAATTCATGTCAATCGAATAATACATCATTGTTTTATTGCAATTTAAAGTTCTATACCTCTAAAAAAAACACCCTTTATGATCAAGAATTTTCAAAAGAATAGTAACTGAATTTCAAACATATGAGAAATTATTGATGCTTTTAATGAGGGAAATATATCAGAATGCCAAGTGTTGTTAAATTTGGGTATAAAACCTAGATTTTACGTATCAAGAATCATGCTTGATTCGGACAATGCCAGAATGAGGAAAAATAAATACAACAGTGGTGACTAGGGGCAAAAGGGAACAAAATGATACAGAATAGTACATACACTAGCAGATGATTTTATACTTTCAGCTGACTGTCCGATATGTTTTTGTTTTATTTAAGCTTCCCCGAAAAAAACTGTTTCACAAAAGTGTATTTATTTAAACGAAATATGCATTTATATAAAATCATATTTTTAATAGTTACGAAAATTTATTCATTCACTTTACTTTTTAACCCTGACATTTGTTATTTTATAGTTTTTCGAAAAAATAAGAACTTGCGGTCATTTGTACAAAAAAATCATGTTTTTTAGAATTTTATTACATGTTTTTTAATCTGTTGTTTCTTATATTACGTAGCTACAAATAATTCTTTTTTTTTAAAAAAAAATCACCAATTATGGAACAAAACTTTATATTTAATGGGTTTAAAATATTATTTAAGATAACCGGAAAAACTTTAAATACGGATATTTAATAGATTTTGAAAAAAAAAATGTCCCTAAAACTTTTGACTAGTTTTAGCATTATTTTTATGGCATTACTTTGTTGACATCTTCCTCCATCATAATGAGTCAAACTGCAAACAAATATTCTTGAATATTACTTTAAGCCAGTGTTTCTCAAACTGTGGGGCGCGCCTCCCGGGGACGGGGCGTGATAACCCTACCAGGGGGGCGCGAGCATATCGAAAATAAAAGATTAAAAAAAAATAATTTACTGGAATGAATAAAAAAAAATACTTTCAGAAATAATTAAAATACACTTTTGTTCTGATATAATTTATATATATATATCATCTGGCGGAATAACGTTATCAAAAATAAAAACTTCTTCAATACCTAATTAGCTATCTTTGATCCTATAACCAAATAAAGAAAACTTTTATTTGATTTGCTGCAATCCCATGACGAGATATTTTTATTACGTTTTCTTTTTAAACATAAAATACTACTCTTTCAGAGAAAAAACAAAATCCAGACCCAGAATCGAAAACATTTAGGAAGATAAAAATCCATCACTGTTATGAAATACTGTACGCAAAGCTGTAGGCAGCAGAATATATTTGCTCAACATCTGTTTGACCTTCTAAGTTATTGGTACATTTAGGTATGACTCCTCTATTATGTGTTGGTTTCTCATTCAGGGAAGCTCTAAATAATGTATTTCTGTATGTGGAGGGGAGTTCCATGTAAAAGCGTTTGATTTTTGATAAACCATAGAGAGCCTTTTGAAGGATTACTTGGCCAAAATTTATTTTTATGAGTACTCTTATACATATAAAGCACATTGAAAAACTTTTACACAATTTTTATAGCAGTAACATCCACATTATATGTTGAACGCACTTTTAACCTAGAAGTGGTCACGCGGGGCACACAGATCATGAAATCGTTAATTCAGGCAAAACTGTTTATTTGTTATAAATGAAAAATTGAAAAGTCCTTGAAAGTAGGTAAGTATACTTTATCTTAATTAAATTATTCACTGGAATCACGATTTATATCTTGTGCAATAAAAATAATTATAAAAAAAAGTTTGGGGTGACTCAATCACCCCACGAGTGTGTGCCTGCTCCCGGGATAAAACATTTTGAAATCTTCTCGCTTTAAATATTAAAAAAGTAAAACAATTATTCTTCCCATCGGAATTTTATATTATTTTTCATTATTTAATAATAATTCTAAATGCTCATTCTGTGAGGCTTAAAATTACAGTTCGCTTAAAACTAATTATAATATGAGCATTCATTTTAAAATATCATTTTACATTTTCGTAAACATTGTCGCGAATTTGGGTTTACTCTCTTGACAATTCAGCTATTATATCAATAATGTTTTATTTTTTTTAAAAAAATGAACTCGTGCGAAGAGTGTGTACTTCAGACTTTAATGTATCAGTGCTGCTCAAGGTATTTTATAACTAATTTATTAATACTAAGTTAAGAGTAAGTTTAAAAATTATTAGCGACTTCCATGGGCTTGTCTTGCAGAGGAAAGTTTTTCAAAGGAAAGTTTACGATTAGAAATTGTCATTCCAAGTACTTTTTTTATATTTGCCTGAGATCTATATTTTGTCTTCAAAACAGCCACCGCATTTTGCAATTGTTCCAAATTAAAAATTCAAGAAAGAAAAATAAAATATATATTACTTAAAATGACATATATAAAATTTAATATACTTATCTTATTAATTTATACGGTTTATAATTAAGATCATATTGTAGTTTTAGTGTCAAAGTGCATTATTGTAGCATTCAATGCATTATTATTGTATCAGGGGGGGGGGCACGATAAAAATTATGATTGAAAAGTGGGTCGGCAGTATTGAAAGTTTGAGAAGCACTGACTTGAAGCATTTGATATCAAAATGAAACTCTGAAATACAATGAGGTTACATTTGTATAAGAGTGTTTTATACCCTCGAATTGAATTACATACTCAACATGCAAGATTTACATTTCCACAATAACATCGATTGCGTTTTGTGGTAATAGCTTACGTTCCAGTAGAAGGATATATAGGATAACATGAGAGACTAATAGCATTCATATAACATAGTCTGTATAGGTACTATATATAAACGGCTGGGGCTTTAGAAAGTTAATTGATTTAAATAAATTATCTCTATATATGTGTGTGTGATTCTACTTATGAAATGTTCATTGATGATGAAAACCATAAACATATACGGATTTCCTTTCTAACAATAAAACTCTTATTTCATAAAATTATTCACAATATTTCTATGCTTACTATCCGTCAATATTTGATTATAAACAATGCGTATACTTGTTTCAAACCTTTCTGTACTTATTTCCGAAGTTCTTCGTTTCCTTCTCATTAAAATAACTTATTCTAAGAATCTCTTTTAAGAATATTAATAATTTGAAATAACGGTTCTCAAGATTTTCCTATTAATTGGAAGATGAACTATTTTCTTTCCCAAAATATATTTCCTCACCATGCGTTACATGCGATATTAATGTATAATTATAATTCTTGAAAATTAATCGTCATTCATTTTGGGTAATAAATTATACTTTTTTAACATAAAATAATTTAAACAATTCTGGATAGAGTTTCACTGTGTAACCCTTTATGTACCGCATTATGATTTACTGCAGCTTTTTGTATGAATATTTTTGTTTGAATCACTACATTGAAAATTAAGGGATATACATAAACAAAATACTCAACTTTAGGAGATTTAATTAGTTAGAGCTAATTAATTAATTAAAGATATTCAACTGTAAAATTAATTGCACACACTGTTCACCTAAAATAAATAGTCAAATTGTTTTCTTTGGTCTTCATTAACATACAAAAAAATTAAGATGGTTGATTTTGACATCAATCCCTTATCGGAACAAAAGCGACAATCTTCGCAATCCTCTGAAAACACCGTCAGCTGAAAACGCTATTTTTGCTATAAAACTATACGCCTTCCCCGCTAAAATACTCATCATATAACCCGAGCTGCCATATATATTGGAAGAGTGGATTTAAAAGAATATTCCAGCTAAGTATCGTCAGAGTATTCGTAATAATGGTTGTTCTATGTAATTTTAAACTGAGTGGTACTTATAAGTACCGTCGGTAGATAAAGGGTTAAAGCTTTAATGAGTTGATAAAAGTAAAGGTAAATAAACATAAATGGGTTTTTTTAGTGTACAATTTCATATGAAATATTATATTTTTGCCTAGATATTGAATCTCTTATTACTGTAAATAGGACAGTGTGTAATTAATTACTAGTGTCCTTTGATGTCTGCAATTCAGCTTAGTAATCATTCACAAGCCCCTAATGTAATACTGGCTTGTTCATATCCTAAACACCTGTCATTGATTTAATTAACATGATAATGATTTCTATATAGATAGTGAGGATCGTAATGTACATTAAACCTTATCGTCATATTAGAACCTATTTCATAAATTTGCAAATATTTTAGGAGTTAAACATATTCAAACTTATAATTACTTACATATTTCTAAGTTATATTTGACCGTAAAATATTTTGGATTCATATCTTAATATATATGTTTTAAATAAAATGTAATGTATTATTAAAAAATACTTTATGTTACTTGTCTCCTTTAATTTTTTTTTAAACATAGTACGTATTCTCTATTTAAAACATTTTAGGTTTCGCAATTTGTAGTCAAAGCAACTTCCATTACAAAAGTTTCAATTACAGTTATTTGTACATAGGGGAACATTTCATTATTTTGTCTGTTGTAAAAACCATTTATTGTGTGTGTAGTAAACCAAAATAACAATTTAGGTTTCAAGCTAATTTTGAAGAAATTCAAGATTTGTAGTTAACTGATATTTTACTTGTCAAGAAATAATATTGTTTATATTACTTATAAACGATAAAGATTAAATCAAAAACCAAATACGCAAGGGAAATAATTAGTAAGAAAAATTAATATCTAACATATTTTATTTCTTACAATAAAAAAAAAGTTTTTCGCAGTAATGTCTTGGAAGATAAAAAAATGAAGTATTGGTAATGAACTCTCCTTTGATTGGCAGTTAACATATTTGCATACCCCTCAGTATGTTGACTTTGAGATCCAGTTCCATGTAAATAATATAATATTGTTAATTCTATTTTCTAAATTTTTCTTTTACTATGAATTATGCAATTAATTTTCCAGTAGATTTATATTAAGGGCATTAGCATTTATTTTTATACCATATATCTTATACATCTAAAAATGCACCATTTTATCTAATGTATAACTTAATAGAATTTAAACGCGAACTTTAGAAACGATTTAATTTCTATGGGTTTTTTCCTACATGAAAGCTTCATAAAACCAAATATAATATACCTTATGACTAAATTAGCATATTTTAATGTGGCATCAAATTTCTTATGAGACTCTCTCTGTACTTAATATTTTAAAAAAACAACTCTATTTGTGAATAAAAAAAATCGGTTAGTAGAAATTAAATTTTCTGCTTAAGTAAAAGACTTTAAAATTAATTAATACTCAAAAATTTCAAAAGTTATCAATACCGTTCTCATTTAAAGTATCGTTAAGGGTGTTGGAAAGCTGCAATCATATTTTTTTGGCAATTTCAGATTTTTACATTTTCAAATTGTATAGATTTTAACCTTTTTAATAATACCTTACTTTAATTTAAATAGTAATTACAAGCCCTTAAAACACATCTCTAAATAATAGTTGAGACTGGGCCACGCCTATTTGAATGGCGAAAAATGTAAACAAAGTACTTCGTTTTTGCTTAAGAGTTGAACGTCTGATATAAACCAAAACGTGTATCTTTTGTTGTAAATTGATCATTTTTTTATTTCCTAGCCGATTAAAATTCTCAATGTATACATTAAAATCTTATCTCAAAATGTAAATTTTGATGTTCGATGTAACTTTTCTGAAAAAACTACTAGTCACAGGTATATAAATTTCTTATGATATATTTTTAATGATGAATAATATATACTGAAATGAGCTTTTTGAAAAAAACTCAAGACTTTATTTTTTACAAACTTTTTATGTGAAAAATGGATCAAATTTTGCATTGTTTGATAAATTATTAAAAAATTCAAAATTATATATATATGTGTATATATATATATATATATATATATATATATATATATATATACACTGGTGTGCAAAAAATGAAGGACGAAGTCGAAAAATTAGCATATCAGCTGAACGAAGAGGCAGAGCGGACAGAAAGACCAATAGGAGATTAAGTAAGGTGATGTACGGTAGCATATGCTCAGATATGCAGGTATACGTAATGGGGAGTGTCTGAGTAGTATAAAGCATGTTGTCGGTGTAAGATCAGTATTTCTGGCAAAGAGATTGCACGCCGTATAGCAGTTAAAATCACACCGAGTTGCTGCCTCAGCGAGAAATGGCGAATAATCAATCTGTTAGACGACATCTGGATGCTTTTACCCGAGGGAAATTTGGGAATTTCGAGGAAGGCCGCATTGTGACAAGTGTGGCTGCAAAGTTCGGAATTGCTCACAGCATCGTTTCACGACTTTGGAGACAATTCAAACTACAGGAACAGCTATCCGGGTAATCAGTAGTGGTCGTCTACGAGGAACCACACCCGCAGATGACCGGTACATTGTCTTACAGGCCAGAAGAAACAGGCGGCAAACGGTGGGAGAAATCGCTAGACACACGACACAGGCGACTGGACGACCGATATCGCGTTTTACCGTGGCCAGAAGACTGCACGGTGGTGGTCTGTTTGAACGACGCCCTGTACGGTGTGTACCTTTAACGCCTGTAAATCGGAGAAGGCGTTCTCTGTGGTGCCGGAAAAACCGGAATTGGAGAGACAATGAATGGGGACGAGTACTCTTTACAGATGAGAGCAGATTCAGTTTGAGTAGCGATTCTCATCGCATACTCATCTGGAGAGAGCGGTGAAGCCGCAATCCTCCCTCAAACATCATTGAAAGAGACAGGTATGGAGGTCGCAGTGTTCTCGTTTGGGGAGGCATCATGCTTGGTAGTCGTACAGACCTTCACATCTTCGACGCAGTTTCAGTCAACGGGACCCGTAATTGTAACGAGATTCTTCTTCCATATGTGCGTCTTTTTAGAGGCGCTATGGGTCTGCAGTTCCTTTTTATGGACGACAATGCACCATGTCATCGCACAGTAGCTGCCGAACAGCTCTTAGAGAGTGAGGATATTGAACGTATGGATTGGCCGGCACGATCTCCGGATCTCAATCCCATCGAGCATGTATGGGATTTTCTAGGCAGACGCTTGGCAGCTCGTACCTTACCACCAGTAACGATTCGGGAGCTTCGATTGGCACTGCAAGACGAATGGGCAGCAATGCCTCAACAACTCATTGAAAGCCTCATTCTCAGCATGGGCAGACGCTGTGAAACCTGCCTAGCAGTCAGGGGAGATCATATTCCCTACTAAAGACCGGATGTTTCTTGCTGGACACCCATCACAGGGATGTTTCGGCCTTCAGTCACATTGCGCTCCATGCTACTTTTTCAATCAACCTTCTTTTTATTCCTCTGATTTCTCTTTTAGTAAGTGCTGCTTACATTACACATGTCCTTACGTATTGGGGATCTTACGGTATTAAATGTGTTGATTTGGAAAGCTTTTGTACAAAGTTATATTGAAAAAACTGTCTCTTCCTTAATTTTTGCACACCAGTGTGTATATATATATAGATAAAAGCTTATTTTAGTATAATGACAAAGGTGTACTTTAAATGCATAAAATACTTAAATCATGAACATATAACATATTTTGAGAAAAGGTACACCTAAAACAGCCAATTTAACATTGTCAGTATATAAATGAAGAGCAGTTTGCAACTCCCCTGAAGCATCTCTAGAAAGATTGAAAAAAAAGAATATCTTGTTAACGGTCCGATTACTAGAACCCATTAAGAGACTGAAATTTAATCCTTTCATTATTGGAATGGAAAATCAGCTATCCAGATTACTATTTAAGACAATTATGGTGGAGTAATTCGATCATTAAAGAATATGTAATAGAGATTACGCCAATCATTGCAGATTTTTAGGTGCGGTAAATCACAAAGCCTTTCTTGATTTTCTAAAGTAGATGTTGAATTATGTTTGAAAATTCAAACCAGAATCTAATAAGAATATTAAATTGTTGAAGATTACTAATTGCTATTAAAATATAAAATATAATTGGATAAATTTATCAAATTTTCGATCACAGGGAACTTATTGATAATTGACACTTAAGTATTAAATATTTCCATACTGCCACAAATTTCAATTATTTGAAACTCTCACAATTGAAAAATCTTTAATTGCTCTTTTTAATTCAATAAAACATTTTTTTTTGTTTTACATTTGTATTCCAATAAAATAGTAAATTAAATTAATTTTGAAAGTAAAGTGGAGGATTATTAAGGAATCCGACTATTGGTGACAACATTTTTTTTAAAAAAAAAAAATGGAGATATGGAGATTTTTTTGTGATTTTTGGATTTATTTAGTACATTTTAAGAAATAAATGCTAAAATTAAAAAGAGAAAAATAAATTGTTTCTACTAAAATGGGAAAACGTGAGCAAAAGTTTACAAAAAATTACGTCAATGGGACCTACTCTGTACAAAAAGTTTATGAACAAATTCTCACTTCTTCAACTGTGATGTATTAATGTGCTATTCACTTTTGAAATGACCATCAGGATAAGAGACATTATAATTTTTACATAAACTAGAGCACTTTATTTTAGTTATTGCATGAAATTGCATAAAAAAAAACAGTGATTATATTCACATTTAGGACTAAAAATTTAGTAATATAAGCGGTGATTGATACGTCTTAAGGTTAAAAGACTTCTACTATTACACAGAACATACACAAAAAAAGTTTCAGTCAAAACTGTTTCCAAAACTTTTTGAGAAATCACTGACCCCTTTTGAACATCTTGATCGTGGTTAAAAATTACTAAGTCCGTCGCCAAAAGCCCTCGTGTAGCTGAACAGTGCGACGTTAATATTCACTCACTCATTCACCCGTTTGAGCATTTTTGAAAAAAAAACATAATTTTAGTTAAACGCATTTAAAATTTCACATCTAGTTTAAAACTCAAGCATCTTATTTTACCAAAATATTTGAAGTTTCTGTTCTAATGAATGGAAAACAAAATCCTTGGTATATTTTTGTAAAGCTAATAAAATGGACTATAAAATAAAAAAAATAACAAAAATTGTCAAGTTTTGAAAAGAAAATAATCATTTTATGGTAGTAATAGGATACCTTAAATCGAAGAGAAATCATCTAGTAAATCAGGGGTTGGGCAGACTTTTCCAGGGTAAGGGCTATTTCTAATTGTTTCAAGGTGTTGTGGTCTTCCCAGTGTTAGTGGCGCACACAAGGGTGGGGAGGGGTTATCGCGAGCCCAGATTCTCCCTCCCTTGATTTTTTTTTTCCGATTCATTATAATTCCATGGAACGTAAAATGTAATTAAGTACTTGCTATTAGTAATTTTTATTAATTGATGTTAATTATTTATTCAGTAATTTATTTTTTCCTGCTTTCTGTTCCCTGCAATCGACAATATATATATATATATATATATATATTTATATGCATATATTTGGTACATATTGAAATGATATATCCTTAACCCCCCACCCCTTGAAAAATTCTTGCGTGTACCACTGCCCAATGTTGTAGATGTGATGCCTAAGGAATAGGTTATTATTATATCTTAATAATAAATACGGGATGTGTACATACCTTCAGAATGAAAATAAAGTAATAACACCTTATTTAAAACAAAACGTAAAATATAAATATAATAATGATAGTCACAAATATAATAATATCAAATGATGCATTTATTATCAAATTTAAAATACATTAAAAAGCAAAACATCTTCCTCTAAATTTAGTTTCCGTTGTTAGTCAGTAGCAGACTAATATATATATATATATATATATATATATATATATATATATATATATATATAATATATATAGTCTACGTAATATCAGCCAATCTTGAATTTTTTGTGTATAATTAAAAACTGCTAAAATTTTCAGGCAGTCACCCCAAAATGTCTTAGCAGTCGAACGGTCGATCGCGATCGACGTAATGCCCTCCCCGGAACTAAATGGTCATGAATGAGAGTGATCTTAATTACCATGGTATGTGGACATTTTTTTTCAAGAAAAACTATACATGTAAAAGGCATAATTTTTTTCAGAAGCGACATATATAAAAATGTGACATACATAAAAAAAATGTTGAATCTTTTGGAGCAACTTGAAAAGGATTTGTTTTGGTAGCCTGGTAACTATGGATGGATCTTGCTTCTATCAATAAGGTCCAGAGAATGAAGAGATAGATGATCGATAAGTGAAATCAAAGCGAATCATGTTCCCCGAAGGAGCCTCAAGTACAAAAATATGCTGGACTTTATAACTAACGGACTTGCCGAAGGGTCATATCATCCCTAATGATAATCACTGATCTTTTTTAAGCAAATTGTGCGACAATCTTTTTGTGAAACGAATTGGTATAAGTCAGCAAATGAATACATCTTCTTGCAAACAAAGCATTGTTCATTCTTCTGGATTTGAAATTTTGAGGTTGAGGTTGGCCTTGAAATTTTACTGCGTCCTGTTCTCCTGATCTCGCCCCATGCAACTTCAACTTTATCGAAGAATAGAAAAGCCAATTATGAAATTTGGTAATGGAAAGCACGTCATTAAAGAAGTGCAAACAATGAATTTCAAAGCAATGTGTAGCATTCTATAAATAATGACTGTAAAAGATGAATATATATTTAGGGAAAATGTATAGGGTGAACAAAAAATCCTGCTCTTATTACAAAAAAATTATTATAAAATAACCATTTAATTCAGTGATTCCCCAACTTTTAATACTTGTGATCCAATATCCAATCATAATTTCATCGCGCACCCCTCTATGCAATGGCAATGTATTGAATTCGATAATACAATAATTTGACACTAAAGCTAAAGAGTGTTTTTTTTCCAGGTATAGAAGTTTAAGTTGGCATTACTTTCCAAGATGGCGAAGGTTTAACAGCTGTCAAGTGATTTATTCTCAGTTTGGTTTGGCAATTCATCAACCCGTTTATGTGGTGTGGTAGTTAGGAGATGGGGGTGCCAGCTCAGGTGTCGTCCACGTCACTTGACCATGTTTCAAAATTACGTGGTCCGTCACCAAAAGCCTTCGTGCAGCTTATCAGTGCGAAGTTAATCTTCACTCACTTGGCAATTCATCAAAACGATCATCAAGCAAGGCGAAGATTCGTGGACGAGATTGCCGTTGTTCCTGATTTTCATAAGCGAATTTTGTTTAGCGATGAAGCGCACTTCTGGTTGAATGCCTACGTCAACAAACAAAAACGGGTCGCATTTGAGTGAAGCTAATCCACAAGTGTATGTCGAAACACCGTTACATTCAGAAAAACTGACTGTTTGGTGCGCTTTATGGGCTGGTGGAATCATTGGTCCGTACTTCTTCAAAAACGATGAAGGCCACAACGTTACAGTCAATGGTGATCGGTATAGAGCGATGATTACTAACTTTTTCATTCCTGAATTGAACAATCATGATGTCCAGGAGCTGTGGTTCCAACAAGACGGCGTAACAAGCCACACAGCTCGTGCCACAATCGATTTATTGAAAGACAAATTTGGTGACCGCCTAATTTCACGTTTTGGACCTGCGAATTCGCATCAATATATCGTGATTTAACACCGTTAGACTATTTTCTGTGGGACTATGTAAAGTCATTGGTCTATGCGGATAAGCCACAAACGCCTGACCATTTGGAAGACAACATTCGCTGTGTTACTGCCGATATACGGCCACAAATGTTGGAAAAAGTCATCGAAAATTGGACGTCCAGATTGGACTACATCCGAGCCAGCCGTGGCAGTCCTAGTCCAGAAATCATATTTAAAATGTAATGCCAGAAGATTATCTTTCGAATAAAAAAAATCATGTCAATCTAATAATACATCGTTGTTTTATTGCAATTTAAAGTTCTATACCTCTAAAAAACACCCTTTACAATAGGACTCTAACCTCCTAATTGCAGTTGGCGTACATAAATGTCTCGCTCAGCTACTGCGTAAGTTTTCCTGGACGTATATATACGTCATTCCAAAGTACGATCTTTTCTGTTTACTGATAGCCATAGTGTTTTCGAAGGATTTACTTAATTCATAGGATTTTCTTATTTATTCCCTATTCCACCCACCCCAATACACCACATATTAGTGCATATGTGCAAAAGGGTTGTATTGGGGAGCGAATTGCATAATTTTTAATCGGCATTTGAAGGATTAGTTATAAACTGTACTAATTACCAAGATAAGACTTATTATTTGCATATAATTTTATACATGATGATCACTCGGGATCACTAATAATTATTAAAATTGTTCTTAACTTAGTATTGTTAAATTAATTATGAAATACATTATACAGTATTGATACATTTATATGTGTATTATATAAGTCTAAATGTTTTTTTTATTATGTCAGAATATATTAGGTCTGTTTACTTCCAATAAATTAATATTTTTTTAAAAATAATCTATTGTTTTCGACTCTTCAATAGACTTGCATCCTCTTTCTAGAGCAGGGGTGGCGAACTTTTATCGATCAACGTGCCATTTTTTCTAAAAATGTGTTTAATGAGGTATGGATGTGCCATCAAATAATTTTGAATTGTGATTACAGGGAAAATAATAAAACTATAAATACTAACAACTCTACACTTTTCATTAACTACGAAAACATACCTTTTACACAGTATAGCTGTAAATGTTTTAGTTATGCGTGTAATTGAAATTAGTGTGATTTCTGTTATTGCAGATCGGATGACAAATAACTTATATTATGATTGAAGATGTTTCTTTTAGTAGAATGCATACTGCATTAGTCATCTGCCAAAAAATTTCTCAACAATTAATTATTTTTTCGGTGGTTCGCATTTTTGACAATATTATTTGTGATTTGTTCCAAAATGTCGTTTTATAGACGATGTTCTGCATATTACTATTCCAGGAGATAAAACACATACCGTTTTGACGCCTTTACTAATAGTGCCATATTTATATAGATTCACCCAGTTTGAAATTCTCTGTTACACTTACTATCGTGCACTTTTTGTTCTTTTACTGAACTAGCCATATTAAATAACAGTTAAAAATAGTAAATATAACACAAGCTTTAAAATGCAGTTGTGTCAACGAAATTTTCTATGTTTGCGTAGCTAAATTCTTCATCATAAGCAACTGTAGTTCACGACGTAGCTAAAGCAAGACAAAAGCAAAAGAGTGTGATCCCAGCGGCATTTGTTCGTAATACTTCACAGTGAACTTATTATTTTAAAATACTATGGAAACCATTTTGATCACTGGCGTGCCCAAAATATTGTGTCACGTGCCATTGATGACACGCGTGCCACTGTGGTTCGCCATCCCTGTTCTAGAGTTATCACGCTCCCTGAGGGGTGCACCCCATAGATTGTGAAACGCTGATTTAATTAATAATGTAACTTTTTGCACCATTGATAGGCTAGGATTTTTTTCCCTTTGTATATATGAATGTACCACGAATTTTCCTTTAAGAATGACTCCAAGGAACATATGTAAGAAAGACACCCTTTTTTGCCTAAATAGCGTCGATTCAAGAAAATACCCAGTGTGTGTGAATGTGTGCTTCTTAATCACGAAACAATTTCTCTATTAATGTTCAGCGTCAATTTCGACTTTGTTATCGAAACAAACCTCTTGGTACAAATTCAAAAAGGTAATGATATGAAATGTTTCCAGAATTAGACAGCGTTAAGGATCTTCTTAGAAGTAGCAATGGATTTTCTTAGTTCATACTGCACACGTTCGGCAGCTTCAACAGAATCCTAAGTAAACTTGTGAAGCCTCACATTAACTTCAAATATCGCAAGCAAATTTAATAGAAAATCTTCATAAAGTGTTTAGTTTGCATGCTAATAAAATGCAAGAGATATTAAAGATTACTCGGAGGGAACTAGAATACAGTTTATTCATTCTCCAAGCTACCTAGAAGGCACACATTGAAATGTATTGACAAATTGTCTTATTAACTATAAGTTACTTACACTATAACGAAAAAAAAACACATGTCTTATAATAGTTTTAGAATAATAAATATTTATACTCAGACAAGCGCTTTGGTTCACTCTATATAAATCTGGGTGGTGATTATTCAGGTAACTCTTAAGAACAACAAATACAAATACAGTTTTTAACTTGATCATGTTTAGTAATAGTTAGAGCTCACAATGGATTACATGAATTAAACAAAATCATGTTTTAGATCTACCTGTGATTTAATATTATTACGCATATATATGCCAATATTTCAAGAATACTGCAATTAAATTATGTTTCACATGAAATTTTAATTTCTTATTTATTAGAAAACGCCTAATTTGCGGTGTTTTTGAAGTATAGAATGACATCAAAAGCTACTGCCTTCAATTTTTCTCAATGATGCATTTCTTTACATTAAAAATCAAATCTGCTTCACACGTTAAAATGCTTTGAAGAACGAGCAATAAATATTTTTTTTGCTTGAGATTTTAATCATGTTAAATTTTTTTATGTCTACTTTTCATTTAATTGATGATACATATCATTTATTTTCCTTCGCTGTTTTCCTTATGACATCAAAATGTTACATTTCCAATGCATTTTTACAACATTTTTACAACATTTGTACAGCAAAATTTACTTTACAAAATTCAAAAGTGTTTCAAATTACAAATTGCAGACCAAACATTTTTCCCCTTAAGCTACGCCTTAAAGTTACGCAAAACTTGTAGGAGCAGAGACGCCGAAATTTTGTTATTGGTGATGGACTTCGCCATTTTGAACTCTAGCCAGGTGACATGGACCATAACCGAGCTAGCATCTAACTTTCAAATATTCACACTAAGAAAAAAAAAAGGTTTCAAATAACAGATCGTTTTTCCCTCCAATTACTTTTTACTTTAAATCTTAAGAATTTGTTTTAAGAAATGCCATATGTTTCAAATATAAAATAATGCTAATGATATAAGATATTAATTTTATTTTGTCACTGTAGTTCAGAAATGAAATAAAATATTCATATTTTTGTCTATTTTTCAGGAATGTTATGTGTTAAGTGTAAATTCTTAAAATTTCCTACTTTTTAAGTACAGCTTATTAAAAATAGTGGTTTGTAAATGGTTCCTTAAAATACTAAGGGGTTATTTGGGACCGTATTTCATGGTACAAATCTTGTAAAATATGCACTATTGATGTCATATTCTAATGAGTTCAATATCGTATTTGTATATTTTTAAATTTTTTTAAAAATTTTCTAGAAAATTAAATTTGATTTGATATTAAAATATCATGAGGATATAAAGGCATAATTTGCATTGTAAATTGTGAGAACAGAACGTTGAAAAAGTGTTCTACAAAAATTTATGAAAATATATGAATTAATGAATTTCCTTTCATCTAATTTCAAGTTCCAGTTTTATTTAAAAGTTTTTTTTAAGTATTTTATATACAGCTTCAAAAGTATATTTTAGAATAATATAAATTCATTTTATAAGCTTACAAATAATTTTAACTCCAATAGTTGATTTCTTCTGTTTCCCTGTGTTGAATAAATCTAGTATATTCTGGTTGAGTCGGAAAGAAAAAGAAGGAAAGAAACTCTAGACTTGCTGAAAATGAAAGAAATCGAAGTCCTTCATGTTTTGCAGCATCGTGTTCAAGAAAACAAACAAAAAACAGCCTATATGACTTTGATTATCCACGAAGAATGAAGCCAGCAAAAATGAAGGCATCTAACGAGCTGCGATGTAATCATGATGCTGCCAAACCTGATGATAAATATACTACCAAATGTTCTTTATTTGGCTGCCTCAAGGATACACGATATGTGCAAGATGTAAGATATTTGTAGGCTTTCAATGGAATATGTAATATATGACCCAAAAAAATAAAGATGGAATTCTTTCATTAACATAAAAAAGTTCCTGTGATGAACTAAAATTCTGTGTGCAATTTCCTTACTTTATTTACCTTTAGTATGCTGTCCTAGAATATTTATAAGCAGTAAACATCTGCTAGTTTCATTTAATAATTAATCATATATTGAGCATAAAATTTATTGCAATGAATATATAGTTCGACGAAATTATTTAACAGATATTATGCTATTTTTTTAGTGTACAAAAAATCTAATTATAAACAAAATTCAAAGTGCTAGGATATTTATATCTTCCGTTTGATAACCATAATCAGATAAATATTTCACAAAAATGGATGCAAGTTAAAATCACTAATAGTTGCGACAACAAAGAAATAAGTCAATCATTTTAAAACAATTCCAAGTAACAATCTTTACAAAACGTGAATTCACCCATACTAAAAAGTAATATCAGTGAGATTAATTGGTTGCCTGTAGTACACATACTTAATTGAAAATGATTTAAGGACACATATATAAAAAGCTCAGAAACTAGAAAAAATTTCACAGAAACGTTTAATTTTAATTTACAAAATTGATGAGTATCGCAATAGCAAATTAACGTAAAACCCGCCGTATAGCGCGCACTTTGAACGTAGAAAATGAAATCGAAATATAAAGGTGTGCGTTTTTCACCGGGTATAAAAACGATAGCTTTAAGAGTAAGAAAACATATGAACATAAAAAAAATACTTCTATACATATATCGAAATACTGTTTATTTGAAACAAATGACATACCTTATGAACTAAAAGAGTTCTAGTTTCAGAAATATACTATTGTTTCAAAAGTCTTGAATGATGTATCGGCTTCAAAACATAAGAGAGAGAACATTGTATACTATCATTTCAGATTTTCTTGGCAAAAACGGAATGCACATTATACGGTGAACATACTTAAAAATTAAAAAATGCAGCTTCAAAGTATAGGTGCGCGTTATACGCCGGATTTTACGGTAATTACCAAAACACTTTAAGAAAATTGAAATCCAGATACGTTTAATTTTTGCAACTAAAATTCAAGTGAGAGCTCTTGGTGCCGTTGAAATTCTTATCAAACATAATAATATAATATCTTTAGGTATAGACATATATATACACACACACACACATATATATATATACACATACATATATATATATATATATATATACATACATATATACACTGCTCAAAACAATTAGGGGAGCACATGATTTTAACAAAAGTAAGCAAAGATGTATACCAATAAGTAACATAAAATGAATCATCCGTAATGTAAAGACTACCAGGAAACGGAAAAAGAAAACTTTATATGCAAATCAAAGTTCATGACGTCAAAAACGAGAAAAAGGAGATAAGGGCAGAAATCGGGATGTTGCAGAAACGTCTGTTTTATTGCCGTAACTGTGAAATTCGATTGCGCAGTATTTTTTTTGAGGCAAGGTTACTTGAGAATGTCTGAACAACGTGATTTACCGGAATCCATGGCATGGCGTGTTATAGGCAGACAGGAATCCGGGCAAACACAACGTAGTGTCGCGGACACTGTTGGAGTCACCAGAAGTGTTGTTGCAAGGATGTGGAATCTATTCAAAGAAACAGGAAATGTTAGACGTCGACCAGGGGCAGGTCGGCCACGTGCCACTACATCAAGTTATGACCGGTAAATACAGTTAACAGCCCGTCGAAACAGAACAGAGAATGCTACGCAGCTGCAAAGACAGTTGCTCTTGGCAACAGGACGAAGGGTGTCGAGCCAAACAGCACGTAATCGGCTTCATGAGGGAGGGCTCTATGCACGTAGGCTAATGGTCTGCATTCCGTTGACCCCACGCCACCGTGCGGCCCGAAGAAGATGGGCTGCTGAACATCGAGATTGGGAGCAACATGATTGGAGCCAAGTGCTGTTTACAGAGAGTCCCGATTCAGTCTAGAGAGTGACACCCGACGTGTTCTTGTACGGAGGGACAGGGGCACTCGAAATAACCCCGCATTCGTTCGTGAAAGATCACAATACAGAAGAGCTGGTTGGATGGTATGGGGTGGAATCAGCATAGGCGGACGTACGGACCTGCATATCATTCGGAATGGCACTTTGACGGGCCGAAGGTATGCAGACGAGATACTTCGACCTTATGTCATCCCTTACGCTGTAGCCATTGGAGATTCCTTTGTTTTCCAGGATGATAATGCCCGACCGCATAGAGCTCGTCTGGTGGAGAACATGCTTGAAGCTGAAACAATACAGCGTATGGAATGGCCAGCGTGCTCTCCCCTGACCTGAATCCAATCGAGCATGTTTGGGACATACTCGGACGACGCATTGCTGCGCGACCAAGGCCGCCTGCTACTGTTCGAGACTTGAGATTGCACTTCTTGAGGAGTGGAACAGTATTCCCCAAAGTCTGATCGATAACCTCATCGCATCCATGGCAAACAGGTGTGCAGCAGTCTTAGCTGTTTGAGGAGACCACACGCCCTATTAAAACTCATGCATCATGTCTAAACAGTACCTTTTTTTATCGTTTACATGTAACCAAATTGTTGCCCTAAATCATCTTTTCATGTTTTTTCCATATTTTCAAAGAATTAAAGCTTAATTCCAAATTTTTTTACACCTTTTTTCTGTATTGCTTATTGATACGCGTGTACTATGCATTGTATGCCAATACGTGGCTGTCTTACACGGTTTTCTTCACTTTTTTGCTTGCTCCCCTAATTGTTTTCAGCAGTGTATATATACATATATATATATATATATATATACATACATATATATATATATATATATATATATATATATATATACATACATATATATATATATATATATATATATATATATATATATATATACATACATATATATATATATATATATATATATATATATATATATATATATATACTCAGGAACATTGAAAATAGCGACCCAGGAAGAAAGCATCGGATTAAAATGAAATTTAATACACATAATGACACAAATGAGAGATTCACTTGATCTAAAATAAAGACAATTAAACGAATACAGGGTGTGCAGCGACACAAATACTGGGCAACTTCAATAGTGCGTTGGAATACCTCCAGCTACAATACATACCGCCACATGGTCCAGCATTGAGTTTATTAGACACCTTATGTTGTCCTGAAGCAGATTGGCCCACAAATCTTGAGCAGCCAACTCAAAATCATGTACAGAGTGACACGATGGCATCTACCGTTTTAGCTGATCCCACACGTGCTCTACAGGGGACAAATTGGGGGAGCGGGCCAGCGATGGAAGAGTCTGAAAATGACGTAGGATGTCTTGAGCAACTCTTGCTGTATGCGGACGAGCAATTTCTTGCTGGAAAATTGACCCTGGAAGACCATTTAGGAAAGATTCTACATGGGGTTGAAGAATATCATCAACGTAACGTTGGGCCGTTAAGGTTCCACGCATCACAATTAAAGTGGACCGGCTGTCATAGGCTATGACCCCCCAGACCATTACACCAGCTGTACGGGCAGTGTAACGTAGAACAGTGTGGGGGAATTGTATCGCTCACCATAGTGCCTCCACACCCGTACACATTTATCATCTGTCCCCAAAACAAACTGGGATTCATCACTAAACAGAACCTTTTGCCAACACAACCAATCTGTGACATTCCACATCTATCTGGCTTGGCACCACTGTAAACGCAGTTGCCAATGTTCCGGTGTTAAAGGGAGTGCACGGAAAGGGCGCTTGTATTTAAGATTTGCTTCAGCAAGGTGTCTGTAAATTGTTTGTGGAACAATTGTTACGCCTACGACTGCTCGTATCGTTGAACGAGTCACTGTGGGGTTCATACGTGCTTGCCGCATGATCCTTCGATCCTCTCTCCTCGTGGTCTTCCTGGTCTCTCCAGACCCGGTTTTCCGCACGTGGGTACCTTCTCGTGTCCACTGCTCGCAACAATTTCTAACGACACACTCCGAACGATAAACCTGGCTAGCAACACGGCGCGTCTGCCAGCCTGCAGTTTTCATCCTGATGATCAAGCCTCTCTCAAACTCGCTTAACTGTGAGAAATGTCATCTAGCACGTTTACCTGGCATGTTTCTCTTACCAAAGTCTTTCTACAATCGGTGGGTAATCGTCACGTTTATGAATCTTCGAATTTTCGCAGGCTTATATAGCACCCTCTTCCTGATTGTTGCGCCACCTCGGCAAGTAGGAGCATACGTATTGCACAAATCTTGGATCATTTGTATATCACATTACGCTGTACTTATTTGCAAAGTTTCGCGATGGTACTTAGCTTCTTTCTTGGGTCGCTATTTTCAATGTTCCTGAGTGTATATAAAGGATGTTTTTTTAGAGGTATAGAGCTTTAAATTGCAATAAAACAACGATGTTTTATTAGATTGACATGAATTTTTTTTTATTCGAAGGATAATCTTGTGGCATTACATTTCAAATATGATTTCTGGCAAAGGACTGCCGCGGCTGACTCGGATGTAGTCCAATCTGGACGTCCAATTTTCGATGATTTTTTCCAACATTTGTTGCCGTATATCGGCAATAACACGACGAATGTTGTCTTCCAAATGGTCAAGCGTTTGTGGCTTATCTGCATAGACCAATGACTTTACATAGCTCCACAGAAAATAGTCTAGCGGTGTTAAATCACGAGATCTTGGAGGCCAATTCACAGGTCCAAAACGTGAAATTTGGCGGTCACCAAACGTGTCTTTCAATAAATGGATTGTGGCACGAGCTGTGTGACATGTTGCGCCGTCTTGTTGGAACCACAGCTCCTGGACATCATGATTGTTCAATTTAGGAATGAAAAAGTTAGTAACCATGGCTCTATACCGATCACCATTGACTGTAACGTTGTGGCCTTCATCGTTTTTGAAGAAGTACGGACCAATGATTCCACCAGCCCATAAAGCGCACCAAACAGTCAGTTTTTCTGGATGTAACGGTGTTTCGACATACACTTGTGGATTGGTTTCATTCCAAATGCGGCAGTTTTGTTTGTTGACGAAACCATTCAACCAGAAGTGCGCTTCATCGCTAAACAAAAGTCACTTATGAAAATTGGGGAACAACCGCAATCTCGTTTTGGGCCCATTCGACGAATTTACGCCTTGCTTGATGATCGTTTTGATGAATTGCCAAACCAAACAGAGAATAAATCACTTGACAGCTGTTAAATCGGTTGCCATCTTGGAAAGTAATGCCAACTTAAACTTCTATACCTGGAAACAAACACTCTTTATATATATATATATATATATATATATATATATATATATATATATATATATATATATATATATGTATATATGGCAACACCATTGAGGAAAAAGAAAAACTTTGGACTATTCCATTGCCTCTAATTTTAATGAGCGAAACAGTTAAAACCAAACAATTTAAAATATTCTCATATCTTAGATATTCAGATGTATCGATCCCCGTCGTTTGCCAAAACACTCTCCCCACGCTACCCTGCCAACCCCCGAATATCCCTGTTTCCCCGACACTGACCTCATGAGACAGCAATGCAAAGGGATCGACGAAAAAGAGAGAGAGCCCTAGGGTCCCATTTAACTGAAAGGTAGAATAAGGTCCCTTCTCGATAGATGGTTATCAAGAGGGTGGGTAAGGAGAGAGAGAAACCGTTGTCACCCTCATTACGCAGTTGATTCAATACCCTGTCATTAAGAACATAGCTTGGCTTACATCTTGCTTAGCTCGCATGATGTGTTAAGTTACAATGCATTAGTGTAAGGGAGATGATAATAGCTGGAGAGATAAGAATGGCTTAAAATTAGAATTTGAGGGAAGTAATAAATGAAAACTGTTCAACTTATTAATTAGTACACGATTGGTGAGATAAAGTTTTCGTAAAAATGATAAGAAGCAATAATTTCTTAATTACGTTGCCAATTATGAATTTTAAAAATATAATTTCTCTCCCTTGGAGATAATAAGGACGAATATTTTCATTAAAATAATTATAACTCGTTAAGATTATGTCATTTATTAATTGATGATATATTAGAAGTTTTTAAAAGAAATTTTTAATAAACATTGTAAAAGTATTTTTTGTATTTAACTCTTTTTATTAATAATCGTACAAATAAGATGTATACGTATTTTTTTTATTAAATATTACTGAGACTATTACGATACATATATGTTTCTTCGGATTTTTTATATGCGATTTGAAAAATTTTAGTGAAGGATATAATTTATAAATAGTTATCTAATATTTTTACTACTTTCATTTATTGAATTTATCACACAAATTTACATTTACCGGACCCTTTATATATTCTTTTAAATTAAATTTTGTCAATAAATCACCTATAAACTACATCATTTTTTTTAGAAATGCTTTTAGAGAAATATATATACACTGCTCAAACTAATTAAAGGATATTGCAGTTTTAGGTGGATCTTGTGGCTGGGAAACTTTTTAGCTGATTGATACGTGGTCGACAGACGTAGTATGAGAATAAATTACACATATTTGGCAGAAAAATGCATTTTATTGCGCATTTGTGTACAAATGGAAAAAAAAAAACACAATTTGTGCAAATGAGAAAAAAAGAATAAGAAAAGGTGTTTTCTTCAAAGGAAATCATTTTCAGTAGGGATATGGTTTCCACGGACGGCCAGCAACGTTGAGCACCTTTGAGGCATGGAGTCAATGAGGCTATTAATCACGAGTTGGGGTATTCTGTCCCACTCTTCCAGAAGAGCTCTTTCCTGTTCTTTGAGAGTTTGTGGGGATGGTTGGCGGCCAGCAATTGTCTTCCTAGAGCGTCCCAAACGTGCTTTATTGGATTCATGTCTGGAAAACACGCTGGCCATTCCATTCCTACGATTCCTTCCTCGAAAAGGAAATCCTCCACCAGGTTAGCACGATGTGGCCTGCAGTTATCGTCAATTAAAATGAAGTCATCTCCGATTGCTGCAGCGTAATAGACTTCAATAGGTCTGAGAATCTCATCCCTATATTGGCGAGCAGTCAGAGGTCCATCTCGAATGATGTAGGGGTCTGTGCGCCCGTCAATGGAGATGCCACCATACACCAACACTCCCACACCGCCAAATCTGACACTTTCTTGCACGAACGCATGATTTTTCCTACTGCAACGGTCCCTCCAGATGAAAATACGCTTATTATCCGGATGAACAGAAAAACGGGACTCGTCAGAAAAAAGAACATTGCTCCATTAATTTCTCCTCCAATTCACATGCTCTGTTGCCCACTCCCTGCGGTCGCGACGATGACTTGATGTTAGTCTGACACATACCATCGGTCGGCGAGCATACAAACCTACACCATAGAGCCGAGCGAAGGTGTTTTTGGAGAAGAGTAGCGTTCATATTTCGGTGTCTCCGAGCCGTTAACAGTAAATAACGATATTCATTGGGCGTTGTTGCCCGTCTACGACCTTGTCTTGGTCTTCGGCCTGCACTTCCAGTCTCCAAAAAACGGTTCCAGATCCTGGAAATCACACTTTGTGAGACTCCAATGGCTTTCGCTACTTCGGCTTGAGTTTGGCCCACTTCTAACCTTCCAACAACTCTCCAAGCTTCTGAATCGGTTAAATGACTTCGCTGAGACATCGTACTTTTCGATACAAAGCAGTCACGGAATGCCGATCATCCTTGTCTTCATTTCAGTTGAAAGTCTAATTTCATTCGCTGCCGCTGAAGAGACGTTTTTGACGTCGAACTCAAAATTAGCATACTCCACAGTTCGAAAATCAGAAAAAATTGCATTTGTGATTTTCTTCTTTCGTTTTCGGCAAAAAAAATAGCTTATATCTTTATTTTATATAAAACTTACAATATCCTTTAATTTTTTTGAGCAATGTATATATATATATATATATATATATATATATATATATATATATATATATATATATATATATATATATATATATATATATATATATATATATATATATATATATATATATATATATATATATAT
Organism: Trichonephila clavipes; assembly: GCA_019973935.1. NCBI lineage: Eukaryota > Metazoa > Arthropoda > Arachnida > Araneae > Nephilidae > Trichonephila > Trichonephila clavipes. The sequence continues at coordinate 300,047 of BMAU01002771.1, read as the reverse complement.
ATATATATATATATATATATATATATATATATATATATATATATATGCTTCTATAATAATGATGTACTTAAATATTAAACTAATTGCATTACATATAAAATATAAAGTGATTTATTTATAACATACATTTAATTTCAAGAAAAATAAGTTCCAAACTAAGATGATTTCGATTCAGCATTGATTTAAATATCTTTTCGATTCAGCATTGATTTAAATATCTTAGCAATCAATAATCAATATTGAATTTATTTTTCATATATATTTTCTAACTATATCGGAACACGAAGAACACCTATGTATGTTAGTTCGCTAGTTTTACCTTAACTTTGGCTACTGATAGCCAAGTGAGAATAGCACCATCTGGCGACACCACGAAAGAAATACAGCATAAGGTGTGTACGTAACAAATATGGTGTGAATACCTACAGACAGATTAGTCTTAATTTTATTATTTGTACAAATCATATCGATAAAGAAGCATCTATTAGACGTTTAGAATTATGTAAGCACAAATATTATAATTTTTCAATACAATTAATACGTTTTTATTTTAAGTTAATATGCCAAATTTTTTATGCAAATGTATAAATAAGAACATTTTAATATTTTTGACTACCCTAAAATTGTCAATTTTGCCAAAATTGACATGTTTATGATTTTATTTTATAGGCCATCTTATTAGCTTTATAAAAATACAAAGTTCATTATTTTTCATTCACTGGAACAAGAACTGCAAGTGTTATAGTAAAAGCAGATGCCACTATTTTAAGACAAAAGTCATGTTTTAAAATACGTTTTACTCCAAATGTGTTTTTTTAAATGCTCAAACGAGAATGGAGGCTGCTCAAAAGGTTTTGAAAATAATTAACTGAATTTTTTTGTGTATGCTCTGTATAATAGTAAAAGTGATTTAATCTTCAGATATATCAATCACCATATTATTACAAAATTTAAGTCCCTTATGTGAATATAATCACTGTTTCTTAAGCAATTTCACATAATAACTAAGGTAAAGGGTTTTAGTTTTTGTAAAAACTAAACTATCTCTCTTATCTTGAAGTTCATTTAAAAATGAATAGCAAAGCAACACAAGAAAACTGAAAATTTTTAAATTTGTTCTTAAACTTTTTGTACAGAATAGACCCCATTTATGGAATTGTTTGTAAATTTTTACCAATTTTTTTCCCTTTTTTGTAATAATCATTTCTTTTTTTTCTATTCTTAATATTAGCGTATTTTTCTTAAAATGTATTTAATAAATCTAAAAAAAAAAAAAATCCCCATATCCTCATTTTTTTTAAAAAAAAAGTTGTCGCAAGTTGTCGATTACCTTAATGAAATGATGAACTCATATGTATGTAAGATACGTAGACTGAGAAAATCTAGACTGTTAATATGCATAACGTGTAAAAGATACATTTTACAATAAAACAAATATATCATCAATTAATCCTATACGAAAGACTTACGACAAAATATATTTTTAAACTTTCGCTCATTTTAAATGAGCGTAATATCCAGCCTTAATTTACACTTTCAGTGACAGTCTTTCATTTACTTTCATTTCAATACACTTTGACATACGTTGAATTAAAATGTATGGGCGATCTTTTCATTTCCAAACAGTGAAAGGTAGGTGAACATATATATATATATATATATATATATATATATATATATTTCTATAATACAGATTTTCTGCTTCAAATCCCCTACGGCGATCGAGACAGTGAAATTGTCAAACAATGTCTACGAAATACGACGTTACCAATGATGGAATAAAAGTGTTATGACAAATAAAGCGAGAAACATTCTGAGTGTTCTCTGGAAATTGGGTTGCATTTTCTGTGGCTTCTAAATTGCAAAGTAATAGCTTATTACTTTGTCATTAACGGTAACAAAAAATTACTCATTTACACTAACGTATTATAAAGTACGCTTCATCTTAGAAAATATATGTCTCTCGTCAAGTATGCTATATGTATGTGTTTGTTATCTTAAAAAGTTCAGAGAACGGAATATTTTTTGACTTATATATAGTTTTTGCTTTACATTTCTCTTGTTTTTTAAATACTTTGAAATTACACTATTTTGCCTTTATAAATTACTAGCTGTTATGACCGTTCTTCGCACGGGTTAATTAAAAAATTAAACAATACAGATTGAAGGATAAATAAGTTTTTAATGAGATAATTTTACGTGAATTGCAAATTAAACAATAAAAAAGCTATTTGCCTATCTCAGCTGAAATAAAAAACCCTGTTTATTAAATTTTACGTCTGATAAAAAGGAGCTGATAAAAAGGAGTTTTTATATCGAAAACTCCCCGTAACTCTATTGTGAGTCGATTTTTGAAAACACCTACCTAAGCTGATTTCTGCTCTGAAACGTAACACATTGTTAAAAATTTTGTGTAGTGAACACTTAAAATAGTATAAATAATTTATATCTGGAAGTGTAATACGTTAATGTTACTTTTTGATGTACTTATTTCATGTTAAAATTGTAGTCAGCCTCACACTCGGCCTGTTCAAGCTTTCGCAGTTCCTGGCACCTGGTGTAGATAAAATAAAATGCAAAGTTTTGCTTCACACATAAAAGATAGATATATGCTGTCGCTGGTTTTTTGCAGATGGCAGAATTTTTTCCTACTTACTTAGCAATTATCGTTATATGTTTAACACTTCACGCAATATCTTTATAAATTATAGCCTATGTGTCATTCTGTTATATGAGCTATATTATCGTAAAGTTTCATTAAAATCCATTCAGTTGTTTTTGCGTGAAAGAGTACCAAACAACCAGACAAAGTTTCACGTTTATAATATTAGTAAGGATGTTGAGGAACATACTTTTTGCGAAAATTTAACTTTTTACATGGCATTATTTATGTTCAATGTATATACAATTAAAATGTTGTATTGACATAAGATTGTATTTGGGTACTTTTAGCTTTTGTTATTTTCATACATTGACACATGGGATCTTATGATTTGACTACTGTTCTTTTAAACATAATTTCAACAAGTGGACAGTTAAATATGAATTGGAGTGAGTGATTGATTGTTAGGTTTTATGGCGCAAGAGCCAATTTTGGCTAAGCTATGCCAATGTAAATTTTAATTCAGACCTAAATACGATGCAAAATGAATTATAAGAATTTAAAATCAGTTAATTTCAAAATTTAAGTTATATTTTAATCTTATATATTTGTTTTTAGATTCACTTAAACTAAAATAGCAACCTTACAAAAAATGTTTTCTCCCTTCAGTAAATGAGCATTTTGAAATACATATAAAAATCATACTTAGAATTTGGAAATAAATGTTTACTTTAAAAAATACCTAACATTACACTATTTAATTCGATCTTATTACAATATAAGCTATTCTGGGAGCTACACTTTAAAGTGTAGCTACATTTTCAGTAATAGCAAAAGGTATATAACAGGGGTGGTGAACTTTTATGGATAAACGTGCCATTTTTTCTAAAGAAATGCTTAATGGGGTATAGGTGTGCCATCAAATAGTTTTGACTTGTGATTATTGGGAAAATAATAAAACTAAATACTAACAGCAAAAAACTCTTAATTTACTACAGAAATATACATTTTGTATTTTATAGTAGCTAATGTTTTAGTTAAAAGTGCAATTAAAATTATATAAAGTAACATTAATGGGATTTCTTCCATTGCCGAATAGACGACAAATAAATTTTATTAGGATTGGTTAAGATGTTACTTTTAGAAGAATACGTGCTAAATTGGAGGAGTCATCTGCCAAATGCTTTCTAAGCGAGTCTTTAATGTTATTCATCCCTGAAAATAATGACTGGCAGGCATAGATCGATGAAAATATGGTTAAAATAGCATGAGTCTACTTCTTCAAACAGTTAAACGTATCTAGAAGCGCGAATTTAATGTTTCCAAAATCTCCATTTTTATTTAAATTGCTTGTTAATCTTGCTGTTTCAATCAATTCTAATTTTTTACTTGTTTCAATAAATTTTTGAATCCATATTGAAATAAGCTAGAAACCAATAAGTTGTATTTCTAAATCTTCAATTTCCAACCAATCGAGTTGGGGCAAGTTCATTTTATCGAATGATATATATTACATCAGGATGCAGAATAAACTTCAGCATTTCTGATAACTGTGAAAAACTCGCTGAAAATTCCTTGATTGAAGAACCAAGCGCGGTTGATCATTTTCATCGGTGGCCTGCCCAAAATATTGTGCCACGTGCCATGAATGGGACGCGTGTCAATGGTTCGCCATCCCTGGTATATAAGAACTGTGCGTATAATCAAGCTAGTTCGTCTTTATGTACACCTCTTGAATAGATGCACTTCTAATATCTACTTTGTTTTTGTTTCTCAAATTTTTCCTTACTGTTTGGACATGAAACGTTAAAATTACAATAAATTTCTGACTAAAATAAAATGTGCAGCTTATGAGAAAAATTTCATAAAGATAATTTTACTTACATCCCTGCATAAAACTATAGATTATACAGGGATATCGAAAATACATAAGTGAATTTTAAAAATTTACACTTCGAAATTATATCACACATAATACAAAAGATATTCCACGCTATTAACGATAAAAAAAATATACTAATTTGTTCCCCATCATCAACTACCATTTGCAAAAATACAGGAAGAATTAAAAGAACGCATTTGTTCATCGTTATTAACTCTTGACAATTATATTACTAATTGTGTAAACCGAATTAGGTTACATATTAGATGCTTGCGTAGGAAAATTGTCGCACCACATAGAACATTTGTAACTAAAAATAAGACCTGTTTTATTTTTCTTTATACTAGTGTATTGCTTATTGCAATATGTGTAATAGTTTCGAAAATATGAATATTTAAAATCCAGTCAATTATCTCATTTTTACTAAACCAGTACTTTAAAATAATACTTATGAATTGCATAATGATATAAAATAAGAGAAAGAAAGTGATTATCATCAACTGAGCAATGCTGAAAAAACAACGACAATTTAAGGAATATTTTTGTTCATCTTTAGGAACTGTTGCCAATGCGGTATTGAAAAATATGTAGAATGAGTTAGGTTACAAATTACATACTTGTGTAACAAAAGGACAACACATAGAACATTTGTAGCTAAAAGTAAAATTTGGTTCATTTTTCTTTATTTTTATGTATCAGTTATTTTAATTTGTGCAATAGTTTCGAAAATATTAATATTTAAGACCAATCATTCATTTGTGGTAACCCGGTACTTCAAAATAATACTTAAGAAATACAGTGTGATATACAAATAAGAGAAAAAAGTGATTTTAAAAAATTGAACTATATTGCATATAGAATTCAAACATATTATACCTTAAACTGTTTTTAACGCATATATACTGTTTTTTTCAAAGGGTAATAATTATAAAAAACGGAAATGAATGAATACAGTAATATTTTACCTATTATTACCCATTAACTATGAACTCTTGGATAAGAATTAAATGAAAAAGTAAAAAAAAAATGAATAATAAAATGTACATAGTCGTATAATTATGCTTTTCCAATATGAGCCGTTTTCTTTGAAAGTGGTGTAAATCCATTTTTATCATAAAGTTAGTTAATTATAGCATCGAATGCAATCTGCTATGAACTTTTATCTATGAATAGTTCCCCAAAAGAAACTTCAAAATTTTCCTCATTTTATCATTACAAATTCACTTCTTTAATGTAATTAAAAATATAATTACTTTGAAGGTGGTAAATGTATCCAAATAAGATAAAATTGTGACTTACGCCACTTGCAAAGAAAACAGCTCATATATAGAATAAACTTTTTAATGTCGCGAAAATTTAAAAGATTATGCAAAACATTTCTGTTAAACTCTTTTTCTTTAAAGTATCATAAGCACAGTTTAAATTTTCCATAAATTTAATCAGATCATTCTTATTCTCAATAAAAACTATCATTTATTGATTCAAGAACAAACTTCTGATTATTAATATGACACGTTGACTGCACATTGAATGTTTTGGAATGTACATTTTTTCTTCAAAGCAAAGTTTCCGGTGTTTTTCTTCCATGAAAGATAAATGTTTTACATCTCTTTTGCAATAGTGATTATGAGAAGGAACTTGCTTGGAAATAATTCGAAAAAAATATTAATTTATCCGTTATTTTTTTGCTCTTACTTAAGTAGCATAATATCATTTATGCGTTTAATAAGTTATCCTATCTAAAATATTTTTTTTTAAAAAAAGACCAGCATATTCATGGGAAAATGCTTAATTTAACTATAAATGTTATTTAAACTACACGAGGTATTTAAAATGTTACCGATACAAAGAATAAGTAAGGAATTTTATTTCGTTTTAAATATAATAACCATACTGTTCGAAATACTTTAATCACACTATTTTTGGAAAGCTTTCGCTTTCTAAACTTTGTTTGTGTAAACAAAATAGAAACACCATGCTGAAAGGAAGCACTTAATAGGGAACATATTTAAAATAATTTGCCTCAACTCTAAGAAGATTCCCCAGTGGTTGGTTAAAAGGAAAATACGTTCACACAAATTGCAATGCAAATTTACTAATTGGTATATTCACTAACATAAACACTTTACATCTAGGCCTAAATGCATTAAATGAATGTTTAAATTGCAAATACAAATTAAAACCTTTATTTGCATATGTGTGCCTACACTTAAATATTTTAGAAATTTCTAAGTCACTACTAATGCAATTATTATACTTTTGGGTTATAGATGCTGCGAAAAATTGACAAATGTAAGCCATGCTATTCAAAAGTCTTGAATCACTTTATTTAAAGAATTTTCCTCATTTAAACACAATTTAATTTTAAATAGCTCGCTATTTTTTTTTATTTATATCATGCCAGTTAATATAATTTAGATAAAATTACTTCTGAATATTTTAGAAACTCTTCATATGGAGAAAATAATTTTAAAAAATCAAGGAAAAATAGAAGCGCGTTAACAAAACGTTAAATGATCATTCATGATTAATTGGCCCTCTTTTGCTTTTAATCACTATTACACATGTGTTTGGCTGGATCTGAACTATAAACTCTGAAAATTCAAAGCTGAATATATATATATATATATATATATATATATATATATATATATATATATATATATATATATATATATATATATATATATATATATATATAAAGGAGAAAAGCGACTCACTCACTCACTCACTCACTGACTAATCACGATATCTCCGGAACTATTAAACCTACAGACTTGAAATTTGGTAGGTGGGTTCCCTTCATAGAGTAGACGTCAGCTAAGAACGGATTTTGCAAAGTTCGAACCCCAAGGGGCGTTATAGATAATTATTTCCATTACTAAACTATTAGATGTACAGTCGTGAAACTTGGTACATACATTTCTTTCATAAAGTACAGATTCCCTACATAACGATTTTTACGAAAATCGACCTCCAACGGGCGTTGAGGGCGCTTAAGGGGCGTTATGCATAATTATTTCCATTTTTAACCTATTAGACGTACATTCTTGAAATTTGGTAAGCGGATTCCTTTCATAGAGTACAGATCCCCTACAGAATGGGTTTTGTTAAAATCGACTCCCAAGTGGCGTTGTGGAGAATTAAGGGAAGTTATAGGCAATTAACTCCTTTTTTAAACTATTAGACGCAAAACCTCGAAATTCAGTAAGCAGATTCCATTCACTGAGTAGAGATCCGCTATAAGATGGGTTTTGTGAAAATGGTTTCCTAAGTGGCGTTGCGGGGGCTTAAGGGGCCTTATAGATAATTATTTCCATTTTTAAACTATTCGACGTACAGTCTTGAAATTTGATAAGCGGATTCCTTTCATAGAATACAGATCCGCTACAAAATGGGTTTTGTGAAAATCGACCCCAAGTGGCGTTGTGGTGAATTAAGGGGCGTTACAGGCAATTAACTCCTTTTTAATCTATTTGACGTAAAATCTTGAAATTGAGAAAGCTGATTCCATTCATTAAGTTAAGATCTGCTATAAGATGGGTTTTGTGAAAATCGTTTCCTAAGTGGCGTTGCGGGGCTTAAGGGGCGTTATAGATAATTATTTCCATTTTTAAACTATGAGACGTACAGTCTTAAAATTTGGTAAGCGAATTCTTTTCATGGTGTAGAGATCTGCTACAAAATGGTTTTGGGGTAAATTGATCACCAAGGGTCACTGAGGGGGATTAAGGGGCGTAATAGATAAATATTTCCGCTTTTCAACTAATAGAACCACCTGCTTGAAAAATAGAAGGTATGTACCGTTCATGGAATAAAGTTCCTTTTACAAAGATTTTTGCGAAAGCGAACCCTCAAAGGAGTGGGATTGTGAGGGATTAAGGCGTGTTATAGAAAAATTGCTGTTTTTGAATTTAACTCATTTACTTGAAATTTGTTTAGCACTTTTCTTTAGTTGAATAGAGTTCCACTAAGAATGGATTTTACGGAAATCAACTCCAAGGGGGAGAGGGGAGAATTATTGGGGCGTATTGATAGAAAAAATTCCCGTTTTTGAACTGCCAAGACTATAATAATAAAATTTGGTTTGCATGCTTCTTTCTCGTTGAATTGGAATCCGCTAAGAATGCTTTCAACAAGGTATTGATGATAAAAATTCCATTTTTGCTCTGTTAGATTTAGACTTGACATTTAGCACGCATGTTTATTTTATGGAGTAGAGATTCAATGAAAGTTTCTTTGGTGGAAATTCACTTGATTATTAGGTTAAGTGAGTGACAAATATCTTTCTACTTCTATTTTAGATATAAAAAGATATTAGATATTATAATTTATGTTCTTTTTATATCAAGGGGTGAGAGTGTAACATCTATAAATATATTTTTCAATGCAATCGAATTCTTAATGCAAGATATCAATAATTAATATATATGTAAACAGTATACATATATACAGCATCGTGAAATACCCAGTGAAGCGGGTGAGTAACGGCTAGTATATATATATATATATATATATATATATATATATATATATATATATATATATATATACATATATATATATAATATATAATATATATAATATATATATATATATATATATATATATATATATATATATATATATATATATATATATATATATATATATATATATATATATAATAATATAAAATTGACAAAGTTCTAAAACCTGCAATGCCAAAGAAGAAAGAAATTGGACTTCACGAGACACAACAAATGTAGATACAAAAAAGTCTTTGGACTAAACTGAAGACATATTATGATTTCTAAAGATATATATATATATATATATATATATATATATATATATTATCCGCAAGTTCTCAGCTTAATTTAAATCTGGTAAGAGGACTGGACAATCTATGTACTGGATGCCATCAATCATTGCTGTGGAATAACTTCTTTAGGAGATTTAGCCCATGTGGTGAATAGCATTACCGTGAAAGGTGAAATCCCAACTAGAGAATAAATCGTGCATTTAACAACAATTCTCTTATATTACCTTGCTGTATTTCTCGTCAATCATTATCCTATCAACGATGGGATAATGATTGACACCGTTTGCAGCCATATATAATCAAATTATGACTGAAGGATGGTTATTAATTGTAGGTACAGTGCATTCTACCGTGAGTTCTCCCAGGCATGGCCTAACGGTCAATGAATAACCGAAAGTGGTCTAATAGAGAAAATTGATTCGCTAGTTAAAAGTAATTTTTCATACTGTGTGTGTTGGGTAGACTAGTGTTATATTTCTAACCAGAAATAACCTTCTACTTTTTTCAATTTCTTATAGCAACAGTTCTTCTTTCACTTTATACGTTCGCAATTTAACTTACAGCCATTTTCTCAGTGCTGTAAATGAGGAGTATCCAATACACATCATTTATTCAATTATCGAAGTTGTTCAGTCAAATTCAACTTTGGGCTTTCGAAAAAAAAAACCTATTCTCTGAACTTAGCCTTTCCTTAACCTCTTAACTACACAAATTGCTCCCCAATGCCGCCTTTTATTCACATAGGTGCGCTTATGTGGTGTAATGGTGGATGAAGGCATTTATAAGCAAATTTTATTCTGAAACAAGTAAATCCTTAAAGTCCGGTAGTCGAGTGGTAGCATGTCGCGCTTCCACGCCATAGGTCTGGGTTTCATTTCCGGGCTGGTCAAGGTTGACTCAACCTTTCCTCCCTACAGCAGTGGGTCGATAAATAAGTACCAAGCTTCCTTGGGGACTTAAACACTGGGGGTTTTGCTTCAGACTGACCACCTGATCGAGGCATCTGCTCATGCACCTTAGCTCCCAAAGGTCACGTATACTGGGATGGGCACAGTAGGCCCTGGCCCTCATGGGCTGTTGCACCACTGAGTTTGAGTTTATAAGTAAATTCTTCACAAATACTGTCAAGTTCATTTTATTGAACTTCAAAGCTTTTGGAATATTCTTACGGATAGCAGTGATATATATATATATATATATATATATATATATATATATATATATATATATATATATATATATATATATGTATATATAAACCAGAGCTAGAGTTAATATTGTGGTGTTGAGCAGAACGTATATAGACACCAGTGATAGTTAAGGGGTTCGTGAAGAACAACACCTTGAATAACTGAATCGTGTATGTTGAGCAATCATTTTTAGAGTTTTCTACATTTTAATAGCTCTCTAACAACCACAGAATAACAGCATCCAGTGGCGCACACAAGTGGGGTGGGCTCCAAGGGATCCGATCCCTCCATAGCTCTTGAATTTTTTTCGATTAGTTATAATCCTATGTATATGCTACGTAAAATTTAAATATGTATTTGTTATTAATAATTAATTTTATTAATCAATGCTAATTATTTATTCAATAAATAATGTTGCATTGTTTTTGTACCCGAAAATTGACAAAATTAAAATAATATATTGGGCGGTGTATTGGAGCATGATACCGAAATATTGGACTTTCATCTTTGTACCCCCCTGAAATTTTTTTGTGTGTGCTACTCTGACAGCACATCCTATATATATATTTAATTTTTCTTATTGTTATGTATTTCTTTCTTCTTTGGCTTTGTAGGTTATACAACTTTCTCACTTAACATTTTATTTTATTCCATTATTGCATTTTCAGGCATTACTGTAGGCTGCGTTACGCCAGTTAATTTTAGATCAAATAGATATTGTTCGATTGTATGTTACTTACTAGCAAAATGATTATGACTACCATCGTAACTAATGATGTTACAACACACATATGGTTATTTTTTTCAATACTTTCTCAACATTGAGTTAAGTTTTAATTGTTCTTATTGCTATGTGTTTCTTTCTTTTTTGGCCTTGTAGGTATTACAAGTTTCTCTCTTAGTGTTTTATTTTATTATACTATATATATATATATATATATATATATATATATATATATATATATATATATATATATATATATATATATATATTTGTCAATTTGGAAAACCTTACAGATCTGCTAATAGAAATCTAATAATCATTTCTATCTCCAAAACTCTAAGCTTTAAGAATGAGTGTCGTAAAACCTAACTACTTATTTACTTCTTACAATGCATTTCATTAAATTACCGTCAAATAGTAAACTCGCTAATACCTGATTGGAGTCAATATCAAATAGCTTAAAAAATATTGTATTACTTATTTATGATTTACACATTCTTACGAACTAGTTGGGTTTGTTCAGGCAAATTTGCTTTAAATTTTATGAAAAAATTAGTTAGAAATATGATAAAAGTGCTTTGAAATTTTTAATTAAAAATACTTGCGTAAGCAAAAGATTTACTATGTTTTGTGAGTTATTAAGTGCTTTTGAATGGAACACTGTAGATATGCTGCAAAAAAAGTTTAGAGAGAAAAACATATAAAATAATTTTGAGGGTAATAACACCTTATTTATTTCCAGCAAATTTTGAGCTTTCCGAAAAGCTGAAAAGAACGATACTGCATTTAAATATTGAAGAGAAAAAATATAAATTTAAGGAAACCTGGAAAGAGTTTTTCTTAAGTACAAAGGATAACAGTTAAAGTGTGATATATTTATTAAACAACAGTTACTGAGAAGAGACTGAGAAAAAGCGTCTTTACAATTTATTCAATATTTTTGAACGAAATATATTTTTACGCATGTAATTTCTTTATTTTTAATAACCTTTAACACGGAATTCTGAATAGAAACAAAATGAGACTTTGAGAAGATTAAAGATATTTTTCAATTATATGCATTTTTATACGCTGAAAGTCAGAGATATCTAAAAAATGTTATTAATGTATTATTGAATGATTACCCCTTTGCAAATATTAATATGTAAAAACTTGGAAGGTTTTGAGATAAAAATAACAAACTGTGTTTTTCATTATATATCTGTTACACCATCACTAGGTAATTTAATACCCTTGCTATTGAAAATTCTAAATAAATTACTTTATAATATTTTTTTCGAGTACGTTGTCCCTTTGCTAAATTTCTTATGCGAGTGAACTATGTTTTACTTCTTTTATACTTTTTTTAATTGCCTAGTGTGGAATTGTGGGAAATTTAAAAGTGTGCGCTAAAAATTTTAATAGTTACTTATTCTGGAAAACCAGAAGATTTTTTTTTAAATCTTTTTCATTCTAATTATTCGAATAAGCTGATTTCTTTCTGCATTTTTTTAAGCTGAACAAATATTATTTATTGACATTGAAATCCATTTCGTAGCAGAACTTTTTTTTTCATTTCTATCATTGGAAATATTTGTTCTGAATGTCAATAGAATAGATTCTCAGAACTTAAATAAATACTTAAGAGTGTAACTGTCTCTTTGAATTTAATTCTTGAAATTAAATTCAGTGAAGTTCAATCAGATTTTTGTTTTCTTCAGCACATTTTATTTTGTGCAATTCTCACAGTATAAGCCTCTAAAACTATTTAAATACCAACATCTTCTGGCTTTGTGTACTTTCTTTGCCTATCATAAAGACTACTCAGTACGTTTTTTTCAAAAAACTTTTTTTGGGGGACCGAAAAAGTAAAAACAATTCATGTTTTATTTTTAGATTATAAAGTTGGTTCTAAAAGTAAAAAGATAGTATGGCCAGCCAATAATTTACAATTTGAAACAAAATCAAAAATTTAAAAAAAAAATTAAATTTTTATAAAAGGCTCAATTTTTAAATTTTTTAGTCATTTTAAGTTATTTATGTTTCTTAGATTCTCGCAAACAAAAGTTATTATGGATTTGAAAATATGTTCTCTTGTTGATTTTTAATAATTATTTTTCCAATTAAAACTGGAAAAACACGGAATTTTTTTAAAATATTAACTTGAGAATTTAAAAAAAATAACTAGATATATCAGATTCAAATCCATACTAACTTTTATAGTATATAGGTTTGGAAGAATATGCAAAAAAGAAAAAAAAAGACTCAAGGCAAAATTTTTGAACAGAAAAAAACCCTTAGGGTTTTTGAAAATTAAAAGTCTGAAAAAAATACATTTAAAGTTTATAAAGTCACAGGGGAGAATCTAATATTGGCTACAAAGCTCTAATATTTTACATGGTATGATCTATCACAAGTTCTACGTTAACACATTTCATTAATTAAATATGACGAAAAATATTTATTTTTAATTCAAAATATATTTTTGCATAACATTGATAGTATTTGTTACAACGACAGGTTATTCAGCATATACTCTTAACACTATATTTCCACAAAGGTTTTGAAACACAAACCATTTATGTACAGAATAATAAGATACTAACATGAGCTAAAAATTACCGGGTTTGTACATATTTTTTTCTTCTTTTTTAAATTGTAGCAGTATAGTAAGTTTGAGTTTGTGTTGCGCAATTTTAAAATAATAAAATACAGTACTGCAATGTGCTTACCATAATGAAGTTTGATTCAGTATGGAAATATTCAGTTTTATCGTCAATATATACTTGAATTCTGAATACTTGTATTTTTAAGTCTAGTTGCAGTATCAGATGAGGACTGATTTTTTGATGCATCATTTTTAGTAGTATTCCATCTCTTCGAAGTAGTGTTTCTCATACCAACCAGAGAACGTCTTAGGCAATGGCACTTTTTCAACATGAAACAATTAATGATAAAGCTTCTAAGTTATATATAAACTAATTTTAAAGCAAAAATTGATCTTGAAATCAATTTTATTTAAGTAACTATGATAACTCAAAAAGCAACATATAATCAAGCAGAAAATATTTTAGTAATAAAAATTGAAATTACTAACCATTTTTTTACTGGAAGAGTTGACTGTGGTAAAAAATATTTTTAATTAGTTCAGTTTGGGAGAGGAAAAATACTTTATAATGAAACCGAAACCAAAACATAAAGTCAGAAAACTTCAAATACCTAAAAAACTAATTTGTTATTAGATATGAAATTTGATTACAATCTTCCCAATTATATGGAACATAAGCAAATGCGAAAACAATTTTTATTTTGGTATTTGTGAAAATCGTAACGTACCGTGTAGCCTTAATCTTGCCTGAGATCATCTCGACACGGTACTCATGCTTCAACACCGGAGTTATATATGGGGTAATTTATTTTAGGGCATCTTATTGTTATACGCGAATACACATGTTAGAATAATTTTATTCAACCTTCATCTCTTCGTCAAACCCAAATCTAAAGTTAATTTGAGCTCAATTCAATATATGGTGTTTGATGATCAATATTATGATACTTCAATGATCAATCTCAAAAATAAAAAAAATAAAAGTGAAGATATACTCAAGCCAAAGATTGTTTTTGACTAAAATCAAATTATGAATGGTTTAAACAGCAGTGATCAGGAATTATCCTCTCATCCGACAATCATAAGACGCTGGAACAGTGTTTCTCAAACTGTGGGGCGCGGTAACCCTGCGAGGGGGGTGCGAGCATATTGAAAATAAAAGGATTAAATAACAATTTTTTGGAATGAAGTAAAACAAAATGCTTTCTGACATACTAAAAATACACATTTTCACTGATATAATTTATTTTTATCATCTGGTGATCATCAAAAATAAAAGATTCCACTTCAAACGCTCATTAGCCATCTTTGATCCTATAACCAAATTAAAAAAATATTTTGTTTGCTTTGCTGTAATCCCACGATGAGAAATTTTTTTATTACGTCTCCTTTAACCTAAAATATTACTTTAGCTAACCTTCGAACTTACTGGTATGGTTATCTGCGTCGTTTTATTAGGGAAGTTGTAAATAATATATTTCTGTTTCACCTTTTCCATGTGAAAGAGTTTTATGATATATGGATAAGCATTTTGAGCACTTTGAAAAATTATTTGGTCAAGATTTATTTTTGAGTAATTTGAAACATATAACGCATAATGAAAAACGTTTTACAAAATTATTGCTTAGAACACATGCTACACTTTCCCCATGAACAATTTTGTGGTTTTGATTGCAGTTTTGTGCGACTTATTATGGTTTATAAATGTAAATGAGCAGAATATTAAAAAAATGGGCATCTGTGATTCCTGTTGAAAGAAGTTGAAACTGATCAAGCTATTGAAGAACCTACTGAAATAATGCATATTAATCATGATATAGCGAAAGTAAATATCAGAAAAGCGTTAGACTTGAAACGTTTGAGTTGATTTGAAATTTTCAAATGCTGCCTAAATATCTCTATGAAGAAACCTATGAAGCCATAATGTAGCACTTCGCCTTATCAAAAAGATACAAGGAAGAAAAGTTCAAAATGCTATTTGTAGATATCATCAAATTACAGAAAACTACAAAAAAGTGAACAAAATATGACGTTTTGCTGTGGAAAATTACGTTCCTGTGTTAGCGAAAAGTGTCTGTGATTTACGTCCTTTATTAACGACACGCACATTTGCAACAGTTTCCTTAGTTTTATTGGATTTTGTCTCAAATTTACAAAGAAAAATTGAAAAGTTCTTGAAAGTAGGTAAGTATATTTTCTCTTAATTAAATTATTCACTGGAATTGTGATTTTTATCGAGTATAGTAAAAATAATTATAAAATAAATTATAGTTTTAAAACAAACAAAAAACGCGCTTTTATAGTGAATTGAACTAAAAAGCTAAAAAAATGAAAATATATATTACTTAAAAGTAACATATACAAAATTTAATACTTATCTTGTTAATTTGTACGGTTTATAATTATGACCGTATTGTAACTTTAGTGCCAAAGTGCATTATTATTGCATTCAATACATTATTATTTTTAGGGGGGCGCGATAAAAATTATGATTGAAAATTTGGTCGCCAGTAGTGAAAAAGTTTGAGAACCACTACGCTAGAAACAAATACTATAAAAGATATTTCTACATTTGCTGGACGAGGTACCCTGGAAGTTGAGAAATGTTTTGCTGTCTTAGAATTTCAAATGCAATTGTATGAGATGTTTTACATGAATATGAAGATGCAGCTTCTGGACAAAAGAATCCTTGCAGATCATGCATAGCAGTTAACGCTGCTTGTCTTAGTGAACGATATTTTATATCCCATATTCCTCCTACTCCAGCAAAACATGAGCCTACATGACAGTGCAAAATTTGTTGTTCATAAAAGGATGTAGATGAAATAAGGAAAAGAAGTAAACACAGTTCTGGTGTAATGATTGAGGAATGGGCTTGTGCTTGGAAAAGTGATTCCAGTTATACTACACAAAACTGAATTACAAAACTACCTATAGGTATTAATTTTTATTTATATTTCCTTAATATTTTTCAAAAAATAATGCTCTCCTAGAAATGAACTTTACCACTGCCATGCTGTGTGTCAGCCAATTCAAGCGGATATGGAATTGCTACAAAACTTTTAAAAGTTTGTAAGCGTGTAACACAAAATATCAGTTTTTAACAACTAAGTATATCTAATTTTGCACAAAACATTCGATCTTTGCTCTAAAAAATTGACAATTTATGTATCCAAATCATAATAGTAATTTAACAGTTAAATGGCTAAAAAGCTAATTAATAACCAATGTAAAAGGGTAAAACTATCACTGAGTAATTTAAGGAATAAAAAGCATTGCATTGTACATAAATATTGCATTATGATTATTGTTTAATTTGTATATTCTTTTTTTTATGATAACCCTTGCAAAACACCCACAATTATTTCAATAATTACGCTTACAGAATATAAAAGAATCTTGTAACACAATGGGTCGTGTGCAAAATCTATCCTCTCTTAGTCGGGTTCTCTTCCATCCAACCAAATTGGTACTTTAAGACTTTCGTGAAGGGTGTTTCATACAGGGTGGGGCGTCGGGACATCCTGTTTTGAAAATGCAATAAAACACACTACATGATTCATTAAATTTTAATGTTAGGTTCTGTTTACCACACAATATTGGAACTTTAAATTTACACAGTTTTAAACAAAATGTCGGTTAAATGTCGCCCTCCAATATCAATACACTGATGCAGTCGGTCTCGAAAGATTTGAGTCACCTTTTCAAGCATATCAAAAAGCATATTATCACTTTCGGTTGGAATATTGTTCCGCAAGTCTTCCAGGGTCTTGGAGCGATTTTTCTAAGCCAGGGACTTGAGGTAAGCCGACAGGAAGTAATAGGAAGAGGGAAAAATCAGGTGACCATGCCGGCCAGTTAATGTTAACTCGCAGGGAGATTAGTCATTCGGGGAAGGCTTCTCTTAAAATACCCATGTAAACCCTGAAGGTGTGGACTGTGGCCCTATCTTTTTGCAACCACTCGTTTACAAGACCCCTTTCTTGGAGAGTGGGTAAACATAATTATTGGAATATTGTCACATACTGGTCTGAATGGACAGAAGAACTCGTTCCACATTTTCAGGTGTTCTAATGGTCTTCGGAGGTCTTTTCCTTTCCTAATACGTTCTATGTTGCTCGAAAGGCATCCATCTACACTAAAACACATTTCCAATCAAAAACATGACCTCGTGCAGGAATATCAAAGAGATGACGAAAGACACGTTGCTCTGCAATTACCGACGGACTGAAAGAAAAATGCACCTCAACATCAGAAGAGCTCTGCTGCCTCGACCACAGCATGTTTGAGACAAAGATGGATGGATAAATATATATTTCACTCCTCCCCACGCCTCCTTCTTACTACGAATATCACTGAAGCATGTTCAAAACAGGAAGTTCTCACCCTCTCCTTGTATATGAACCAGACGCAAACCCCCTTTGGGGGGTAAGCCATTCAATGCACTTCTCCGAGGGGACGACCAATCCTGAAGGAAAAGTAAAAAAAAAACGTTATTCTCCAGTCTACCGGTGACATTTGGGATGGATGCATATGTGACATACCCCTCTAATATGATTTCCGTTTATCAGTACGTCGTCTCAAAAAGGTTACGATAAAATAATGCTTCCAATCAAGTGAACATCAGTACCAAATAGTACGTAAATAATCAATAAGGAAAATTATAATATAGAGTATTATAGAGAGTATTTGATGATGTGGATGATTCTGAATTACAATTGCGTAGCTAATTTGAAATTACAGGGCCCCAGAGAATTTTCATTTGGCGAGTATGATGGAGGTTGCATTTCATTTTTAAATAAGTATTCATTAATTCTTAGCCATAAGCTTATCTTGTCTACATATAGCTTACTCAGATCTATCATTTAAGTTGATAGAAGTGAATTATTACGAGTACATGTTTGCAACCATTTCATGTCCCAATTAACAGCTTCTTCACCCATGCTGGGTTCGGATCCCACCATGAATCAATACGATCAAAGATACCTCCGTTTTAACCAATATGATGAGGAACAGCAAAAATCTACATTCGTACAATACATTTGATGCGAAAATTAATTAAAAACTCTCTCATTTGTCAATTATCACTTGCATGAAACAATGTAATTATCATTAAGGTATCCAACTACCCTAAAATCTGGATTTTTTTCAAAAAATGACAATTTTTTTAAAAATTTAATTTTAAAAGCCATCTTCTTAGCTTAGTAAAAGTATTAATTATTTTTTTTTATTTTCCATTCACTAGAACAAAAACAACAAGCGTTTTAGCAAAAGCAGATGCCATAATTTAGCACAAGTTGTCAAACTTTAAAATGCGTTTTACTCGAAATGTGTTTTTTTCGAAAAGTTCAAACGGGGACAGCGATTGCTCAAAAATCTTTGAAAATAATTTGCTGAAATTCTTTGTGTACGTTTTGTATAACAGTAGAAGTGTTTTGACCTTCAGATTTACCAATCACTGTTTTATTTCAAAATTTACAGTTCTTTATGTGAATATAATCACTGTTTTTTTAAGCAATTTCATATAATCACTAAGATAAAGTGCTCTAGTTTTTGTAAAAATTAAAATAGCTCTTATCCTGATAGTCATTTCAAACATGAATAACAAAGGAACACATCAAAATTAAAAAAATCGTGAGTTTGTTCATAAAATTTTTGTACAGAGCGGGCTCCGTTTATGCAATTTTTTGTATATTTTTTACCATTTTTTTTTTTGATAATAATAATTTTTTTTTCTGTTTTGAATTTTAGGATTTTTTCCTTAAAATATACTAAATAAATTTAAAAATCCCCAAAAAATCCCATATCCGCATTTTTTCAAAAAAAAGTTGTCGCAAGTAGTCGGATACCTTAAAAGTGAAAGGTGTGTCTTTATTTTCCCAACTGGTTAAATTAACTTTCTCATCTTTAGAGAACATATTGAATGCATGAATTTATAAATGAATCTATTAGGTGCTTATTAGTTAAAAAAAGTTTTTTAATCACATTCTTGTATACAATTAAATCACTACATAATATAGAACTCAAGACTTAAAAAATTCCTTATGTTTTTTTTGTTTTTTTTTTAAAAAATTTTAAAAAATTTTTACGTATGACTTATGCAGGAGCACGGGAGCAATTCGTAACATACTTCATAATTGTGAACCATTGTCATTTGACGAAGATGAGACGACACTTAAGCTGACAACCTTGAATCCAAGAATTCATGCCACTCCAATGTCAGCAATTTCAGCTTCGATACGCTTTACATAAATTACTCTTTTCTACACGATGGGTCTAGAGCGGCACCAGGACATGAACACACAATTCAACAAATAAAACTTCTGCTACGAGTTCCAACCTTGATCGCGTACCACCATAAAATTTGCACTGACTTTCAGTCAGCCTCAAGCAGGATTTACTTAGCGACAAGTTTCCACACTCCCATTTTAAATACAAGTGAAACAAGTTAAATGAATCAGCCAGAAACACACACACATATATATAAAGTAATGTAAGAAGAATATAATAAATAGATCACCCCTAAATAAAATTATTAAATATTGAAACATACTATAAAGCACGGCAAGTATAACGCGTACTTTTAACACAAATAGGCCAAAATTAAAAGCATACAAAGCAAAATCAAAAGCATGTAAATTAAAATTATACTTCTACATGCATCGAAATACTGCTTATTTAAAAGAAATTGACTTAAAGTGTTGTAGTTCTAGAAGTGTAGTATTTTTTCTAAGGCTTGGAATGAGATACATTGAATAAGTGACTTTAAAACACATAAAGACATTGCGCACGTTCATTTCAGGTGTCTTCGTAATATAAAGAGTGCGCGCTATAGGGCGAATATACATAACGAAAATTTTTAGCTTGAAAGTATAGGTATGCATTATACGGCATGCGCGTTATACGTCGGATTTTACGGTACTTAATAAGGATTTAAATTTTACAAATAAGACGTTTATACTTGAGCTATATGTCTATTATAATAATCATTTTAATTTATTTGCAGTAATTTAAGCTACTTATGTGTTATACCGCCGATGAATTTCTTCAAATCAAAAAACATTGCCAGATGATGCAATATGCAGTTTAAAAATAGAAATCCTTTCCCACGCATTTTCAAACGCAATAATGATAAAAAAACTAACGGTATTAGTTATTGAGAACCTTTTTTGATTTTGCAAAAATGTGTGTTTCACGGCATATTACTTAAGTACCCAACTTTTAATACATTAAAATTATATATTAATGTAATTGCAATTCTCACTATCCAATTGTAATTTTTGAAGTATCTTAGAAATTCGAGCATTTATGTATTTTTTTTCAGTAACTTTAACAAAGAGAATGAAAGACAGTCTAAAAACAAAATATTAAAGAAACAGTAGTGAAGGTCGCTTTAAGCTCAAAATAAAGACACCGAACGTTTAATTCTTCTCATATTACTCAAGTTGTTTTTGACAGATATATGGTCTCACAAGGAGCGTTTGCAGTTTAATAATTTTTAATTTTGTCCAACTCTACTCTTTTATTTTACCTCCAAATTAACCAGTTAAAAATTCAAATACGAATGAACAAACACTGAAGAATCGATCGTAATTTAATTGAAAATAAATCACTGTGATTGACATCAAGTTATTAATTTCTGGGAAGGACTATACATTCTTGGTTGGTTCTCAGCTTTTTTTATTGCGGGGATTTTTTAACCGAGTGTCTGCCGACGACAAATTACTCCTTACCTGAGCGACAGTTTAATCACTTTCCTCAGATTCTCTTTCGATTCCGTTGCTGAGCTGTAAGGTTTCTAATTACAGAAAATTAGAGTTTCAAGTAACTATGCCCTAACTCCATTGTATCTAAAATGTGGTATGTGTGTCAGAAGAAAAGCTTGAAATTCTGTTTAAGAAATATTTCGTGGGAGAGAAAAGAGAGAGAGAGAGAGCGAAATAAATATTTTTCGAAGAAGTAACACGATAATAAGAAGCCTTTTTTAATGAATTTGTCATTTAATTTTTCTTGAAAGTGCGAGACATATGGCGTAAAATTTATGAAAAGAAAATTTTGAAATAAATAAGGTTGTGTCATGTTTGCTATTAATAATAAGTATATCTATGACTTATTTGTAACATTATCAACTATAATTTAGGGCTAAAAATAACTTTTATAAATGAGTTTTATGTAATTATTATTAAATGGTAAATGATTTTTTAAACATGTTAATATATTAGGGAAACTTTTATCTTTTATAATTGAAGTAATCTTTTTCAACAAGTTTATTTTTCTTACCAGTATTATATTTAAGCCATTAGAAAATGGTATGCATCAAATAATCACCAAGATTATAAGGTAATAATATTACTACTGAAGACTTGAGACGTTAAGAAGGTTATGAATGTTTGAAGAGGTTAAGGCGCCTTAAATTTGTCGAGGCTCTAAGTTACCCCGTTGGTGTGATATGGAAGTATATGAAAAGCGGATGCCCACTCAGAGTCATCCCGGTGCTTGATCTTCATTCAAAATTAACCCTTCTTAGCATGATTGTTTTTTCTTTATTGGGAAATAAATCAGGGTGATATAATTTACACAAAATCCTAGAATAAATATATAATATAAAATAACTAAAATATAATATAATAGAACTATATATCCATCATCATGCAAATTTACATGTTAAGCTCAGTGCAAAATAAATAAAAAGGTATTATATTTTGTATCATTTTTATTCATGGTGATAGTTAAAAATAATAATAATTATTATTATTCTAATTGTACCTGCATCATCGTCAGAATGTTCGTCATCAAGGCCATTTTCTCATAGCCGGATACCTTCTAACTGATCCAATCTTCAATTTTCCTCTCTTTTAAGTTTCTCGACAAAAATAACACAAAATAAACATATTCGCCATAGATTAGAAGTGAAACAACTGTATAATGACGTAAATTTCTGTCATCGAGTTTTGTGAAGGTTATTTAGAGTATTCGCTATCGATTGCACAGAAAATATCAGAAACACACACAAAAAAAAAAATTCCCACTCATTATCGCTTGTAGTAGCAAAAAACTAGCAGATTAGTCATAAAAAATATTCAAGAAATGGCACATTTCTTCCAACCACAACAAACAGTGGAATAACAAATTTAAAAACACTATAATGATTGTGACATTTGATTTTTTTAATTTGGCAAGTAAGTTCCTTTTTACGCAAAAATCTTGAAAAATGCTGCCGGTAATAACCAATTTCCAGTACATCTGCTTTGAGTATAATTTTTTGTTTTCTAAATGTTCTGATGTAAATTTCCATCATCATGCTAAGAAGAGTTAAGTAGTCCATCAGAAAGAGCCTGCATTTTGCTTCACAGTTGCTCAATCAAAATCAAATCAATGATCAAGCTGGAAGAGATATGGTTTTCGGTAAATGTTTCAGTTCTAATTGTGCATATGCAAAAAGTAAATTTCAAAGCTGGACGTTTTTAAAAAATATATAAATAACACGTACGAATTTTCTATTTAAAAGTTTCAATGGTGAAATTCTTGAAAAATCTGATTAATATACAAATTTAAAAATAAATGCATTTAACACACAGACCCTAATAAAACTGTTTGCCCTGTTTTAAAAATGTAGAAAAGGAAATCAATAACGATATATTTCATAAATTTGAACTGTCTTCAAAGAATGAGAACGACACCCAAGCTGATACTTTATTCTGCTGCCATCTATATTTTGTGAAATTGAAGAAATGAAAACCTAACTCAATAAAACGTAGAATAAAATTTCATTTATGACAACAAAATATTTTGCAACAGTAAAAATTCAATTTTTTTAAGTATAAAATCAATTGAATTTTTACACTTTTAAACCTATAGGTTAACACGGTCCTAAATATGAAATTAAATTTAGCAAATAAAGAAATTAAAATTGGGGAAAAAATAGAGTGTTTGTATGTAGCATTTATATATATATATAATAGTTATATCTAAAAAAAACTACCTGGTGTAATAAAAACAAGTAATTTTTTATAAACTTCATTGTTTCTTAGCGTTCCTATGGTGATATTGAGAATAAATCTCAAGATTGTACGAATTATATCTACTTCAATACACAATGTTTCGTAATTGTACTTCAGAAATGTATTATATGACAATACATCTTAACGATGTATGAACTTACAAACATAGGATATGCAAGAAGTAATCCTCCTCGTGAAAGGAATAAAGTTAATACGTATTATTAGGCTATCATGGAGTTACCATACTTGAATTATATTTTATCAGAATAAAAAATGTTATATTTTATTTATTTATTAATATATAAACAATAGCTTCGCACGAATTGTACCTTAACATCAATAAGATATCGAATATGATTTTTGAAATTGCATTCCTAAAATCAAATATAGAACTGGGTTGTGAAGCAAAATATAGTGAATAGTGGATCCATTTTTCCAGGAATTTCTCCGTTATTGAGTACATGTAAGTACTGATTTTTAGATGTCGGGACCTTTGATATTGATTAATCATCTTACATAATTTTTCCTACATATCTCGCTTGCTGTCAAAGAGCGTTGTACATCCGTTTCTCAATTTCCTTTCGTAAAAATTTGCAAAATATTCATATTATTTTTCAGAAATTAGCTTATACAAAGATCTACATGAGAGTTACACATGTTTATGAAACATAATATTACTTAAGTAACTTAATACAATCAGCTTCAGATGAGATCGCATGTATTAACTATGCCACGATGCACAGTTAAGATGTGTTTATTTTTTTTGCATGTGTAAGTATTTCTTGGCAGGTGAATATATAATCACTATTTAAAATAAGAAATAATTCACAAAGCGATAATTGATTATCGAAGACATAATACCATTGTTATATTTTTGATTAAACAATTTTCTCACACACCCTAATGGCAATTCTTCTGATAACATGTTTCTTTTTCTGCGTAAAGTGTTTAATTGAATAAGATTGTTAGGTTATATTGTTAAGTCATTAAGTTGAATATTTATGATTTTGCAAATTTTTAATACTTTTTGTCCTTTGAAATTTTTACAATTTTCTAAAGAAAATTCAGACAGACAACTACATTAGTTATAAAATATACGTAAAAGAGTCATATATATATATATATATATATATATATATATATATATATATATATATATTGATTTTATTCATCTATTGTACTTTTTCAAGGATTGAAGATTAATGGAAATGACCACTTCGGATTCGGGCATATTCTCCTTTAAAATACGGTCTATAACACGCACTTTCAACACAAACAATAAGATCGAAGTTTATGGGTGAGCTTTATACGCCAGGTATAAAAATTATATCTAGCATACAAACATTAGACTGCAATAACTATTGAAATACTCTTAATTTAAAATAATTGTCATACCTCATGAGCTTAAAAGGTCGTAGTTCTAGAAGTGTACATTTTTTTTTTAAAAGTCTGGGATAATACATTGAAAATATTACTTCAAAACATAAGAACATTGCATACATAGGTTTCAGGATTCTTCGTACAAAAATAGGGCTGCGTGTTATACGCAGGATTTTATGGTAACTTTTTCACAAGGCTTTCTTCGGTTTAATTTTAAGTACAATATAGAATTTAATATTTAGATTTTAAGCTATTTTATATATAAGCTTATTTAATTCTATTCTGTATTAACCGATTTTATCCCACTGTCCTATTTAGAGGACAGCTAAAAAATATAGTGTGGAAAACATTTTATCTATATTGCGAATATTTTGTCAATCAGAACGTAGGGATTATGCATCAGCTTCTTTTAGCGTAAGTTATGTGTTTCTCCCCCACCCCTTCCTCCGGACATTTGGCAATGTGATAGTACTCCTTCGTTATCATCCTGGTGGTTAATTAAAGCTATATTGCTCTTATGAAATTTTTAGCGCATTATTTTTTAACTGTCCTCTAAATAGGACAGTGTGACGATACGTATGCAATTGACGTGTTTTCTCTCTTTATAACTAAGAGTAAATAAACAATTATTTAATTCTAGTGTTTCACCCCTGCTGAGTTATGTCAATGCTAATGTTTCTGAAGTTAGGGGAATCATTATAGTTATTAAATAGTTTGGATTCAGTTTAACTGTAAATTTTGCTTGTGATGTACCTCCTTTTTGGAAGTATATCCCTCGAAGTATCAGCGGGAGCTAGAGGTGTAGGGTTAGCGAAATAACTCGGATCAAACATTATCTTAATATGACTTTATTAAGATATTCAACTTAAACTTTTAATAAATTTAATTACAATAATTAATATGAGAGAATCTGCGCTAACGCAATACGCAACACACAATATATATATTTATCTGTGTTTCGTCTAGCCTCCTCAAACAATCTTTCAATATCTCCTACTGCAAACTCCCGTTCCGTCTGATACCATCACTAATTTCTGAAAAGGCGTAATCAACTTTCTACCTTAGAATAATTCCGCAGGGGTATTCCCCGTTGTTTCGTTTACAGCCGTACGAATAGCATAAGCAAACTCACGTAAGAATTGGTCCCATGTGTCATGATGCTCATTAACATAATTTGCATCATTTTCACCAGATCGCGATTTACGCGTTTTGTTCTATTTGCTTGAGGTCTATAAACAACAGTCTTCACATGCCTTATGCCTAATCTTTCACTTAAATTCTCTAAAATATCGGAAATAAATTGGGGACCGTTATCAATAATTAATTTTATTGGAGCTCCAAAACGAGCTATATAATTATCGAAAAAATTGTCTGCTATAACTCGAGCAGAGGCTTTTTTAAGGGGTATGATTTCAGTCCACTTGCTGAAATGATCCGTAATTACTAATATATATTGGTTGCATCTTACTCTCGACACGGGATACAGACGTAACAAATCTAACATAACTATTTGATTTGGATAATTTGATACAATTGGTATTACCGACCAGCTGGTAACGCGTTTTTATAATTATTAATTTGGCACATATGGCATGTACAGACATATTGATGAATGAATTTTCTCATATACGGGAAATAACAAACATCCCTTATTTTATGATAAGTTTTAAAACGTCCGAAATGACCTGCTTATCGCTTGTCATGAAATTCTCTCATAATTTCATTCCTTAAAGATTTTGGGGGGAATGTATACTCGCATTTCTCCTAATGACGTTGCATATTTCGCATAAAATAACAAGCCTTCTACTAGTCTAAAATCGCAAGACCAATACTCACGTATTGCCGCATTAACCGAGCTATCTTCTGTAGTTTCTAGATATCTATAGATATGACCTGATTCTGGGTCTGTTTTTGTTCTTCTATTAACTGAGCTCGTGACGAAAGTACCAAACCTCTGATTATTGCACAATTAACTTTCTCTCCTATTATACTTTCAATTGGGTTTCTCGACAAAACATCAGCTATTGTATTCTGAGTTCCAGGCCGATGCTCCCATTCTATATTAAATTCTGCTAATTTTAATGCCCATCTGATCATTCTATTTGACATATTTTTTACCAGTCGTTAAATGTGTTAACGCAGCGTGATCTGTAATAACTTTAATTGGCAAAGAACCTATATATGTTCTGAATTTATTCAGAGCCCAAACCACTGCTAAACATTCTCTCTCTCTCTCTCTCTCTCTCTGTCACCATTTAATTCCTCTCCGCAGCACTAAGCGTACGAGAAGCAAAAACTACTGACCTCTGCTCTTGGTTTAGAACCGCTCCTACCCCTATTGAGCTTGCATCCGTAAATAATTCAAAATGTTTTTTGAAATCTGAGAATTTTAAAACTGGCGGTTTTGTTATAGCCGCCATGACCACGTCGAATGCTTTCTGCACCTTAATCGACCAATTATATATATAAATCTCTTTAATTTTCGCTTAAGATTATAAAGAGGCTCGCAAATATCGGCATATTTTTTAATAAATTTTGCGTACCATTGGGACATTCCTAAAAATTTCGACACCTCCTTGGAGTTATGCGAGGTTTCATTTCAACTATAGCTTGAACTTTTGTTTCATCAATTTTAATTCCCTCCTTATTAAGTATTAATCCCAAATATTTTAACTCTTCACAACCAAATTTACACTTATCTTTATTTAACGTTAACCCCGCCTCATGTAATAATCCAAAAACTTTTTTCAAATGCTTAACATGTTGAGTGAATGATGGAGAGGATATTATGACATCGTCCATGTAGACATTCACAAACTTGCTTATCACGAGTTTGAGAATTATATCTATAGCTTTCTGAAAATTAGGAGCTGCCCCTGACAAGCCAAATGGCATTCTGCGGAAGGCGTATGTACCATTCTTCGTGACAAACGCGGTTTTAACTATATGACTAGGGCTCACAGTCATCTGAAAATATACCGACCGAAGGTCCAGGGCAGACATTATGCCTGTGTGGGGTATGTTCATTATTTAATCGTCTGTTAAGGGTAAATGATACCTAGGGTACTTCGTGATCGCATTTAGTTTTCGATAATCAACAGCAAATCTATATGCTTCCGGATTATCCGGTGGTGTGTAACCCATTATTCTTTCTACATAACACCACTGGTGCGCGTACGGGGATTGAATGGGAATTATAGTCCCTCTTTCAACATTTTTTCAACGTGATAATCGAGAATCTCTTGTTTAACCCTATCATATATGTAGGGCCGGGAAACAATCGGTGGGTTATCTCCCGTGTCAATCTCATGATATAAAACATGCGTAAACCTTGGTTTATCTGAAAACAATCCTTGAAAACTATTGAACAAATCTTGTAATTCTCGTTTCTGTCTTTCTTCTAATTTTGTCTTAGAAAGATTTATTTCTACTTTTTCTATTTCAACCGTTTTAACCACTTTATTAATCTGCGAATCTGGAATCGCCTAAGATTTTCGATCGAAGTCTAAAATGACCTTTGATCCACCTATGAAGTCTATCTCAAGAATACATGGGTATTCCAAATCTGCTAACACATGGAACAACCAAGGCTTTTCGAAATCCCGTATTCGAATATTTAATTCCACAACTCCCATATTTCGACATTAGCTCCTTGCACCGTGATCACCTGAGTACTCGATTTCTTTACTTGTTTATAAAAAAAAAATATTTTTGGTATGTCTCTTCCGATATAAATGACTTCTCCGCTCCAGTTTCCCATAAAGCTTTCGTAAAAGTTTCGTCTAATAAAATAGGAACGTACGGAAGTTCTACCGCAGACATACATATTGCTGAAAGTTTAATCGGTAACTGATTTATCGACTTCGTCTGATCACCTTTAATATCACTCACTTTCAAAACATTTAATCGTCCCATTTGCTTTCTACTGTCTCGACTAAAATTTTCACTCGAACCCCTATTTCTTTGGTCCCCTCTACTAAAATCGTCATTTTGACCTTGATTTATAAATGGATATCCCCTATCGTTAAATATGCGATCATCGTTTTGAAACCTATTCCTGCTCTCGAACCACTAACTTCCTTGACGATTGTTCTGATAGTTGCCCCTATAATCATTTCTACCATTATTTGGTCTATGCTCCACTTCAGCATTTCTCCAATTTCCTCAATTTTTACCAACATTAGGTATCCTACGCTCATTCCAACCTCGTCCTTCCACGTTATTACTATTTCTCGTACCCAATGTATCCTTGCACGAATATCTTTCCTCAAACTTAGCTAATACTTCTAATAATTGAATCGCTGTTTGTGGGTTACGAACCTCCACATAGTCTTGGACTTGCGGCTCAAGTCTAACTAAAATATGATCTACAAGGGCTTTCATTGACATCCCCAGTTCTAATTTCTTATTTAACTTTAGCAAATCGTCGGCTCCTGGTTCTGACTTTGCTGAGACGCGTAAAAACGTGTCTCTAAATCTTTCCTATTTTGGATGGCAGGGAATGCTTTCGACAATGCTGCTTTCAGCTGTGCGAAGTCCATGGCGGTATTTTGCACTAACGTCGATCCGAATATTTGGTACCAATCCAGGGCTCTACCTAGGAGATGACCTTTTAAATAAGCACACGATAAGTCACTGGGTATTTCAAGTAATTTAATTTGGTTATCTATACCCTCTAAAAATTCGATGACATTTTCCGACCCAGAAAAATATACTTCTGGCCAAACATTAAATCCTCTCGAGTTTCTCATATCGGGGTCATACAGATTAAACCTAGTTAGGCGCCATTGTGATGTACCTCCTCTTGGAAGTATATCCCTCGAAGTATCAGCGTGAGCTAGAGGTGTAGGGTTAGCGAAATAACTCGGATCAGACATTATCTTAATATGACTTTATTAAGATATTCAACTTAAACTTTTAACAAATTTAATTAAAATAATTAATACGAGAGAATCTGTGCTAACGCAATACGCAACACACAATATATATATATATTTATATTTCTAATTCAGACCAATCTGAATAATCGAACCGATTAATCCTCAATTCTAATAAATAATCAATCCTACCTTATATTAGTTTTTAACGCTACGGACTAACTTCTAGTCTAACACCAATATGTTTATCCAGGACACGTAGAACTTAAATCTTGAACCACGAACTTCAATAATCATCAGCAGCCACAATGCACGTCAATTGTCTAACATTTCTTTACATTGACATCACGCTTACTCTAAGATCCTATATTTATCATATATTATTTGCATCTCTTCACTTCTCGTTTCTTGGAAAAGACGTGTAAGACGTCACATGCTGTGTTACCAACAGATTCCAGTGAACTAACTGACGAAGATAAATGAAATGAGAATGAAGTAAATTGTCGTAAGATAACTGAAAACGATGTTCCTGGATCTCTGGTTGTTATAATTTGAGATAGCTTCCAGGCTGAACAAAGCCTTAGCATTTCAACAACAAAGAACAGAAAAAGGATAAATGATATCAGTCATCTGGTTTTATGAGTAAATCACTGCAATATACAAAATGGGAACCGCATGTTGAATCAACTACAAATGACTTGCTCAATCAAATGAACATTGTATTGAAAGTAAAACTCCATCAAAGCCTTTTGATCAGTTTTATTTCAGTGAAGTTTATGATCTAATTGTAAAAGAGACTGTGCGATATGTAAAATATGTAAAAAAACAACCACGATTTCTTGATCACTGCAAACGATACGTGTTTTTATAGGATTTTTGCTTCTAACTGGTTATCATTCAAATACTTGTGAACGTGATTACAGGTAAAATGCTGAAAACCTATGCATTACCCTGGTGAAAGTGACATGTCACTAAATCTTTTGCAAAGGGTGAAATATTATTTACACTTTGTAGACAATGAAACTGTAAATCAGTATGCCCAGGATCGCTACTTCAAAGTAAAACCCTTGCTTGCTGTACTTAATAATAATTTTAGGAAATTTGGAAACGAATATGTGGACACAAAAAGTACAAGTTAACGTGAAGATGCGAATTTGATAAATTCTTACAACAAACCTGTGGGCGATGTACAATACCACTACTGTTTGGCTGTACTTTATTTGTTTAATATTTGTGGGAACAAAATGTTACTGGCCCCTTTTTAAATGTTCACTGAATATGGTTATGGTAAATGCCTGGATAATTCTCTAAACTCTCAACAAAAATGAAGCCCTAAACTTGAAGGAGTTCCAAAGAGCTGTAACTATAGTTTATCTGAAATAACTGTGATAAGAACAAGAGGTAGACCTAGGATCTCAACTGTACCTTCTGGTGCAAAATAAAACGTCTGTAAAGACTGTAATTGTAATTGTTTACTAAATCGAGAAAAACAGATCCTTTGTCAAAGAGAGAGCAGCAAAGGTAAACCAAAATCATACTGTGGCATATGTGATAAAACACTTTGTCAGGCTTTCTTTTAACTTTTCTACCAAAACTAGAGGGGAATTCAACTGAAACGTGAACTATCTTGTAAAAAAGAACGCATTATTTAAATAAAGTAAAATTTTGTACTCTCTTTTTTTTAAACATCGAAAAAAAAACCCAATAAAATATTTAAGTGCAAATTTTATCCCCTTTATCCCAGTGTTCTATTTGGAGGACAGATTTCTCATATAAAATATGAAAAATTCACAAATTTTGTTTAGGTTTAACTAACTGCAGAAAATATGATTCTTCTCAAATCTGAACAAAATAAATACATTGGGATAAAACGGGTTAATAACACAATTCCAATTATCACATACATTGACAAATGTGTAAGATGCTAAAATATTCGATAATTATATCTCGGCAAATATTAACAGGCATGCAAATCAATTAAATGCAAAAAAAGTTAATAAAAGTTTATGTAGTATGAAGTAAGATAAATAATTTTGTTCTGAAATTTAGTTAGAACTCAAGTTGCTAATATATTATGAAACATGATTTTAAAAGAGACATTACTGAATTTTTCAAATTGAAAAGGTACGGGAGTTTAAAAATGATTAGTTACGCTTTTTTTAACAGATTAATGGTACCAAAGTTAAACGTAGCCTCAATAAATCATTTTCAAATGAAGTCATGTGGTAATATTGGGAAGCTTCATTTTCCCAATAGTTTTGGTCGGGAGAATGAAATGGACATTTTGATGGAAGTGACTTTTCTTGATTGTCATTGGGATATAATTAGAACTTTTTAGTAACACTAGACAGCTAAAACAACTAAAATATAAACTAATGTTCTTGTTTATCTTGTTTTCATTTCCAACAAATTAGCTTATTGTTCATAAAATATACTTTTTGCTTCTTGCTGAATTTCAATTATATCAAGAAAAAAATTCACACTTTCAGAATAATGATTATAAAAAGCAAAACTAAAGAAAGCAGCAATTTTAAAAATAAAATACGTAATATGTGTATCTAAAATATTTCGTTATTTTAAGATATCTAGTCCTTTCTTTGACATATTTTAAAAGCGTTAGGTAAAATATTATAATTTATTTTTCGTGTACAGATAGTCTTGAAACTATTTCCTTCTTAATTAAAAAATATTCATGTTTATCGACACAGAAAATTCATATTTTTATCTATTTAGCCTGAATAACATTGAATAATAATCACTATATATATTCCGGAAATTAATTTCATACTTCGTTAAATTTTCCATTAAATTCTTATAATTAATAGACAAAAGGAAATTGATTCTATATGTGTTGGGGCTTCATTGATAGTAAAAAATTTAATTTCAAAATTAAAAAAAATACATAACCCTCAATTCTTCTCATTTCTTTATTGGAGAAAACGTAAATATTACGCTGCGAAAAACAAAGGTTTAAATTTTAATGAGGTTCTCATTGTAATCTGGAATTTCTGAAGCATTATAAGCTCAGTTTTTCGAGATTTAATTGCATAGGGAGCAAAAACAAAAGCAGATAAATTAATTCATAGGTATACTACTAAAGGAATATTGATGTTATTTAATTCATTTCTTCTGAAAAGTATATTACATTCTCGACTCAAATATAATTCATTATATTTTTTTAAAGTATTTTTCTGTTTGAGTATTAAAAAAACCCAGGTAGATTCTCTACTAAGATGCAATTAATAGTCATCTACACACACCTCAAAAAGGAAAACTTCCTTTTAATATATGTAATTACCTCAAGCTCCTTTATTTATTTAATTTTTCATTAAAACTCACTAAATACACGGCTGAGTCACAATCGATACAAGTTATTAATTAAATTTATCGAACACAAAATAATCGCTTTAATCCCATACTTTTCAATTAATTAATATTACATGAGTCTTTTAAATTTGTTTCTTTTGAACAAAATGGTCAGGGAAGTTTGAAATAACGGAAAAGTATAGATTTTTTCCCTCTTTTCACCAGGGAGGGACCAAGAACATTTTCATTTTTATCTCCCGATTAAATTTTACGCATTGAATGAAAGGAACAAAAGATATATTTGAAACCGTTGAACCGAAAGTGGATCAATCACATGGTTGAATTATTTTTGGAATAAATCGAACAGTAAATAAAAGGAGCTCTTAGCCAGTGAATAAGAATTATTTAGTATCTCCAAAACTTATTATTGTAAAATATTAATGCAAGCAGTTACTTAAAAAATAAAAATAATAGAAAATATTTAAAAAAAACCAACACACACACACAACCATGGAATACTTTAATATATAAGCATTGAATAAAGTCTCATACGTTTGAACAATATTAAAAAAAGGATTACCTACAGATGCTTAGGAATTTTGATTAATTTACATTTATAAGAAATCATTACTTTAGAATTCAATTCCATTGCATTTAGGGGCGTTTCCCAACAATTAAAATAAGATAATAACTCATCTCAGTTTTGAAAGAAAGAAGCTACACAGAATGATTACTTCTTCACTCCTTATAATCTATATGGATTTTTTTCCGGATAGTAAAAAAAAACAATGCAGAACTCTACGAATTTCAGCTGTTTTAAAAAACAAGTAACATAGAAAAAATTTATTGAAGGCAATTCCTACTTATATAGGTCAACAAACGGAAATTTTATCTTAGTTATTTTAGAATAAATGATTACATTTAATGTATATATATATATATATATATATATATATATATATATATATATATATATATATATATATATATATATACTATATACACTGCTGGCCACCGTAAATGCAACACCAAGAAAGACAAAAGATAGCACAACAAAATTTATTTTGTAGATAACATCTTGACCAAGTATCAAATGATTTAATTTATAGACTTCTGTGAAGTGTGGTTCCTGCCAGAATCAGTAGCCAGAGTAGCCGCCATTGTTGGACATCACCGCTGATACACGCCTCGGTATTGATCCAAAGAGACTTTGGATGTGTTCTTAGGGTACAGCAGACCAATCAGCTTCCACACGTTGCCAAAGTTGATCTATGTGGCAGCTGGGGGTGTAATCTGGGTCAATCGTTGAGCAACCATGAAACACATGTTTTCTATCGGCGAAAGATCCGGAGAGCGAGCCGGCCAGGGAAGCAATTCAATCTGGTGATTGACGAAGAACATTTGGACAATGCGTGCCACGTGTGGTCGCGCATTATCATGTTGAAATATGGCTGTGGATAATCTCTGAAGGTAAGGAAGTATAACTGGCTCCAAAACATCGGAGATGTAGCGATGGCTATTTAAAGTATCGGCAATGCTTACTAGAGGACTGCGAGAGTGATATCAAATACCGACTCATATCATAATACCCGGTGCAGGACCAGTGTGGCGGTGCATAACGCAGCTGTTTAGCATCCTCTCTCCACGGTGTCTCCAGACTCGAATCCAGATGCGTGACTCGTCAGTAAAGATAACTTCATTCCATTCTGCTTTCCACATCCTTCTTTCATCGCATCATTGGTGGCGGAGATGTCTGCGGTTCTGCGTCAAGGGTAGACCAAGCAATGGACGTCTTGCGGGCAGACCACTCTGCTGTACATGACGTCGAATCGTACGCAAAGACACTAAATGATAGGTTACAGACAAAATGTGCTGTACTATGGTTCGTGATGTGACTGAGCGATCCATCACTGCCATGCGCACAATTTTATTGTCCTCACGTGAAGTGGTGCACTGAGGTGGATGC
The DNA here is from genome assembly GCA_019973935.1 of Trichonephila clavipes. Classification (NCBI taxonomy): domain Eukaryota; kingdom Metazoa; phylum Arthropoda; class Arachnida; order Araneae; family Nephilidae; genus Trichonephila; species Trichonephila clavipes. The sequence goes on along the minus strand of BMAU01002771.1, from coordinate 264,728 downwards.
GATCCACCACGTCGGTCCGTCGTACCCTCCTGCATCCAAGGGTCACATATCCGCATTACAGTTGTTTGGTTTCATCCAACACGACTGTTACGATCATCAATGGTTCAGTTAATCAGTGACAGAATGCTTTTATATCAATCAACGCTCATATCATCACAATCGTTAGACTCAATTAAATTCGATAAATCATTGAAGACAAGTGTAAGATTAAATAATAAGTTTAATGGAATATGGAGTGCGTCTGCACTCGGTCACGTACACAAGATCTCTGGTGTCAACAAAGCATGTTTTTACAAGCAGCGCCCTCTATACTGAGGGGGGTTATACAAACGACTACTTATTTCCCTGAATGACAATCCACCACCTCTGTAGGCCACTATCATTCCTCTGTCGAACTCGGATACTTGATCAAAAGCTGATCGCTGTTTTTTCTACGTGACATAACACAAGTCTGCAAAAAAACCTTTTTAAAATTTTTTTTTTGATTTTATTTTAACTGATCTTTATTTAGTTATTTGCGCTGATTCTAAAAATGACATGGGTTTTTTTCTATCACGTAAGGCTTGCCTACAAAATAAAGGTAAACTATTTGAAAAAAGTACAAAAAAAACGAAAATTTTGGATTTGTTTTTATTATTTTAACATAAACTAAAAGAAAGAAAAACAAAAATAAATAGCTTAAATAAGAATAATAATGATACATATGTGTTGAAAATGTTATCATTAGTCTTTGTAAAAACGTTCTCTTTTTCCATCGAAGCTTCTTTTAGTACTTTTTCGGCTGTGTTCTTGTGAATTTTCCCGTTTTAACATCCAACAGTAGTCTGCCATCATGTTGACATTCCGACGACTTTGGTATCTGCGCTCCATTTCTTTTATATCCTGATGGAAACGTTATCCTTGTTCCTCACTTACAGCCCCAAGATTTTCTGGAAAGTAGTCCAGATGTGAGTGGATGAAATGGACTTTGAGACTCATGTTGCAGGACAATACTTTGTAGTTTTGTAACAATTCAGCAACCAAAACTTTGTAGTTTGGATCTTTTTTTGTTTCCAAGAAAGCCTGTTACAACAAGTTTAAATGAATTCCAGGCATTTTTTTCTTTTATTTCAATTTTAGTGACAAAAATTTCATCTTTAAAAAGTTTTCTTATGTCAGTCCCAACAAAGATGCCCTCTTTCAGCTTAGCATCGGATAGACCAGGAAACTGTTCACAAAGATACTTGAAACACTCTCCTTCTTTGTCTAATGCTTTCATAAACTGTTTCATTAGCCCCAAATTTATATGAAGTGGTGGAAACAAGATCTTCTTAGGATCTACTAAACTTTGTCTTTCAACATTTTTAACTCCAGGAATGAGAGCCTTTCTTATTGGCCACGTCTGCTTTACGTAGTGTTGTTTCCTGTCAAGACTATCCCATTCATAGAGGAAACATGAAAACTTTGTGTAACCACTTTGTTGACCTAGTAACATAGAAATAACTTTCAAATCACCACAAATGGTCCATTTATGGTCAGAGTAGCTGAGCTTATTAAGAATAAACTCAAGATTTTCGTAGCATTCTTTCAAATGGACTGAGTGTCCAACAGGCACAGAAGCATATCGGGTACCATTGTGAAGAAGTACAACTTTCAAACTCCTTTTTGACGAATGGATAAAAGTCTCCATTCCTCTGGTTCATACATAATTTTGAACATTATCAAAATTGCAGGTACATTGTTGCAGAAAACTAGCCCCCCCCCCTCTTGCGTAAAAAAAGGGACAAATAGCTTTTCTCTAAATCGGTACCACGAAAATGAAACACTGGAGTTTAACAAATGTCTTTCTTTAAGTCTAGATCTTAAAACTTCCGCTGTGTCCTTTGAGAGGCCCAGACCTCGTACTAAGTCGTTCAAATCTGATTGAGAGAAAAGTTTAGGGTCATATGTACCTGGATCGTAGCCATCATCACTGTCGCTGCTAATATGTGATATTTGGTCTAAATCGTCTAAAATATTTTCCAGGGTATCCGGAGGTGAAGAAATAGGCAAGTCAGGTCCATGAGGTACAGGGCGAATAGCCGAACGTATGATTTTTGGGTTTGAAATGTCCTTCCTGTTTTTTTAAATTGAAACCTTGCACTGAACAAGAACAACTGCAACCAAGGTCACGACACCTAGCAGCCAGTAAGATTGGGAAGGGGGCAGACAGAATGAGACATATCTCGTTCCAGTAGGTACTGCTATTCCGAGTTTAGATTCATTGTCAGAGCAAATAAATAGAATAAAACTGTAACCTATTAACTGTAACCTATAAACTGTAACCTATAAATTAGTAACCTATTCACCATAAAAGATCCATAATTCAGACTAAATTCACCAATTATATAGGCTATAATATTGAAAAATCGTAGGCATACTGGACCTGAAACCCCCTGAAAATAAGAAAATTTCAGATGAAATTTGTGACTTATCTAAGGGTGATGGAATTTCACTATTTTTCCAGTAATCAGCACAAAAAATATAGTTAAACCAACTAGTTAAATATACACAAATTTTTTCATCGCAGACCTGTGAATTAATCTTTTTTTGAAAAAAACCACAAGAAAAAACACAGTAGCTGAACTTGAAATCGTCGAAATCTCCAAGCCTTAAAGAGCGCATTGAGGTGGCGCCACAGGTACGTGTGATGTGAGTCTGCGCTGAAATTCTAATCATTTGCGTATCTCACCTCCGCTAATGCATGTTGTAAGTTTCATGTTATTTGCATGCTTCCTTCAGGGTGTTGCATTTATGGTGGCCAGCAGTGTATATATATATATGACAGAATCACAATATTAAGTGGCAAAATAGAAAGCGATTTTCTATTCTATATATGGTGTTGGACTGGTATTTCTTTTTGTTACTATTTATCATTCATAAATCACATTCTCAGAAATTAGGCCATTCCAGGTAGGATTCGAACCCATGACTTTTGAATTATACGTCGAAAGCACTACGGGGGAACAACCAGCGAAATTATTTCGTTTTTTTGTATATGTTGTTAAACTATAATTTTTTCTTACTATTTATTCATTAATTAAATTTTTTAATTTAATAATATTTGAAAAACAGTATTAACATCAAGTGTCATCCAATTCAAGTTTAAAAAAATATTTGAACTTGAGTGGATGAATAAAGTTTTTTAACGATTGAAATTTTGTAGATATGAATATATATATATGTATTAGGTGTACAACTTTGCTTCCGCCGTTTTGCAATAGAGGGCTGTAGCGGTAAGTGGTAGTCGAAATAAATAGATCGTAGATGTCATACAATAAGCTTAGTTATTTGTAAACACAGCGCCATCGAAATATTAGTCGATTTGTGTCTGCATTGTTACACTTATTGGTAAACTAATTTAAATTTTGCAAAGCTAGCAGTGAAATTTATGTATCGAGGAGGCATGAAGACGAAAAAAACAGTTTCTTAAAATTGGCCTTTAATAATCAATCATAAAGTCACTCTGCTCGTTACTGGAGCGATAAAAAAAAATAAGTTCAAGAAGCAACATTACCAGAGACATCCGATTCGAACCGTCTTCTAATATTGTAAAATTAATTTTCTAATCTAAAATGGTGATGCAACCTGCAGTTGCATTGCCAACCAGCCTTTCTCTCCCTCTAAGAGAGAAACTACTCACACACTTCTTATATTTCCGTTTCTCCTTCCTTTTTAAAAACTAACATGAGCCGAGTTTAAATACTAGCTCGATTTGCATGGCAGTTGCTGCCAACCTCAAATCACGAAACTCAAAAAGATCGGGTTCGAATCGGTGTGCTTACTTTCATTGAGATCATGGAACGGGATTGGAAAAACAACACAAGGAGATCATAAAAATTTGGATCCGATTTTTTTAAATGTCTAACAATCGGCCCCCTTTTTCCAATCTCGCACCATTATCTCTTACAAATCAGTAAATTTTAATCTATAAATCACATGTTATACAATTTAACACAAAAAATACATTTTATTCACAATCTTTATTGTAATAAACAAACTAATATTTTAATCTTAAAGAAACAGTCTTATTCTCTAAAAAGAAATAATTTTCTACAAAATTCTAACAATTTTTCCTTTACCATGGGTTTGGTAAAAATGTCCGCCAAATTATTTTTGGTACCTATATATTTAATTTGGAAAACCTTGTCGTATATCAAATTCCTTAGAAAATGATAACGAACATCGATATGTTTTGTTCTATAATTTTCTACCGGTAACTTTGAAAAACTTATAGCAGCTTGATTATCACAAAAACATTACATTTTCACTTAATTCCAAATTTAAACTTTTATTATCAATTACATTCTTTAGCCAAATGAATTCCTTAGCTGCTTCTGTTAAACTAACATACTCAGCTTCCATGGTCGATAGACTAACGGATTTTTGCTTGAAAGTTCGCCATGAAATTGGAGTTTCGTCTATAAAAGTTATGAACCCTCCCATTGACACTCGATCATCCCTATTTGTAGCAAAATCCGAGTCTGAATAACATCTTAGTTTTAATGATTTAACTTTTGAAAGTTCTAATTTATATTCTTGAAATACCTCGTCAAATGACTCGCCTCGTAATTGTGTGTTACCTCGCACAACTAAGCGGGCCTTGTATCTAACAATTTTATTATTTTCATCATATTTAATGGTATAAACCCAACGGTTTTCTAAAATTTTTATATTATCCGGTTGATCAACTAAATCCCAAACTTTACGTTCCATCATTACGTTAATTTCTTTATCCATTGCATCATGCCATTTAGATGCGTCTCTGGATCTTATCGCCTGTTTGTAACAGTTAGGAATAGTTACTTCAACCATAAGAGCTTGTTGCTCTGACAAATCTGAAAATCCCTGGGATTCGGCATTATTTTTCTAAAATTAAATAAACTAGGATCATACTCAATATTATGCCTCTTACAGTATCTCTCTATTTCGTTAAAAGATTTCAATCGGGTTGCTTCCCCTTCTATACTATAGTATACGTTAGATCCAGTTACTTTCCTACCTATATTTCGAATCCACTAACCTCTGTACATGGGATCAAGCTATGATTATCGGAAGATACATCTGGTTTTTCAGATGTTGAGGGCGTTTCCGTACTTGTCTTTGAAACTAAACGACTCGTTAATGAATCTTTTACTCTATCAAAATCATCCTCATCATCATAATAATCAGGAAGATTTAAATTATATCCAAGGTTACTATTAACTTTTTGTCTAAAATTAATTCCCCTCTTATTTTCATCGAATCATACATTAATAGTCTCGACTAATTTATTTTCATCTATCAACCATATTCTATAACCCTTAGTACGTTGTGCGTATCCCATCATAATTCCCTATTTTCGCACGCATATCGAATTTTTTCTAATTTGTTTTGGCACACCAGCATATGCCAAACATCCAAAAAAGGTTTTAGATGCAATACCGATGGTTTTCTACCTGAATATTTTTCGAAAGGCGTTTTGTTACTGTCTTTGTGACAAATTCGATTCCACGCATAAGTGAAACAAAGTAATGCTTCTCCCCAAAACTTACGGGGAACTTCACTAGACTTAAGCAATGTTTTGATGCCATCTAGAGCGGTTAAATTGAATCTCTCCGCGACCCCATTCATTTCTGGCGTATATGAATTTGTTACCTCATGCTTTATACCCAGTTCTGTCAAGACATTATCCATATCTTTATTACAAAATTCTAGTCCGCCATCAGTTCTAACTGCTATTACCTTTTTACTTAGAAAACGTTCTGCTCGTTTCTGAAATCTTATAAACGTATGAAATACGTCAGATTTATTTCGGATGGGAAATACAGTCACTTTTCCTGAATAATCGTCAATTATACTCAAGAAATATTTATTACCGCCTTGGCTTTCAGTTGGCATTGGACCACAGAGGTCCATATGCAACAATTCCAATGGACGTTTTGATCTTACGGCCCCCGTCTTTTGAATGAAACTCTCTTGGACTTTGCTAATTTACACGGTATACAATGAGTCTTACCATTATCAGTTAAGCGTGGGAGACCTTTTACACTATCATTTTTACTAGTTTTTGCCAAATAATCGTTATTAACATGACAAAAGCGTTGATGTCATATTTCTATTGATCCGTTTTTGTTTTAGCGGTTACATCACTAAAAAAACTAATTTCTTTACTCTTTGGTATAATATAATGATCTGGCTTAAAAAATACAAATTTTCATGGCGTGTCGCCGAGAACAATTTTATCCAGTCTTTATTAAAAACATTAATTTTACCTTTAGTACCCAGAAAATGCGCACTTTTTACTTTCTAATCTGGAACCGGATAATAAATTTCTCCTCAACTTAGGATTAAATAATACATCAGTTAAAGTTATTTCATGAAAACTCCCCTTATATTTTACCCGAAATCTAAGTGTACCGATTCCTTCTACGGGACAACTTTTTATCCTCCGTTGCTAACGACATTTTCATGTTAGTTATCGGCTTAAGATCTAAAAATAAACTCTTGTCATTACAAAAATGACTCGTGGCAGCAGTATCTATTACCCAAACACCTTTATCAAAGTTTTCCTCAAATAAGATACAACTAGTTACACGAGTTGTTTATCTAGTTCTAAAAGACTACATTCAGTTTCACAAAATCTTAAATTTATATTAAACTCTGTGTTAAAAGTTTCATTTACAGTTGAAGGAGATTTTTGTAGAGACTTTTTCTCTTTACAGTTTACTTTAAGATGCCCGTACTTATTACATACATAACACGGACCTATAGCCTTAATAGATTGTTTAACATTTTTAATAGTTTTACAGTTAAATACCTTACCACCTTTCTTTTGGTAATCATTCTTGCCATTTGGATCTCCATGAGCTGCAGCCGTAGCACCAGGTAACGTCTTCGACTTCTTCGAAGTGAAACTGCTCAAGTAAGCATTCTCCGCTTTCTCCAAATCTTGTTTCATCAACTGAAGACGATTGGCTTCTAATATCAGCTCTGCTTCAATTTTGACAACTCTGAAGTCCTCTTCTTTCCATCTGTAGATTTGTTGCACGGTAGACTGGAATTCCTGAGGAAGCCACCTTATTAATTGAAATCCTATGTACAGGTCGTCCAATTTATGACCCGCTTCTTGTAGTCTGGTTGCCGCTGTCTTTACACGAGATATGAAGATTCCAACATCTTCCCTGGTTGGTATTTTGTTCCAAAAAATTGATCTAATAGTTGAATTACCCTTGCTCTTGTGACTGGTTCGAAGTGATCTTTTAATATCTTCCATGCCGCTACTCCGTCAGTTGTTTCCGTTATCAGATTTTTCAAATCTGAACTGATGTTAGTATAGATCAACGTATAACATCTATCCTTACGAAGTTGTAAATCTAATTTTTCCTGGTATGTTGCCTCTTCATCTGGTTGCTCTGTCTTGGTCTGTATTATAAACTGCCAGCAACCATAATGCATTAAGAGTACTTGCATATCATGCTTCCACGTGTTCCAGTTATTTGGAGTCAACACTGATATCTGGTTGTTAAACTCCATACCTGTTACTCGATTTAGCGTACTAGCAACAGAGTTCATAAAAAATAGTTCTAGACTGGAACAGTATTTAAATAGACAAAGTTCATGGCCTGGTTCAACTGCTTAGCCTGCCTCGACACAGTACATGGACTGGGCCCATAACCAAATTTGTTACACTTATTGGTAAACTAATTTAAATTTTGCAAAGCTAGCAGTGAAATTTATGTGTCGAGGAGGCATGAAGACGAAAAAACAGTTTCTTAAAATTGGCCTTTAATAATCAATCATAAAGTCACTCTGCTCGTTACTGGAGCGATAAAAAAAATAAGTTCAAGAAGCAACATTACCAGAGACATCCGATTCGAACCGTCTTCTAATATTGTAAAATTAATTTTCTAATCTAAAATGGTGATGCAACCTGCAGTTGCATTGCCAACCAGCCTTTCTCTCCCTCTAAGAGAGAAACCACTCACACACTTCTTATATTTCCGTTTCTCCTTCCTTTTTTTAAAAACTAACATGAGCCGAGTTTAAATACTAGCTCGATTTGCATGGCAGTTGCTGCCAACCTCAAATCACGAAACTCAAAAAGATCGGGTTCGAATCGGTGTGCTTACTTTCATTGAGATCATGGAACGGGATTGGAAAAACAACACAAGGAGATCATAAAAATTTGGATCCGATTTTTTTAAATGTCTAACATGCATTATAAAGTTATTCTCGATTAAACATGTCAGCTTACGAGATAAATTCTCATCATTTGCGGGAGGTTTTAATTTTCTGCTTTTATATGAAGAAATCTGCTTCCGAGGCTTATCGAATGCTCTCAAATACCTATGGTGAGGCCTCTATTAGTTAAAGAACGTGCCGAGAGTGGTTTCAACGTTTCAAGAACGGTTATTTTGACGCCGAAGACCAGCATGGCATTTGGTGGGACCAGCTCGGCGTAGTGTATTATGAGTTATTAAGGGGGTCACTTCACGCAGCATTTTCCCTATCTCCATAATGTTAAAAATGACCAAGTGTAAGGAACATTTTTGAAAAATTGACCAGTTTTACAGTCATGAATTTTTTTGTACATTTATTGCACTGTTTTTTTATTTTAATGGGAGCTTTTTTTAAAAGTTTTGATTAGTTTTTTTTTTTAAAATCATATGTGGAGTAACAAGTCAAAAATTTTAAAACGCTGGAAATTCTTGTACATTTCAATCCATAACTTTTTTGAATAATTTTTTTTGACAAAAGCTCTCATTAAAATATTTATTTGTATAATATTAATATATGTGCAAAATTTCAAAACTATTAAATGAGTAGTTTTTTCAAAAATGTTCCTTTTTTATGTTGAAATTTACACTTTTGAGAAATAGTAATTTAAAGTAAAAACATCATACATTTAATTAATACATACCAGAACCATAACTTCGATTGTTCGGATCATCTGCAAGAGATCATCCTCTTGTCTACATTTTAATTGTCTGTTTTTGATTCTAGCTTCTTTGGTTCTTCGTGAAATTGCCTTTTCCCCTTTCCTTATGCGTGCATGATCTGCTTCTTGCAATGCTCGACATGTATAAAATCCAGGTTGAATATTTAATAAATCTAAAACTTTTAATTTGGTAACTAAGCCTTGATTATATATAGATATAGAATCATATACCCCGGTTTTAAAGTTCCCAATTGTACAAAAACAGTTTTTGGAATTATGGACCATATAACACTATTTAAGCTCTCATTACAACTTTGTGTCTTACCGTGCAAACATCTAGACAGAAGTTCAGGGCTTGAAAGATCTCTAAATACTTTTTTATGCAATGCATAATATGCAATTGGTAAATTATGTTTATGTTTATATGTATCACCTTTGAGTTTGGGCCTATTATATCCACACCACGAATCATCTCCCAAGGGGCATAAACCATGTTGTGGATTCAAATCTGTTGAGATTTTATGAAAAATATAGCCCAAATAACTTGTTTCATGGATGGCAAATTTCCCGAGTTATTTCTAATAGCCAAACCATAATATCTTTGCAATTTGTCTATTTCTGCATCAGTCAATCTATTACGGCCTCCTAGAGATTTTTTTGTCTTCGAGCTTTTTGAATTTTAATTTTAATTTTAATGCCCTGAGTCGCATACCCATCATTTTCTCAACATGACCCACACATTCTAATTTTTCAATGTTGACATCTTTATAAGGTTTAGATTCTAAAACTGCTTTGTACGCTTTAGAATCCCCATCACCCAAATACTGCGTATATCTCAAATTGTGTAGTACCTCTGAGCGAGATTGAAGATACGAGAAGTGCACCTTCAACTTCCATTCCCCACTATTTCCAAAGTAATTTGCCGAACACTCATCACTATGTAAGTTGCCGTTAAAATGACATGAGCATTTCCTCGATAATATTTCGTCATCAACAACTTTCCCAGTGTCCACACTAACTGCCGTAACAACACCATTGAGAGAAGTATGGCCCATTTTTTGCCACGTACCATATATAGCCACATGCACATTTGGATTACCATTATTAAATGATAGTGTTTCGGCAGCAACTAATGTCATAGACATTTTTGCTTCTTTTTCTGTCGCATTTTTTAATGCACGCAAAGACTCGTAAAACCGCTTTGGTGGAGGTGGCAAATTCATAACTCCACGAAATACTTTCGCAGCTGCTTCTCCTTTTCCAACGGACCTCATAGCATAAGCAAGTCTAGTATTCACTTCATACACTTTTGTATCTTTTTTATTAACCACAGTGTTAGTAAACCTGGTATTGAGAAGTGGTTGAATAAGACCACAAAATTGGTATTGAGAAGTGGTTGAATAAGACCACAAAATTCACAACATATTAACAATTCTGTAGCCAACCCCTGAATTTGGCGACCAAACTTAATGTCAATACCTTGTTTTTTACATTTTACACATAATACATGTTGTTTCAAAACACTAGAAAACAGCGGAATGTCAATTATTTCACAAAAGTTTTCAGATGAATCTAAAAATGAAACATACTCATCATTAAACTTACCTAATTTTGATTTTGATGATGAATTCTTAATATACATACTTGCAGGTTGTTCTTGTCCTTTTTTCAAATCCTCAGAAGCTGAAGAATCTTTATAATTTGAACCAAATTTTCTTCTTTTAAAAGTTTTGTTGCTAAACCGAGGCATATTAATCAGATATTGTGAATTTTTATCTAATGAAAACTGAAAAAAAAAGGGTTATATTCAACGAAAAAAAGCAGCACGTGAGTTACCGAGAAGTAAGCAAACAGCTACAATTATTCACTTCACTTCTTTCCTAGTTGATTTGCCGATCAAAATAAATACTTTTAATCAATTTAAGTTATTTGACGAGGCTGAAAAGTAGCATGTGTCTTTTGTTTTGATTTGAAAGGGGCGTGGCAATCAGCTGTTTTGGGATTTGACAGACGTAAACAACTTTTTAAAAAAATATTAAAAATACTTCTAATTCAGCTAGAACAAAAATATAAACTGTATCAGAAAGAGAAAAAGTTGAATTTTATTTTTCAATCGAAATTGAAAAATCGATTTTGGCATCGATTTTCGTGAAGTGACCTCTTAAAACCGACTGAAACAAACACAAGCGATCGTTATCAAACGCAATTATTGAATCTTAAGTGTATAATTAGTTTTTTACAATATAAATTTTCGGAAAAAAACGGTGAAAGCAAAGTTGTATACCAAATATAAATATATAGCAGTAAATAAATTAAAAAGACGACTAATACATCTTAAGATTAAATTGACAGAACCAAGAACATGGAACCATAAGAAACCAAAAAAGAGAAATTTAGCTAGAGTGTAAAAAACTATTATGATTTCCTGAGCTGTCACTGGCTTAGGACAATGAAATAGGGTTAAGCAGTGTTTTGCGAGATCTCAACCTTCCCCACCAACGGAAATTTTCGACATAATAGGATAGGAGATAAACCAATGCTAGGGCCCAAAACCCACGTGGGTGAATATAACATCAATAGAATATAATTGGAATAATAAATTATTGTAGAAATCCGTGCGAAATAGACAAATACAAATTTGTAACAACAAACATATTTATAAAATATTTTAAAAATGATTTGACCATAAGTAATAATAATGAAAATGCGCAAAGAAACTAAAATATTACCCGATATATATACACTGGTGTGCAAAAATGAAGGACGAAGTCGAAAAATTAGCATATCAGCTGAACGAAGAGGCAGAGCGGACAGAAAGGCCAATCAGGAGATTAAGTAAGGTGATGTACGGTAGCACATGCGCAGATTTGCAGGTAGTCGTAATGGGGGAGTGTCTGAGTAGTATAAAGAATGTTGTCGGTGTAAGATCAGTATTTCTGGCAGAGAGATTGCACGCCGTATAGCAGTTAAAATCACACCGAGTTGCTGCCTCATCGAGAAATGGCGAATAATCAATCTGTTAGACGACACCGGATGCTTTTTACCCGAGTTAGAATCATTGGGAAGTTGGAGGAAGGCTGCAGTGTGACAAGTGTGGCTGCAGAGTTCGGAATTGCTCACAGCATCGTTTCACGACTTTGGAGACAATTTCAAACTACAGGAACAGCTATCCGGGTGTTCAGTTGTGGTCGTCCACGAGGAACCCCACCCGCAGATGACCGGTACATTGTCTTATAGGCCAGAAGAAACAGGCGGCAGACAGCGGGAGAAATCGCTAGACATACCACACAGGCGACTGGACGACCAATATCACGTTTTACCGTGGCCAGAAGACTGCACGGTGGTGGTCTGTTTGCACGACGCCCTGTATGGTGTGTACCTTTAACGCCTGCCCATCGGAGAAGGCGTTCTCTGTGGTGCTGGGAACAAAGGAATTGGAGAGACAATGAATGGGGACGAGTACTCTTTACAGATGAGAGCAGATTCAGTTTGAGTAACGATTATCATCGCATACTCATCTGGAGAGAGCGGGGAAGCCGCAATCATCCCTCGAACATCATTGAAAGGGACAGGTATGGAGGTCGCGGTGTTCTCGTTTGGGGAGGCATCATGCTTGGTAGTCGTACAGACCTTCACATCTTTGATGCAGGTTCAGTCAACGGGACCCGTTATTGTAACGAGATTCTTCTTCCATATGTGCGTCTTTTTAGAGGCGCTATGGGTCTGCAGTTCATTTTCATGGACGACAATGCACCATGTCATCGCACAGTAGCTGCCGAACAGCTCTCAGAGAGTGAGGCTATTGAACGTATGGATTGGCCGGCACGATCTCCGGATCTAAATGCCATCGAGCATGTATGGGATTTTCTGGCAGACGCTTGGCAGCTCGTACCTTACCACCAGTAACGATTCGGGAGCTTCGATTGGCGCTGCAAGACGAATGGGCAGCAATGCCTCAACAACTTATTGACACCCTCCTTCTCAGCATGGGCAGACGCTGTGAAACCTGCCTAGCAGTCAGGGGAGATCATATCCCCTACTAAAGACCGGATGTTTCTTGCTGGACACCCATCACAGGGATGTTTCGGCCTTCAGTCACATTGCACTCCATGCTACTTTTTCAATCGAACTTCTTTTTATCCCTCTGATTTCTCTTTTAGTAAGTGTTGATTACATATTACACATGCCCTTACGTATTGGGGATCTTACGGTATTAAATGTGTTGATTTGGAACGCTTTTGTACAAAGTTATATTGAAAAACCGTCTCGTCCTTAATTTTTTGCACACCAGTATATATATATATATATATATATATATATATATATATATATATATATATATATATATATATATATATATATATATATATATATATATATATATATATATATATATATATATATATATATATATATATATATATATATATATATATATATATATATATATATATATATATATATATATATATATATATATATATATATATATATATATATATATATATATAGGGAGAGTGTGAACAATAGTAGGAATTGAAAAATAAAACGATGTAGGAATGAGCTGATTTTACTTTGAAGATAAGGATACTGCTGCCAACTGTTTTCCAAAAAATTAGATCAACATCAAGTTATAGGTCGGGAGAATATCCTGATACATTTATAAGTTAAAGAACAAATCGAAACGCAGATTGTAATGCTAATAAATTAGTTGTAGATGTTCTTTAATACACTTATTCTCTAGATTACAATGGAAACATATTGAAGGACAAATTGAATATAGTGCTGCTTTCAGAAAAGTTTTATAACGTGTTAATTTTTTTTTTACACTCTATGCATTCAAATAAAAGATACCTACCTATGAAGTAAGGAGTCAGGGAAAGTATAGTAAAAATATAACAAGTAATATTTTAAAAAAATGAAGTTAATTCCTTTACTTAGATCAACAAAGTAAAAATTTAATTCGTTTACTTTTTTATTATATAATTACAATTAATATAAATATGTATATACATACGACAAAATGACATACTAAGAGAGTGTCAAAACACCTTTTGAATTAACATTAAAATTTTTTAACCACATACAATTTGTAATTACATTTTTTAATAAAAGTTGAACAGAATAGTTAAGTTTTATCTTAAAATTTGTGTAAAAGGAAGGATCACGTCTAAGTAGCGTATAATTATTCAGGTTAAGTTAAATGCTCATCACAAATTCAACAAAAACTATTTCATTCAATTTGTGCTGCCATCTGGAGGAATAATACGAACTGAGAGAGAAATATATGTCTTAAACTATAATTAATTAATTAGATTTAATTAATGAATTAATATACTTTCAAAAGCTATATTACCACCAAATACCATGCACTACAAGTTTAAAAATGTATTTGACCTTTAGTGGATGATTAAAAAGTATTTTATTAAAGATTGAAGATTTAAACAAGCTATATATATTCATATATATATATAAGAAAAGTGTGAAATAATAGTTGGAATTGAGTCATGTGAGATGCAGTATACGAGTATCTTACTGAATTAATTAATATATAAGCCTCTGTTTTCTTTTTTACTGGGGCCCTCTAAGACAAAACAATGCTTAAATTTTATTAAACGGTTTATATAAGTCCCACATCATCTTTACGGTTCAAGATGCATTTAAAATAAAATATAAAATTGAGCATTTTGTAACGTAACTTTTCATGAATACTATATATACGCATACATGCAGAAACACATTTTTTAAATATGTAAAATTTGTTCAGTCCATTTATGTACAAAAATAAGTATTTCTTCTGACGGTTTTGAATGTACAGGCACTTATAGAGAGTTTTCAATGTTCTGGTCATATTTACCCGAATGTTCAAAAGCATAGAAAATGAGAGTAGGAGTACAAGGTTTAAATATATTAGCTCAATAACCAAATAGTAATATCTGAAAATAAATAAACGTAAAGTAATTTACAAGATTATTGTATATTAAATCCGCTCATAGTAAAATATCAAATCACTTAATCTCTGAAGAATTAATTTTTTAAGAATACTTAAAATTAATCTTAAAAATTTGACAGATTTTGCAGTCATAAGTTTTGAAAATAAAAAAGAAATGCGTCACTTAATTATGTAGTTAATAAAGAAAATTGAGAAATATAAAATTGTCTCATTCCTTTTATGTATTTGTATTAAAAATGTTTAGTAGTCTCCACTTTTAATGAAACTACATTTTAGGAATAATTTCCCATGTTCCATAAAATTAAGGTTTATGAAGTACTTGAAGATTGCATGCATAACGCTAAATATTTTGTAACGAATTCCAAAGTAGAGAATGAACACAGTTGATTTTTCTTTTTCAATCATCAAAAATTAAACATTTTCCTTACGGAATTGAGGGTTGTTTTTCTACACTAAAGAATTTCTTTTTGATAACTATGTATGCAACAAACTTAACGAATCAGGATTTGTATATATAAGCAAACACTTTTTAAATTAGACGAGGACCAGCTGTACTATTATTATAAAGTACATACAACCAAAAAAAGTGCTCATTTTTTTAATTTAAAAAAATTACATCTTTAGTATTGCACAAAATGTAGAGTTTCTTATAATTATTAATTTACAAGCTTATATTTTACCTCTAAAAATTAAGCAAAACATGGCCTTCAGAATAATAAAAGAACATTTAATAATTTAAAAAAAATATATGATCATATTCAAAATCATTCAAATTACAATCTGGTTCAGAGCCTGTCAAATGCATATTTTATTCGATAATCAGTGAACAAATTTTACATAAATTTTGTACCTACTAGCAATGAAAATGACTGAAAATATGAATGCCTTATATGAAAAATGTTTTAAAAAAATTTAAATAAAGTAAAATAGGTTCATGTTTGAAATGATTAAGGTGATTTGCTATTTAAAATAAGTAAGTCAATAAATATTTTTATATACATTTAACCGTCATATTTCTTTCCTGACAATAAGAAAATAAGAAACAATTTTACTTTTCTAAGTAACTTCTTCATATAAACAGAAAAGAGGAAGTTGTCCTTCTCCTCAATCGTGTTTTTTCCTAGGGAATTTATTACACATATTTGTGTACAGAAAAGAACAGGGTGTTTTTTAGAGGTATAGAACTTTAAATTGCAATAAAACAACGATGTATTATTCGATTGACATGATTTTTTTTTATTCGAAAGATAATCTTATGGCGTTCTATTTTAAATATGATTTCTGGCATATGACTGCCACGGCTGGCTCGGATGTAGTCCAATCTGGACGTCCAATTTTCGATGACTTTTTCCAACATTTGTGGCGGTATATCGGCAATAACACGGCGAATGTTGTCTTCCAAATGGTCAAGCGTTTGTGGCTTATCCGCATAGACCAATGACTTTACATAGCCCCACAAAAAATAGTCTAGTAGTGTTAAATCACAAGATCTTGAAGGCCAATTCACAGGTCCAAAACGTGAAATTAGGCTGTCACCAAACGTGTCTTTCAGTAAATCGATTGTGGCACGAGCTGTGTGACATGTTGCGCCGTGTTGTTGGAACCACAGCTCCTGGACATCATGATTGTTCAATTCAGGAATGAAAAAGTTAGTAATCATGGCTGTATACCGATCACCATTGACTGCAACGTTGTGGCCTTCATCGTTTTTGAAGGAGTGGTCCGCCAGCCCATAAAGCGCACTAAACAGTCAGTTTTTCTGGATGTAACGTTGTTTCGACATATACTTGTGGATTAGCTTCACTCCAAATGCAGCAGTTTTATTTGTTGACGTAGCCATTCAACCAGAAGTGCCCTTCATCGCTAAACAAAATTTACTTATGCAAATCGGGAACAACGGCAATCTCGTTTTCGACCCATTCGAAAAATCTACGCCTTGCTTGATGATCGTTTTGATGAATTGCCAAACCAAACTGAGAATTAATCACTTGACAGCTGTTAAATCGGTTGCGATCTTGGAAAATAATGCCAACTTAAACTTCTATACCTGGAAAAAAAACCCTCTTTACGTATAGTAGTTATTTTAACTGAAGAGGAGATATATGTCATATTATTTATTTATTGGTTTTTTTGTCTTCCCGTATGATTAATAAGAATTTCTAAGAAGGATATGTATTATATACATCTTAAGATTAAATATATATATATATATATATATATATATATATATATATATATATATATATATATATATATACGTATATTTGCAATGTATTTCTTAAAATACCACAATAATAGTCTTTCCATTTATTTTATTTTGTATTATATTAATGAAGATTATGAGCTCTTTGTGAAATTTTACCCTTTAAAATAATGCGATAAATTTCTTATTTATTTTGTATTAATTTAATAAAATCGTTAATGAGAAGTAAGTATTTTTAGGCTAAGCATTTAGCATTATTAATTACAAATCATATATGACATGACAATTAACGTTTTCATAAAGCCTAACAATTTTTACGGGAGAAATAAGTTTTTTTTTGTGTATAGATTATGATGAATATTAATATTAAATTATTTTTTTGAATTAAAATGTAATTGATTAAAGCTTTTCCATATACGTTTTTTTAAAAATTCTAAATTTTTGATGTTTTGTCCTTGACGTATGTAGTTACTAAAGAGGGTTTTGATTGTATGTTTTAAAATAATATAGTATATCATTTTTACATTATTTAAAACTCTCCCTTAATTTTACTTGAAAAACGTTCCATTAATGTGATTGAAAAACAGCACTGGTATTAAAAATTGAATGATGCAAAAATATAAAAATATAAATGTATGAAATAATTCGAAAAAATTATTTTACTTCAATTCACATTTTTCAAAATAGGTTTTCTAAAAATAGATTTTATAGAAGCATTGAAAAAATGCTTGAAAACATAAAATTTAAATAGATATTTCATTCACTGAGAGAAAAATCGAGTGTAATAATTTTAATAGGATCTTTTGATTTTAAAATAAGTTTTTTTCCCTTTTTGCATTTCAAAAACTATTTCATTTGCTACACCATTTTTATGATTAATAAAATTTCCAAAAACATCATTTAGTAAATACGAAGCAATGAAATCGATTGATTAAAAAAGAATGCGCGCTATTCTAGGTTTTAAAATAAATTCATTTTCTAAAATCTCGGAACCAGAAATTGAAAAAAAAGGTTCTTAATGGAATTGCTATATATAAATCTATCTGTCAAACTTTTCCGAGTACAGCGTATATATTTTTTTATCATATTTTACAAAAGAGAAATAACTAGATTTCTTAAAATATATGTTAGATAAGTACTCATATATACTTCAAATATTTTTCTATGAAAAAGGTTCAGATTATAAATCTATCTGAGAATTTTTCTATAAGCAATATATATATATATATATATATATATATATATACATATTTATATATTACTTTTTTACAAAAGAAAAATGATTAGAATTTTTTTTTATTAAACATATGTTTGAAAAGTACTAATATATGCTAAGATTTGTGAAAATATTTGAAAACTTTATCTTTCTAAAGGGTAACACATGGAAATCTACAGAAACTACAGATATTTAAAAAAAAAATTACTTTAAAAGGTTCAGATAAAATTTTTGGAGAAAATTCTTCAAAATTCTCTATTAATAGATTAAGAAACTTTGAACTAAGCTGACACCCATCCTATAAGAATCAACTTTTTAGTTCAATTTCAGAACGCCAAGCACTATTACATCAGCCATGACTGAACAATGAGGTGTGAAATTGAGACTTACAAATATGTTAGGGGAAATCAAAACACGGACTGCGAATAATAGATTTTCTTAAAGTTTGTTGACTCTTCTTTGGGTAACTTTTTCCTTCATAACTTGAAAAAGGATCTTATTTACCCAATAGTAAATTAATCTTCTCGAATATAGCCTCTCTTGACTGTGGATTGTGGCGTTTCCATCTCAGGGTCCTGCAAATATTTGTCTTAAAATATGAAAGAACTATCCAAGAACTTCTTTAGAGGATTTCTTCCTCGGATGGCTTTTTGAAAAAGCAACTTTCTCTCGGGAGAAGACATGTTGACTTTGAAGAAGAAATGTGTTTGGTTTTCTGCAAAATAGACCACGGATTTGAAGAAAATTACGTTCTCACAAACAATTTAAAATGCGTTTTGTAACATAGTCCAGAGCAAATGGTTGGTATTTTAATATATCTCTCTGTTTTTAGATAACAAGGTGAAAATCAGAAAATAAAGTTTCATAAAAAAGGATTAAAAGAATAAAACTTATCTTAAAAAGTATTTTAGTTTTTGATAAATTAAAAAAAAAATCAAGCATTGCAGGGCGAAGATTGATTTCTAAGACAGCATATCTATTTCTGGAAGCTTTTTCGTAAAAGATAAATGATGAACTCATAAAAAATTTTAAATTCTGACTTAGTTTAAGACTAAAACTTCCGTACAAAAATATCGATATCTTACCAAATTTGCAAGACTTTTATGACCTATAACATAATTTTTTATTTTGATCTTATTTATTTATTTTTCTCATTTATTCTTTATTCTTATCTATTTTTATTTATCTATTTTTTGACTTGTTTATGTGTTTTTCAGATCATTAAGTCATAGGGCTGAGCTCTATATAGCAATTAAATTAAAACTATGTTTGTTCCTTACTCGTTCCCTTAAAGAATTTCAAACAATGGCATAACATCAATACTTCTTGGATTCTAAGAAGCTGAATGTATTTATCAAAACATAATACATCTCCTAGTGAAAAACTGAAACATATATAGCTTATGGTATTTGTTAACATCTCACTTTAGAACAAAGTGTTATTGGGTCACGGTAGCATAGTAATTATAGTAACGAACTCGTGGCCAGAGTGTAGCGGGTTAGATTACTGATGCCACTGAAGACCCGTCATGTAGAGTACATCGATGCACTCTAAATCTGTTGAGGCTCACTGTGATGACGGGCCGTGTAGTGTCACACTGTGCATGGTGTCGGTGTTTGTAGAGGGTGGTAACAGCTCTGATGTCGTCATATTTTGACCAAGGCTCAAAATTACGAGGTCCGTCGCCTATAGCCCTCGTGTTGCTTAAGACCTCTCAGGACTATGAAATTGCAAATTTTTCAATTTTTTGGAAAAAAAAACAGTGTTAAAGCCTTAATATTTCTGAGCATTTTGGTACGAAAAATGTGTTGATACTGTGAAAACTTTCGAAGTTATTGAAAATCAAGTAGTGAAACTTAAGCGAAAACCCTAACTCTTTTACATCTTTAACTTCATTTTTCGCAAAACAAAAAAAAATTTAGCTTGCGCGCAGGATTTCACAGAACCTGTTTATGATATCAATTTGAACTTTTATACACGTGTTCAAAATAAGACCCTTCATAACTTATACATCAATTTTCAAAAAAAAATATAATAATAGAATTTTTTTATATGAATTCTAATTAATTTTTCTTAAAATTTAGATGTTTTGATATAATTGTATTTAAAAATTATTAATTTTCTCTAAATTTCTTAAAAGTTAGTGTAACTTGAAAAATAAACATTTTTATACCAATCAAACTTAATTTCGCAAATTTTAACCAATTTTGTAGTTTAAAACCCTGCAATAAAATACTAATTTTCATATTATTGAAAAAAATTGCCAATTCTTATTTTTTTATAGCTTTTTAAATTTTGTCTCTCAAATTCTCTGAAAACTTGAGAAATAATGTAAATATATATGATTACCATGTAGTAAAAATTTCAAATTATTGCTTTGTTTTATTGCTAAGTCACATTGGTTTGAATTTGCATGTTTTTTTCGAGTGCACGAATATCTGTCATAAGAGCCCATGATGCGACATTAATATATTTCTTATTCACCCGTTTTAAAGAGGAGGATTTACATTAAATCTGATTAGACTAAAATTCTTTTTATTGGCGTGGGTAGATAGTTCGGAGAAGGTTTCGTCCTCTTCACTTGACTGAGATTCAAATTTACAAGGTCTATCGCTAATGGCCCTCGTGACGCTTCATAGTGCAGTGTTAAGGTATCCTGAGGACTACATTCGGAACCGTGATTTTACAAAAGTGTATAGAGGGATAATATTTATGACATTTAGTGTCACTTAGATTAGAAAATGTATATAAAACTGTTTGAAGAATGTATTACCGTAAAAAAAAAAAATAATTACATTATTTTGACAAAAAATGGGTATATAGAATGACCAATTTTCAAAATATTCTCCTTTTGTGAAAAATACTTCTATTATAATAATATTTCACCTGTATATAGCTCAGACCTCTGTACAGACGCTCAACTAGAATTTTTGAAACATATAACTTAGAAGTGAGTTCATCCATGTTTTACGACAACAGAGGGAAAACATTCTAAGAAAAAAACGCGATAATATTTTGATTTGATTGTTAGTCTGAAAATAACGCAAATATTTCAGAATCATAGTTCAGCCTCTGTACAGAGGTCTGAGCTATATACAAGTAAAATATTATTAAAATAGAAGCATTTTTCACAAAAGGAGAACATTTTGAAAAAAAGGTTATTCTAAGTTAATTGTTTGCCGAAATATTGCATTTAAATATTATTTTTTTCTCAAAATGTCCTTAAAACAATTTTATACATGTATTCTAATCTAAGTGACACGAAATTATATGAAAATTATCCCTCTATGCTAGTGTTTCTCAAACTGTGGGTGCGCCCCTGGGGGGGCGATAACCTTACGAGGGGGACGCGAGCATATCGAAAATAAAACGTTTAAAAAATGATCAAGTTACTGGAATGAATTAAAACAAACTTTTACTCTGATATAAGTTATAGGCGATATTAAGTAAAAAAAAAAATACTCCTTCAATACTTAATTAGCTATCTTTGATCCTATAACCAAATAAAAAAATATTTTATTTAATTTGCTGTAATCCCATGACGAGAGAGTTTTTATAACGTTTTCTTTCTTAAATTTAACATTATACTCTTTCAGTGAAAAAACAGATCCCAGATCCAGAATCGAAAAAATTTAGGAACATAAAAAATTCATCACTGTCATTATTTTTGAAATATTGCACATTATAGCAGTAATTTGTTTGACCTTCTAAGTTATTGGTACAGTTAGTTATGACCCCTCTCTTATGTGTTTTCTTCTCATTTAAGGAAGTTGTAAGAAATGTATTTTTCTGTTGCGCTTTTTTCCATGCAAAACAGTTTTATGATATTTGGAAAACCACGGAGAGCACACACACACTTTGATGGATTACTTGGCCAAGACTTAGACCAAGATGAGTATTTTCAAATATATAAAGCATAACAATTGTTTTTAGCAGTGACATACATATTATAATAATGAATACACTTTTTACCCGGAAGTGGTCGCGTGGGACACACAGATCACGAAATTGTTAATTCTGGTAAAAATGTTTATTTGTTACCAAAGAAAAATTGAAAAGTCCTTGAAAGTAGGTAAGTAAACTTACTCTTAATTAAATTATTCACTGGAATAACGATTTGTTTCGTGTACAATAAAATAATTATAAAAAAAAAGACTTGGGGTGACTTAATAACCCCGCTCGACCGTATCGAGTGCACGCCTGCTCCCTGGTTAAAACATGTTGAAGTCTTTTTGCTTTAAATATTAAAAATAATACAATTATTCTTCATCGGAATTTATATTTTTTGTTCATTATTTAACATCAATTATAAATGCTAATTCTGTGAGGCTTAAAATTAAAATTCACTTAAAACTAATTATAATTTGAGCAATCATTTAAAAAAAACATTTTACATTTTCGTAAACATTGTCGCACACTTGGTTTTACTCTCCTTACAATACAGCTATTATATCAAGAATGTTTTATTTTCTTATAAATGAACTCCTGCAAAGAGCGGGTACTTCGGCCGGCATACTTTTAATGCATCAGTGCTGTACAGAGTTTTTTATTACTAATTAATTAATACTAAATTAAGAACAAGTTTAATAAGTATTAACGACTTCCATGGGCTTGTCTTGCAAAGGAAAGTTTTTATAAGGAATGCATATGATTAGAAATTGACCCTCTGAGTTATTTTTATATATTTAGCAGATAACCATATTTTTTCTTCTAAGCAGTCACCACATTTTGCAATATGTTCAATTTAAAAAATTAGAGAAAGGAAAAATAACATAATAATTATCCTATTACTTAATTAATTAATTTTTTTTGCTTAAAAGTAGTATTCAAATTTTGATACTTACGTTATTAATTTGTATGGTTTATAATTAAGATCTCGTATTGTAGCTCTAGCGTCAAAGTGCATAAATATGGCATTTAGTACAGATCTATGCGCTTTTAAAATCACGGTTTCGAACGTAGTCGGATACCTTAATATAACTCTCATCAGTGAGAATTGCCGTGGAAAAATTCGTAATTCTAAACGTGTGCCAAGTATTCAAATTATCAAAATGTATTTTTTTTTCGAAGAAGCTGACTCATTTGTAGTAATCCATAATTTAAATCTACTAAAGCTATAAAAGTTATTAACTTTGTTAATAAATTATTCTGACAAATGTGAAACTATCTTTTTGAGAAAACATTTTATTTAAATTTCTTCTGTATAAATTTCATGTATTTTTTGAAGTACTTATCAAAACTGCAAGCCTCTGAGAAGAAAAAAATATCTTTAAGGCTACACGGTACCCTTTTTCAAAAAAAAATTTTTGGAGACAGTTACAGTAAAAATAATTGATGTTTTATAAAGAGTGTTTTTTTCCAGGTATAGAAGTTTAAGTTGGCCTTACTTTCCAAGATGGCGACCGATGTAACAGATGTCAAGTGATTTATTCTCTGTTTTTGGTTTGACAATTCATCAAAACGATCGTCAAGCAAGGCGTAGATTCGTCGAATGGGCCCAAAACGAGATTGCCGTTGTTCCCGATTTTCATAAGCGAATTTTGTTTAGCGATGAAGCGCACTTCTGGTTACGTCAACAAACAAAACTGCCGTATTTGGAGTGAAGCTAATCCACAAGTGTATGTCGAAACACCGTTACATCCAAAAAAACTGACTGTTTGGTGCGCTTTATGGGCTGGTGGAATCACTGGTCCGTACTTCTTCAAAAACGATGAAGGTCACAACGTTACTGTCAATGATGATCGGTATAGAGCCATGATTACTAACTTTTTCATTCCTGAATTGAACAATCATGATGTCCAGTAGCTGTGGTTCCAACAAGACGGCGCAACATGTCACACAGCTCGAGCCACAAACGATTTATTGAAAGACACGTTTGGTGACCGCCTAATTTCACGTTTTGGACCTGTGAATTGGCCTTCAAGATCTTCTGATTTAACACCACTAGACTATTTTTTGTGGGGCTATGTAAAGTCATTGGTCTATGCGGATAAACCACAAACGCTTGACCATTTGGAAGACAACATTCGCCGTGTTATTGCCGATATACGGCCACAAATGTTGGAAAAAGTCATCGAAAATTGGACGTCCAGATTGGACTACATACGAGCCAGCCGTGGCAGTCATATGCCAGAAATCATATTTAAAATAGAACGCCATAAGATTATCTTTCGAATAAGAAAAATCATGTCAATCGAATAATACATCGTTGTTTTATTGCAATTTAAAGTTCTATACCTCTAAAAAATACACCCTTTATTTAGATTATATTATTAAGCTGATTCTGTGAGCAAAAATTCAGTTTAACCAGCCTTTACTTTACAATTTTAAAAAATTAAGAATTTTTGAAGTTTTTTCAAACTCATAAAATACTCAATTTTTAAGTTTTTTAATTAATTGCAAGTTATTTATGATTCTTTGATTATTACAAACAATATTTAGTATGGAAATTTAAAATCTATTCCCTTGTTGATTTTTAATAATTATTTTTCTAGAAAAACCTGGAAAAAACACGAAACTTTTTAAAATATCAACTTTAGCATTTTTTAGAAAAATAACTAGAGTTCTTAGCCCTAAATCCATACTAGATTTTATAGTACATACATTTGTTAGTATATAAAAAAAACTTCAAGACCCTAACTTGAACAGGAAAAAAGCCTTAGGGATTAGAAAACACTTATACCATCAACATTAAAAGTCTGAGAAAAACGCATTTAAAATCTGTAAAGTCATAAAACAAAAACTTATAATGCCCGCAAAACTCTAATTTTTTAATATGTTATTTTCCAATGTATGTTCTACATGAAAACACTCTTTTTATTAAATATGACTGAAAATTATATTTTTCATTCAAAATATATTTTTGCATAATATTGATAACATTTGTTAAGACGTCAGTTTATTCAGCTTTATCTTAACCTAATGTTTCACAAAAGTTTTGAAACACGAAGCACTTATGTACAAAATAATAATGATACTCACTTAAACTAAAAATAGTCAGGTTTGCTCATAAAAATTAATTTTTTTCAGTTTTAAATTGGGGCAGTTTAGGAAGTTTTAGCTCTTGTAGTACTACTTTAAAATACTAAAATTTAGTACTAAAATATATTTCGTATCATGTACTTTGGTACATCAAGGAAATATTCAGTTATATATGCAGCATTTGAATTCAGAATGCTTGTGTTCGGAAGTCTAATTGCAGAATCAGCTAAAGACTGAATGTTAGATACATCATTTTCAGTAGTATTCCATCTCTTTGAAATATTGTTTCTCACAGAAACCCAGAACGCATTTGCCATGGCATTTTCTCTACAGTAAAAAATTAATGATAAAGCTTTTAAGTTATATAAACTATTTTTAAAGCAAAAATTGGCCATGAAATTAATCTTTATTAATTAATTATGAGAACTCAAAAAACTCAAAACATAATCAAGCAGAAATGATTTTAGTAATGAAAATTGGAATTTATAACCATTTCAAACTAAAAGCTAAAAAATATTTTTAATTAATTCAACTTAAGTGTGAAAAAATGCTTTAAAAGGAATCCGAAACCAAAACCATAGCTCATAAAACTTCAAATATCTTAAAAACTAATTTGATAACAGATCTGAAATTTTGTGGCAAGAATCTCAATGGTATGGGCCACCAAAACATGCAAAAAAAAAAAAAAAAGATTTTCGGTAAAAATGAATTTTTTAGGGTACTGTGTAGCCTTAATTAAACAAAATACAATGGCATTCATATATTTACTTTTATATAATAACTAAGAATTAATGAATAGCAATAAGATTTAATGAGCAAAATATATTTAAATTTGAATACATATTGCATTTTTGTAACTTTTGTCATTGTTAGGAAAATATATATATATATATATTTTAAAAAAAAACAATTTTTTTTCATCAAAATTAGCATTTTTAAGTAAATGACATTTTAAAATGCACCTATTGGAATGAATGTACTTTTCTTAAGAAATAAACTGGAAAAAAAGAGTATTTTCTGAAGATAAATTGCTGAAACAATTCTGACAAAGCAATGAAGAAACGATTCCGATGAAAGACGTTCTAAATTCTTAAAACATGAAAAATATGTATAAAAATAGGTATACATTGCAAGATTAGGGTTTCACAGTACTAGGATTATAAAAATTTTTTAATATGGTATTTCCAGGAAATTGATCTACATTCCAACAAGAAAATTGTGACAACTTACGCGTCTTTTCTTTAACAAGTCCTTTGCGTTCTTTCGGTAAGAATTAATGGTTACTCTTTTACAACCAAATCCAAGAAACGAGAAGTGAAGAGATACAAATAATATAGGATAAATATAGGATCTTAGAGTAAGCGTAATGGCAATGATGGCAATGTAATGGTAGTGTAAAGGAATGTTCGACAATTAAAGGGCGTTGTGGTATTGGATGATTATTGAAGTTCGCTGTTCAAAGATTCAAGTTCTATGTGTTGTGGATAAACATATTAGTGATCGATTAGAAGTTAAAAGTATAGCTAATTATCACTATAGATAAAGACAAGTTTATTACAGAATAATATAAGGTAGGATTGATTACTTATTATTATTATTATATTTGAAGATTAGGCGGTTCACACACACACATACACACACACAATTATTGAGTTAGGTCTGAATTATATCGCGTGTTGCGTATTGCGTCATCGTATATTCTTTCATTCATTAATAAGATTATATTTGTTCAAAAAGTTTAAGTTGAATATCTTAATAAAGTCATATTAAGATAATGTTTGATTCTAGTTCTTACGTTTAACCTACACCTCTAGCTCACGCTGATACTTCGAGGGATGTACTTCCAGGGGGAGGTACATCACAAAATGAATTATTTTTTATACATACTCTAAAATGAACCGAAAGGCTTTTGTTATATAATTTATTGACATCTTATAAGAAACAGTTTGAAAATATCAATTTCTATATGATTTGTCTACATTTAAAAATAATTGTATTAAGCTTATAATCTTAAAATAATAGATACAAATTAATTTGTTAAATGTTATTTAATTAGAATATGCGTTTCTGATGTCATAAAATTTTGATATATACTTAACATCCAAAATTCATTCAGTTATCCATTGAGTCCACTCTAGTCGCGAAAAAAATAAAAAAAATATGGCAATTAAACAGAATTTTTTTTTTAAAAATTATTTATATTTTTTTAATGGAATAATCCTTTGAAATGTGTATCTCATGAAATTTTTACTGTATTTATTGCGAACTATTTAATTGTATATTCATCCCTACTGCAGTGGGTCGAGAAATGAGTACCAAGTTTCCTTAGGGATTTAAACACTGGGGGTCTTGCTGCAGACTGACCATCTGATCGGGACATCTGCTTATGCACCTCAAAGTTCAATGGTCACGTATACTGGGAAGGGCAAACTAAGCCCTGACCCTCATGGGCTGTTGCGCCACTGAGTTTGAGTTTTATATAACTATACCAGCACTTTGTGAAGTTCCCACCCGTGGTGACCTCATTTCTATATTATCTACGCGACTTGTCTCTGTGGGGAAGAACGAAGGACCACTCAAATCATTCATTTTTAAAACCTGTTTATCAAGGTCTTAGCTTAAACACAATACACAACAGTAATAGTTAAATAAGTTGATCTAGAATGAGAAGACGCAAAACGTTTTACCAAATAGTCGCGTACTTGTCCACTGAATGTAACTTTATAGATTAATTTCTCTATCACTAATATACACCCTTTCCTTATAACTTATAAAAAACTGATTACCGCTATATTCTGGATAGTCAGCTCCTATTTTTATCTGTACTGATGTAGTTTTAATCCTACAGTATTCTTTATAGCATTGAACCCACTTTGGTTCGTCAGTACAGGCACGGCTAGGCTATTTCACGGAGTTAGGATTCTTCTAACTTTATCTCCAATCACTTTACAGCTAACTCTCTACTTAGCGACTTCACTTCCCACTCATCAACCGCTTTTGCGCATAGACATAGACCCCACTCTACTGCTAACTTCCAATATATATATGATTCCTAATTTACGTAACCACGTTCTTCTTCTTGAGTTGGTTGGAAATAATTGCCATTTCTTCCCCAAAAAAACCCCGAAGAGGACATCAATAGAAATCGCGATGAAAGCCCCGTCATAAATTTATGAGCCTAATACAATACTATATTTGAGTTAATTGTTTTAATGTCCCAAGTGTATGATAGGTATTCTTTTTTCTAGAATTAAAACAGAAAAGAACTGATTCTGAAATGAAAATGCACAAGGAGAACTTAAAAATTAAAGAGACTTTTGCAACTTCTCTTTTCAAGTTTTAGTATCCAGTGCTGAATAAGGAGAAGTCGACAGCACTTCTATACAAAGTGTCACTCGTCTTTCCAAGTAGTCGTTGGGCCATATCAGGCCGTTCAACATGACAGATACATTGTAGATCTGCAACAAGGTGGAAAGTAGCACAGCAATTTGCATTTTATTTAAGGAAGCTCTGAAACCTGAGAAAATTATTCGTCGCATGCAAGTGCAGTATGATATTAGTTAAGCAAGATCTACAAATGAATAGAGAGCTTCGAACAGGGAATAACTTATTTACGTGAAAACGAAAAATCGGGTTATTCATCGATTTCAATCACTGAGGTTGTACGTTGTTGAGGTTATAATGATCGAATTGATGACTCGTATCCAGGGCAGGTATCACACCTTCGGAAAAAAAAACAATCGCTATTTTCCTTCCTTCCTTGGTTCATATCGACAATGGAGCTTCCATGTTGAATGGTCACCTACAATCAAACGACTATGAGGAAAAACGATTGACATGCTGTATAAAAGTGTTGCTGAATACCCCTTCCCTATTTTTCTCTGGATACTACCGGTGTTGCCAAAACTTAGGAAGAAAAATGCAAAAGTCCCTTTACTTTTTGACTTCCCCTCGTAATTACATTATAATGGAATTTCCAGGCCTTATATAACTTTCGGATTAACAAAAATATGTGGGATGATTTTAATACAAATTAATTAAAAACAAATGAATCAAAATACAAAGAATGTGTATGTTTAGGTATTACGTTATTATCAGGAACAAGATAATTTGACACTAGGAGGAGGATATACAATATGTGTAGTTCCAATGCCAATCGCAATGCTTTAATTATCTGAGATTACTTGCTACCACATCAACTCTTCATAATTTAGAAGCATAGCGTCGTATCATATAAGTTATGAAATGTGATTATATATATATATATATATATATATATATATATATATATATATATATATATATATATGTGTGTGTGTGTGTGTGTGCGCGCGTGTAAAACTTTGACATAATATTAATTTCAAACTTTAATGTTATGTATTTTTCATGTAAATCATAATTACAAATACCATATTCCGAAACGCGTCTTATTTCCTTTCGCATTACAGGATTAAAACGTATATTAGACGAATGTATTCGTGATTCCTCGTTAAAAAAATAAGACTTTGAATTTCTTCACAGATTTATTCGGGATTCTTAGAACACAAATATCTTAAGAGCTTATATTACTTGTCTTGATGGGCAACTAAAAGTTTTCCCTAAGTTGTTCCGTAATATCTAAAAACGTGACTAATATCTCCCTTCACTTAAACTCGTTACTACAACGACTCAATTAAGAAAATAAACACACACGCGTATATATACATGTGAGATTCGCTACCAGAACAACAAACTGGTAGGGTGTTTAAAAGGTACATTGATGACTCAGAATCACATAGAAATCCAGGGTCGCAAATACCGTAGGTACAAGCTATGGTGCAATGAGTTAGAAAAAAAGAACATAAATTGTAACACATTAGTGGGACAGAAAACATTTCATTGAAAAATTGTACTACAACAGGTGTTCGAAATTACGTTGATAAATTATCTGGTAGATCTGAGAGTGACGCTGCATGGAATTCCTTAAGTTCTGGAATAGTCCTGGCATGTCACGTTTCCTCTCGGAAGCTTCAGATATTTGAACGTTTATTTTAACTGAAGAAACAAGTGTCTCATACACCAAACTTGTTATGTGAGCCTAGAAGAAGAAGTTCATACACTTTCGAACACCTGTTGCAATACAACCTTTCAATAGAATATTTTCTGCCTCATTAGTGTATTGATGTCTCTGCTCTTTTTATCTGCTTCGCTGCATCATAGTTCGCAACTACGGCATTTGTGCCCCTGCATTCCTATGGGATTCCAAGTCATCTGTGTTCCGCCTACTCACCCTACCAATTTGCCGTTCTGTTAGCGAATCACCCTGTACATATACCAGGTGGTTATAATTAAACTTCCCCTATAAACATCCTCCTACTGTGCAAACGGGTGAACGGAATGCAGCAAAATTTTGTATATGGGCTGTACACGAAATGCGCTCACTGAAATTTAAAAAAAAAATAGGGAATTTTAGGAAAAAAATCGCTTTTGGAAAAAAGCAATATATTTAACACAATAAAAGACCAAATGGGAATAAAAAAACAATATTAACATTTTTTTTTACTAGTTTCATGTCACCATATCGTCAAACCACCACATTAAGTAAAGGTAAGAGAGTAAAAAAACAGTTTAGTTTGCAAAAACCAGAACAGATGGGAACAAAATTGCACCAGAGGAGCAGTTGTCAATCGCGTCCAGGACGATGTAGATAAATGTGTTCCAAGTGACCACCTACAAAATTTCAAGTTGATGGACAGTGTTTTCATCAGCATATCGTAACTGATCAGTTGTGAAGTATAGCACATGAAGCGTTATAGAGTTCTTCAAGTCGTTCAACGTCACAACACCTCCAAGATACACTAGACTTTTTAAATAACCTCATAACCAGAAATCGCAGGGAGTTAGATCGAGCAAACTTGGTGACCAGGGATTAGATTAGGAGCGACTAATAACATGTTCATCTACGTTGGTGCAAGAGCGTCTTCACGGATCCATGGATAAGTAGGGCACTCCATTCTGCATGAAAATGGTATATGTAAGGACCCGTCTTTGTTGTAGGTGGGGCGCAACAAACGTCTGCAATGTAACGACGGCCTAAATAGAATGTGTGACAGGCCCACGTTCACTGAGAAGAATGACCCAAGAATCAATGTTGCCGTTAATCTACCCCAGACATTGAACTTTGGAATTGTAGGGGGATTTCAGTGTGGATCCGTGGTATTTCACTAACCCAAATTTGACAATTCTGTGTATTGAAAGTCCTATTGAGGTAAAAATTAGCCTTGTCGCTCCACAAAATATTCCAAGGTCATGATAGATCAACAGTCGTTCTATTGAGAAAATCGACTGTGATTGAGAGAAGTTGTGGCTTGTCTCGATCAAGCAGCTCCTGGGTATGGCGGATCTTGTATGGGATGTAGTGCACTATGTTTCTGAGTACCTTTCAGACTGGGCTGTAAGAATAGCCTGTCTGTCTAGAAACTGCACGAGCGCTACTGCTCCAAAATCCTGATGTCTGTGACTGTTCGTCAACAGCTGCATTGACAGCTTGAACAAGTACCGGTGTAATACGTTTACGGCCTCTTCCTGGTTGAACTCTTGATTTCCTCGTCTCTTAAAATCTCTTATTAATTGTCCTGATATCTTAAGTAGACATAGGTCCACCCCGTGGGATCTTTCTACGACGAAATTTACGAACTACAGAGAAACATTCCCTTTATTTTGTAAAACGGTTTCAATAATAACTAAAGAGACCGTCATTAACACTGCTGGATATATCGACTTAAACTTTATAAAGTCTGAACTGTAGGATGCTGTTCATAGCGGAAGTTTAATTATAACCACCTGGAAGAGCATTATGTTTTCTAAGTACTTTTCGGATGGTGCTATAAGAATAGTTTGTCTCTCGAATCACTGCGCGCGCGCTACTGCCCCCAAACTCTAAAGGCAGTGACTGTGCGTCAACAGCTGTCTTGACGCCATCAACAAGTAACAGTGTGATACTTTTACAGCCTAATCCAGGTTGAACTCCTAATTAGCCCGTCTTTTCGTTTCTCTGAATCATTACCCGAATGCCTTTAGTAGACATTGGTTCACGTAGTAGGTTCTTTCTACGACGAATTTCACGAACTGAAGCAGAAGCATTCCCCTTCATTTCGTAAAACAGTTTTACCAATAATAAAAAACCATCATTAGTACAGCCGGAATGATCGACTTAAACATGACCGTGTCTACAAATGTTTTCAAACAACGCTTTATGCAAAACTCACCTTTTTTACATAAAGATTCCTCTTCTAGCCAAACATACAAAACTCGACATTTTTCTCTTACAACTGACAGCTTTTCCCAGTTTTGTATTTTATTACTCATAACTCTTGTTCTGTATTGTTAATATTGTTGGGGAAATAATTGAAATATATATATATATATATATATATATATATATATATATATATATATATTGCGAATTTCCGTGAGCGCATCTCGTGCATATAGCCCATATACAAAGCTTCGTTTCATTCCGTTTACCCGTTAGCGCTGTAGGAGGCCGTTTATAGGGGAAAGTTTAATTATAACCACCTGGTATATATATATATGTGTGTGTCTAAGGTTTTCCTTAATTTATGACTGTCTTGAGAACTTCAAAATATCGGGTAATTAGTATATCAACGTAACGGGAGAACTTTTGTTAACCATAACTTTATATCGTCAAAAACTGCTATATCGGCAAGTTTCAAAACAAGACCATGTTATGTTGCATCTTCCGAGGTCTGCAATATGTCGTTGTGCTCTTGAAGAAGAAGTAGACTATAGCATCTTTCACGTATTATGACTAATCAATATTTTCCTTCACATAAATCATATGATTTTCAAAGCTTTGGTTGAGAAAGTTTTAAAAGTCAAAACATCCGAACGAAAATCGAACACTTTTGTCTCTCGATGCATTTGTTCCTATTTGAGTTGTGTTTCGTTTTGTCAGCATATGTTTTTTTAAGTAAAAAATGTTCAACTAAATTAAAATATCCAAATATTTCGTCATCCTTTCAATGATTACAACAAGTTAAAGGTTATTCTAGTAATATGTTTTAACTCCCATGAAATCATCTTATATATAATTAATTTTAGTAGTTTAATGTTAAATTCATATGGCAGCGCAATGGCTTTAATTTTTTTATAAATAAAAAAATATGGGTGCACCATTTTTTTTTAAACTAGATATTTTTAAATATGTATCAAAACGTTGAAAATCAGTATTTAAATAGGAATTTAATATTTATGATAGCTCTTTTCAAATTATCTCAAAAGTCTAGGATTTCAAGGGTTTTAATTAAGTTTTTTTCTTAAGAGATTACTATTGATCATCATATATGGAACTACTGCAAGATTTCCTTTAAGCATGAATGAATACAACGAAGATATAGCATACTCTTTATAGGAGATCGAGAAAATGCCTCTTCAGCAAAGAAAAATTGAGAAAACGTTAGCTTTTATGGCTTTTAATCAAATTTTACTTCTTTTATTCCCTATCTTCAATATAATAAGGTCTTCCCAAACCATGAAATATTACAGTTTAAGGTTTGACCATAAAAGAAAAATACCTTCCTCATAAGATATAAAAAGTAATTGGTAGATACAAACTTGAACGATAAGCTTAAGAAAGATCAAAGGCTTTTGAATTATTTATTAATTAACTCACCCTATTACAGTTGGGAAAACACTGTCGGCATTATTTCTTTTAACCTTATTCTTTCAGTGTTTTTTCCTGTTGGTTATTGCATTCAAAATAAGCATTCACATAAGTATTCAAAACCAAAATTTGGACTATATAATACTTGTATATGCATCCCATAAATTGCCAATGGCAACTGCTTCTCTCATTCATCCCTGTTTTAATATTCTTCCGAATATGCATGAAGTATTAAACTCCCTGTTCAATTGATATGCATCGTGCATTAGAAAGTAAAAGGTATAAAAAACTTACGATATTATACAACAAAGGCTCTATTGATATCTAATACAAAACATCTTAACACAACGACAATTTTTTTTTTTGCTGTATTCAGGCTATTAACGTCAACTTCATAGAATTTATGATTTCACATGATGTGTTTGAATAAAATCATGCACACATTTTAGAAGGAAAAATACCTTTGAAATCTTTTATAAGCATTTATTTAATAAATGTACATTGATTTAAGTAGCCGTTATATTTTATTATAATACATGTGTAATGACCCGCATGAATATTCATTTATTTCTTAAACAAAGTATACCTATAACTCCCCTTAAATATATCAAACTATTTTTTATTTATTTATTTATTTATTTGGAAAATATTTAATTAGTATTTAATGACTGCAAAAAATCGCTTAGAACTTTTTTAGACCTTGTCATCTGTGACCTTGAAATGTCGTAAACAAGTCTTCCCTTCAAGCATTAAACGGTTAAAATATGTACAAAAAGAGAGCATTTTGTAAGGACAGTTTTACATGTGCAGTTTTGTTAACAATATATTATTAAAATGGGAAAATAACGATATTATATATTTGTATAGGTATTGTACCAAATATTCTGGTTTAATATATAACGTGCACTTATACTTATCCTACTACTTTTCTTAAGGTTTAGGCATACACCCCGTATACCGTGCCCTTTTTTTATGATATCTGAAATGTGCGTGTGCAATGTCATTTTAGTATGCTGCTCTCACAGTCATTAAATAGTCTGCGAGGGTATGGTTAAAACTTGCAATAAAATAAACTTAACATATTAAAAAATATAGTATATCTGACAATCCAGATGAAACAGAAGATGATTATTTATTTATAGATCAGAGAATTATAATGATAGTTAAAAATTAAATAGAATTCAAAGATGTGCATGGATATCTCACGAAAGACGAATATGACGAGTTTTTCATGTTATACAATAATAAAAGTTCATATAAGGTATGACATTTTACTTAAAGAAGCAATAATTAGACAAATGTTGAAATGTATTTTTTATGTTCATCTTTTATTTATTTTTAAAGCTTTTATATTAACGCCGGATAATACGTCATGTAGATTTATAATTTTATCATGAATTATACTCACCACCCTGGTTGCAGAGAGGTTTTACAGTAATGACTAAAGTTGCAGACGTAAAAAAATTCTCGAAACATAAACTAAGGAAAATGCAGACTAAGTATTAGTTTATGTTTTCAATTTAAACTCTTAATCTATTTACGAAATACTAAAAGATGTTTTTCTAAGGTGAGGAAAATTAAATCTTCTCCCCTTTATACGAAATTATTTCATAAAAAAGGCAAACACTTTTAGAAAAGTTAAGTACCATAAAATCAGAGGATAACGCACACCTGTACTTTTAAGCTGCATTTTCTTAATTTTTAGGTTCATTCGCCGTATAGCGCACATCCCCTTTTTTACGAAAAAATCTTAAATGTTGGTATTTAATGCTATTATGTTTTAAGATAATTTATTCGAGATATTATCCCAGACTTTTTTTTAAAAAAAATAGTATACTTCTAGAACTATAACAACTTTATTTCATAAGGCATGTCATTTCTTTTAAATAAACAGTATTTCAAAATGTATAGAAGAAATATTTTATGCTCATCTCTTGTGTTTATTTTAAAGCTATCGATTTTATATCTGGCGTATAACGCACGTTATTATTTTTATATTTTTGTGTGTGTTAAAATTGCGTGTTATACGTCAGATTTTACGGTAATTTATTTTACGCATTCATTTACTATACATTTTTGAAAAAAAAATAAGAGAGAAAATATTCAAATAAAAATAACATCGATATACTTCCAGTATAGCACAACCCACGTAGAAGTCTTGTAAAAAGGGGTGCTTTTGAAATGGTACAATAAGAAAGTATCCTTCTATTAGTCCGTAGTAGATATCAATGCACCCAGTAAAAATAGTTATTGGAATACATGGAAGGTAATCCGAAATGTTTCTATAGCCTCTTTTCAAAGATTCTGTTAATAAGCTACAGAGAAGAATAATAATACTTCACATTGGCGAAATATATATGTCTCAGTATAGTCTAAGATCATTTAGAATTCGGATCAGACTACAGCCAAACAGTTGATCGGGTTCGTCTGACTTTGTGATAGGGTATGTGGAAGGAAAAGCGATCTTGGGACCTGCATACGAATAAGGTTTGAGGAGAGTTTAAGGGAAAAAAATGCTCATGCCACACACAGTCTGGCTCATTTAGTGTCGCAGTTTCTGCTTTGCCTGAATAAAATTCAAGTAGATTTATTATTCTTGCTTCGTTAAACCCAGCCATCTCAGTGATTCTTCTATTTCAGTTTTATGGAGAACAGCTGAAATATACAGGAATAATTTGTAAATGATTTTTTAGCTGTATTATGAATACAAAGCAACCTGTAATAAAGAATGTACTAATGCAGTTTATATGCATCACTCTTTCAATGATGGTATGATGAATGCATTTGCTTTTATTTTGGAAAGGGAAATGCATAGTTTGAAACAATTTATATTTTGCGGAATATGCTTTTGCAGCAATATTTTTACTATTTTAAAGGACAATAAATATATTTTATGCTTCTCTCTAAATTGTTATTCATCGCTCGAAATTCAATAGTAATATTAGGTTTGTGGTATAAGCTATCTTACAAAAAACTGGTTTCGTCCGATCTAATGTTGCAATTCAAACTACTGTATTAAATCCATTGCTGTCTGATATCAAAATTTCCAAGCCAAGTCAAAAAAACATATGAGCTTGAATCCGTTTATCATAATTTCCAAAACACATCACGTGAGGATTTTGAGATCCACACAGTTAAACTTAAAATGTAGTTTTCCCTATTATTCCCCCATAATGAGTTTTTTGCGGAACTGATAGAACATCGTTGATCAAGAAGTCACTACTGAAAACATTAGATAAATCAGGCATTTGGAAAAAAAAATATTACATTTTAAATAATTCAGTAATATTAATAGTTAGTAAGAAGACAGTCATTGTTTGAAATAGTTGTTTAGATAGATAAAATAAAGATTTGAAAAAAATTAAGTGAAAATTAATTTACATAAAACGCTTTCATTAGATCAAATTTTAGTGCATACCTTTACTTATCGTGAACGCAATTTTGCAGCACTTGGTGAAATATACCTAGACTTTTTACACACAAAAGTCGTTTTCTGACAAATCTTAATGAATTTGCTGTCGTGCTGGTGTATATTTATTGCTAGCTAGTATTTCTTTTTGAATTAAATATCCTTTTTTAATTATGAAATAAGCCTACTGTGCTGTGTGCAATATGATTTTGTTTTACAGAAGTGTATTGCTTTTTTTTCATTTCATTACAATTGCATTTATTTTTGATTGAATAAAATTTATTTTAATTAGTCACTTCATATTGCTTAAGATCAATGCTGTGGTGGCCTTCTATGACATCATTTATTGAATACTTAAACGACATATTAAAATTTAAATTTAAGAAATATAGCATTTTATGTTTATCTTGATAAAAATGATTCAGATAATTATGTCGGGTTTTATTTTTTATATGAACGATCATTTACCCACGTTTCGTATTAAAAAGTAAAAATGTAGGGACGATGTTGTGTAGTAATGTGTGCGGAACATACTATCACTAAAAGTATTTTATTAACATATATAAAGTTTTAAGTTAGATACTTTTTATAAATTAACATTAAGTTAATTTTTTACATAAATCCTAACAAACCAGTATTTCTTTACGAAACACTTTTCACGTTACATCTGAATTTGGGACCGAAGAGCAGATCTGTTTTACTCACATGAGTCACATAACGTTAAAACTAGACTCTTAATGGATAAAAGGAAAATGCAAATTCACCTTGAAGTAAAATGTAACCTCAGAGATAAAGCACTACATATATATGTATCATCCTAAAAATATGTGTAACAGTTTCCGTTATTGGAATACAGCAATAGTCGCAAGTAAATTTTCAAGTATTACAAAATACTGGAATTTCAAAAATAATCTCCTGAAATATAGAAAAGTTGTGTGGCTGCATTATGTTATATTTTTTGTAAGTACAGTAATACCTCAACTTAGTTGCACCGCATTACAGGAATCCTGAGTTACGCGATTTTCAAATCTCGTTGACTCATATTTTGCTTGATGAAAAAAAAAAGGTAAAATATTGGTATAATGTGACTGAAGAAGTTGTAAAGATCCCCTTGGATCTCACTTTGAGAAAGAGAATAATTTGGAGTCAGATAAGAGCCAGTAGCCATTTTTATAAATAACTTTCTTTATTTGGTTATCTTTCTCAAATAGAATCAAAGACTTTTAATAACAAATATATCAAAATAGTTATATGAGGTTTAAAAGGGACTTTCCTTTAAATTAACTTAAATAGTTAATGATCCAATTAATTAACAATTAGAATATCGATCACGCAGAGATTACCACGATAAGAGATCCCAGAATTATGTTCAATAATATTCCTATTGAACATTTAACTTAAATCTCACTCCTAATATAAAGCTTTAATGAGACTTTAAATATAAATCAATATTTACCACACTGAATCTCAACTCTTCCTGAGATTAATTTATACCTAGAAATCTTAAATAATAAATCTATAATTTCACTATTATACCTTTCTGCTTCAATCTCTCTCTCCTACTGCTTTTTATTTTACTATTCCGTTTGACTTAAATACTTTATCTAATCTGCATAACAAGGAATCCTGTCCTCTCTTTGGAGCTGATTAGAAATAGGTAGGGGAATTAAATTTCCCTAAAAAAGACGTCTCAGAAGGTTAGTGAGAAAGTTCCGTATAGGTTTGTCACAAAGTTCTCAGTCTCTTTCCAGGCAAATAAATTTAGAAGTACATAGTGATGACATTCAAGATCTTCTGGATTCCCACAATCAGGAGTTGACATTTTATGAGCTTATAAAAATGCAAGATTAATACAAGAAGTTGAAGAGAGAGAGAGAGAGAACTTATCTTTAGAACAGTGCTTCTCAAAGTTTCTATTTTTGCGACCAATATTCAATCATAACTTTCATCGCGCCCTCTTCCTTACAATAACAATGTATTGAATTTAATAATAATATACTTTAGCACTAAAACTACGATACGACTTTAACCTCTTGCCTCCGGCGTATATAAACTTCTCGCTCAGCCGAAGTGTAAATTTCGCCGAACGTACATATACGTATTTCCGAAGTAAGATTTTTTTTGTGTGTACTGCTATCCATAAAATTATTCCGAAGGCTTTGGAATGCAATAAGAGGACCCTGGCAATGATTGCGAAAGATTTACTTATTTCAGAATATTTTTGTTTCTTTTTTCCTCCCCCATTACATCACATACGCGCGCTTACGAGGAAAATGGTTAGCATTGGGGAGCGAATCCCATAACTTTATATCGGCAGTTAATGGATTCATTATAAACCGTACAGATTATCAAGATAAGTGTTAATTTTTGAATACAGTTTTATTTATGACAATCTCATGTGGTCACTCGTAATTATTACACTTGTTCTTAAATTAGTATCGTTACATTAATTACAAAATATTTTGTGTAGCACTGATTCTATTATAAGTGTAATATATCAGAGTAAATGTGTTTTCTATTTCTTATCATGTCAGAATGTATATTGTTTGCTTACTTTCAGCAATTTAATAATGCTTTAAAATAATCTTTTTTCAACTTTTCAATATGCTCGTGCCCTCCCCCCCTTGTAGAGCGGTCACGCCTCCCAAAGGGGGCCGCACCTCACAGTTTAAGAAACACTGCTTTAGACCCAGTTCAGTTAGAAGATTGAATGACACGTTTGGGAATTTGACAAAATGCCTCGGTTTAATAAAAAAAGGGTTACAAATTTTAGAAAATACAGATTTCAACGAAGAGCCCATGTTTTCAACGAAACTTAAAATAGCTAAAATTACTAAAATGCTCGAGGAAATTTTGAGAGAGAATAAAAATTAAGCCTACTGACTACTTTGTTAGATTTTATGAAACCTTGTACATCAAAATAACTTCGGTTTGTGGTTTGGTATTTGTGTTACTTAAGATTTTTTTAAACATTTTTTTTTTTTCTGAATTATTATTTTCTTTCATCTCCGGCCTCAACTAGAAACTATCACTAACTTCGGGGTATTACTGTATTTTAAAATGAGATCTATCATATGTGATTTAGGTGTTCATTATACAGATCTGTAAGCGACTTAGCGACGTTTCAGCAAATATATCTCCAAATACTATTATTTTCTATCGTTCGTAAAAATACCACAGGTGGATTTGTTGTCTTAATTTGTTTTATCAAAAGACCCAACAGCAGAGTGCTTACGATCGCGAGCTTCTGGAGAGCTTCTTCTCTTGTAAGAACTCAGGGCCCTGTTCACCGATGCCTGTCAGGACCCTTACTTTACCAGCCACGAGCTGGAAAATACATTTATTTAAGGTATCCGATTACGTTCGGAACCGTGGTTTTCAAAAACACATACATGGATAATTTTCATGATATTTAGCGTCACTTAGATTAAAATATATAAATAAAATTGTTTTAAGGACATTTTGACAATAAAAATTTATTTAAATACAATATTTTGGCAAAAATGTAACTTAGAATAATATTTTTTTTTAAAATGTTCTATTGTGTGTGAAAAATGCTTCTATTAGAATAATATTTTTTTTAAAATGTTCTCCTTTTGTGAAAAATGCTTCTATTAGAATAATATTTTTTAAAAATGTTCTCCTTTTGTGAAAAATGCTTCTATTAGAATAATATTTTGCCTGCATATAGCTCTGACCTCTGTTCAGAGGCTCAACAAGAATTTTTGAAATATATAACTTTTAAGTGGGTTTATTCATATTTTACGACAACAGAGGGGGGCAATTTTAAGAAAAAAACGCGAATTATTATTTCAATTGGTAGTAACTCTAAAAATAATGTGATTTTTTCAAAAACTCTAGTTGAGCCTCTGTAGAGAGGTCTGAGCTATATACAGGCAAAATATTGTTACATGAGAGACATTTTTCACAAAAGGAGAACATTTGGAAAAAAGATTATTCTAAGTTATTTTTTTGCCAAAATATTGTATTTAATTTTTTTTTCAAAATGTTCTTAAAACAATTTTATACATGTATTCTAATATAAGTGACATTAAATACTATGAAAATTAACCATTTATGCGCTTTTTTAAAATCACTTTTCCAGATGTAGTCGTATACCTTAATCATAAAAAAGCACGTATAATTATACATATTATTTAAAAAATGTTTACAAATATGTATACAAATAATGTACAATCTAAGGTACCTAACTTCGTTAAAAACTTGAAGTTTAGAGAAAATATTTTTCTTTTTACTTATTTATTCAATAAAATATTTGAAATAAAAGCTCTCGATAACTGTCATTTTTACTAAGTAATGAATCTATGAATCATAGAAACGTTGTTATAAGCTTTGTAATGTGGGATTTCAAATAAATAAATAAATAGAAGTAACCGAACTTTGCTATCTCGAAATTGAAAAATTGAAATTTTCTCGCAAAAATTCTCGCTGTTTGTCTATTTTTTAATATTTACTGCCTACCTTTAACAAAAAAGAAGAAAAACTTAGAAGTTGTTTTAAGATACTGCTTGGTAAATCTCATTTATCTCATACATATTTATTTGTATTTCCTATGTAATTTTTTTTTATGCCAATTTTCCGAAAAACTATATTTTTTAGAGAAACAACAATTTTTTAAATAGATAATTCCGAGAATTTTCGCATATTTATAGGAATTCTGGAAGAAATGTTTTCCATATACTATTGCTAAGGGCCTGAAACAGGAATTTGAAAATATACAAATCAGAAGTGGATTTATTCATATTGTAGTATTTCAGAGTAGAGAAATTTTAACCTTAAACTTCGGGGTTAATACAACAATTGATTGTAACTCTGAAAATATTGCTATTTTTTCAAAATTTTTATCTTGGGCTCTCTAGAGAAGTATTACTATGTATATAGTGAAACTATTATTATTACAGAAACATCCTGCACAAAATGAGAATATTTTTAAAATATGTTATTTCTTCTGTTTCTTTATTACAAAAATAAATAAATAAATACAAATTGTATTTGAATGGTAGTTTTTTGTAAAAATAATTTTTAAACTATTTTAAATATTTATTTAATTCAAGTGGCATTCAATATAAAAAACACATGCATGTGTTTGCTTTTTCAAAAGCATGGTTCCATAAATAGTCGAATACCATAAAATCAGCTTTAGGTTGCAGAATAACCAAATAAATAAATAAATGTTTCCTAGAATGAATTTTAAGAAAAATATTGCTTTCTTAAGATATTTACAAGACAAAACACACAATTTGCATTAAAATATATCTACAGGAGAGCGCGAACGAGTTAAAATTTCCAGTAACATGATCAAAATTGAATATATGCTTACACTTTTATGCATACATGCATATGTATTTATAAGTATGCAAGTATATAGATGTGCCCACGGCAGCCTAGTGATCAAGGTAACGGATTCGTGGCTGGCGTGCCATGAGTTTGAACCTAGCACCACTGAAGAACCGCTCTGCAGAGGAGGTTGATGCACGTTACATATGTCGAGCCCTAAACGTCCTCCCATTGGTGTGGTGTTGAAGTTGGAAGAGGCAGCGCAAGCGCAGGTGTCGTCCACGTCACTTGACCATGGTTTGAAATAACGAAGTCCGTCACCAAAAGCTTTCGACGTTAATATTCCCTCGCTCTCGTGAGTATACACATAAATATACAGTAGGAGGCTTGGAGAAATGGTGTTTCTCCTTTCAATCGCTATACTTAGAAAATAAGTCAAACACTTAGCTAAAAGAAAAAAAAACATTTAAAAATATATTTGACATCTTCTAAAGTTAGTCTTATTTAATTTTTAAAGTCTACTTTTTTGTGTAGTAGCAAGTAAATGTCCTATTGCTATGAACAATTGTCAAAAAAATCTAAATTAGTGTGAATGCATGATTTGAATTAATCGTCCTTGTA
Source organism: Trichonephila clavipes (assembly GCA_019973935.1). Classification (NCBI taxonomy): domain Eukaryota; kingdom Metazoa; phylum Arthropoda; class Arachnida; order Araneae; family Nephilidae; genus Trichonephila; species Trichonephila clavipes. The sequence goes on along the minus strand of BMAU01002771.1, from coordinate 221,444 downwards.
GAAACGTTAACAAAGTCAATTTAATTGTCGTATGTTTCATGTCACTGAAAAGAAAGTATATGTGGGGAAAGTTGGGATAGTGGGATTTACAGGGAACAAATGAGTAAATTAGTAAAGATGATTGCAAGAAATACAAAAATGCATCATATAAGAGTATGTGTAATGTAGCTCTGGATATCTACAAGCTAGAATATGCTGGTATCGAACAAAGAAAAATACATGTATTATCCGATACTCGAGATAGTGATAATAAGAATAATCTTTTCAAGCTTCTGGTTTGGGATCAGTTAAAAACCATCGGAAATGAGAAATACCCTTAAAGTCGTATCATTATTCAAACACTGAAACATAACCTATGATAAAGCAATACTTGTGAATGCTTGTCATATATCCTAAATAACTCATATACAGATTTCCAAAGCTTTACTATCAAACCCCAGCGATGGATTGCCATGACAAACTTAAGATAGAAACATTTCACAAAATATGTGGTGATGAAGCAGGACAGAATAACGTTTTTTAGCAAGATGAATGAATCTGCATTTTCTCAAAACTCTGACTTAAATGGATATTGAAAAAATTTATAAATTAGATTTCTTTAAAGGTCAACGTATAGTGTAAAAACATTCAAAAGGTAAACTATGTTATTAGGTATTGTTTGCTAAAGGTAAAATAATAAACTGGGATAAAATTACGAAAATTTGTTAACTTCCCCCCAAAAATTAACTTTTAAATTGAATGACAAATATTTTGAATTTTACTGGTTTCATTTATCTCCTCTTATGTTCCAAACTTTTCATTAAGAATAATAATATCTTGACATTAATAACATAAACAGTTTAAAAAATCATTGCGAATTTTTACTGTTTTTCAAATTTAAGTGCGATATTTGAGTGAAAAAGATAATTTCTCTCCTTTTTACTTTACTAGGCGAAGTAAAATTTTCTAGGGTATAGCAATAAAAAAAAACGCAATAATAAAAAAATGGTCCACGATAATGTATATATGCACTTACCGTAAAATGCGACGTATAACGCTTTCTTCCAACTCAAACAATAAGATCAAAATTCAAGGGGGCGCGTTATACACCGGGTATAAAAATGATAGTACGCTAGCTAAAATATTTAATTATTTAAAAAAATGACATTCCTTATAATGAGTCTTTCCTTCTAAACGAAGGATGTTCCTTTTAAAATATTGTAGTTCTAGAATATACTATTTTTTCAAAAGTCTGGGATGATACCTCAAATAAATAAAAATTCAGGCTCCTTTAAAAAGCAGGTGCCGCATTATACGCAGAATATACCTAAGAGCTAAAAAAATCAGCTTTAAAGTATATGTGCGTGTTGTACACCGGTGAGCGTTACATACCGGATTTTAGGGAATACGCATGTGTTCAAAATTAAGAGAATTTTATAATTTGTTAGATTATATCAAGAGAACTACTAGACAAATTTTACTGATATCTGTTTTGTGCATAGGTTGAGATATTATACAGAGCAATAACCACATTCAACAGTTATAATACAAACATATGATTGTCGGTAACACTCACTGGAGTCGGAAGATATGAGGCAGCGATTGCGAAATAAAGCAAAAAAAATTGATTTAATAGGGTGTATGAACCCCTCTTACAAATATTCAGGTCTCACTCAGCGATTTTAAATTGGAAATAAGGAAGTTTATGAGTTCGTGTAGCATATTGGTCCTCCTTGTTCAACAAGCTATTTTATAGACTTAGATGGTTCTTGGAGATGCGTTGTGAGTTGTAATTGCCCAGGGCATGCCTCTAGGTTTGAGGTCTGGAGATCTGGTTATCCAATCCATTTGGCAAATATCCTCACTTTTCAGGAACTCGATAAGCAGATAAGCTATATCTGACCTCGGGTTGGCATCCCTTAAAAATAAATCATAGGGCTCCAAGACATCTTCATTATACTTCACGGCAGTCACAGCGACTCTTTCAAAGACATAGAGTTATGTGCGGCCGGCCATCCAATGTGATGCCTGCCCAGACCATCAAGCCTGTGCTGCTATACTGATCTATTTCGTAGACATTCGAAGGCAAGTAACGTGTGATTGGGTCTATCCAAATAAAAGTACAGCAATAACTAATGATTAGTCAGAACCGGTTCTCATCAGTAAAGATAAAGTGCATCCGTTGATTCATGTTGCAATCTCTATGATCCTTGTACCCTTTTAAATCAACTCACCGGTTCACAGAACTGAGAGGGACTTAACAGGCCTTCTTGTAAACAGGCCCCTTTCATGAAGTCTTCTGCTAATAGTCACCCTTGAAATTTGGGTTCATGTGGCCACATACGAGAGAACTGAGAAGCTGTAGTATCCCTGTTATGCCACGCTATTTGGGACAAATAAATGTCTTATCTGGCCTTCGTTGTTCGAGGAGGACCTTGCTCAGGATTTCCCTTGAGGAATCCAATATCCTGGAACTTTTTCCATAAGTTGAACTTAACAATGGTCGTTAAATTGAATTTTCTACAAATTTGGGTTTGAAACTGGCCTGCCTCTGTCCTACCTACAATTCGCCACCTCATTCCATCATCTAACTTCAGTGATTACTCAGATTTACTGTTTCAATTTTAATTTAACAGATTACGGCAAAAAACACCAAGAAATTCAACGAGTTCTGCTAGCGAACGAAATGCGGATTTTGGTATGCGCCATTATAAACCACGTTCCTCGAGTTCCTGAACCTCCACGCACGTATACAAATACCTACTCGATTTCATGAAATTTAGCAAAATATGCAAACTTCCTTAATTTTGAATGCCATTGTGTGCACATTTATCCATACGCAAACCCAAACTCACACATGCACTCATTTCAACAAACACATACACATACATACTTGCATGTGCACACATATACAAATTTTTAAGAGCTTTCTTGTTTAGTTACCATATTTTTACGTAACGTACCAAACGTAAGGGATATTTCATTGTTTCAAATAGTAAATCTGAGTTCTGGTTCTTTTTAGATCCGCCGTGTAGATACGGCTGATGTACGTTAAATCTACATAGGCTCATAGTCATTACGTGTGCGTTGTGTGGAAGTGGGGAAAGTGGAATATCAGCTCAAGCGTCATTTAATAGTAACACAATATTTTTTAGCTATGTCGCTTATTACCCTCATTTTGCTTTTAAGCGTGGAATTAATAAACGCGTTCACTCAATCTGTAACATTTTAAATCATCAATGTTTACATTAATTGAATAAGCAATTATCTTTAAAGCGCATAAGTTTTTATTATACATAATTTAATTTGATATCTGAATTAATGAGGGCTGTTTAAGGATCCTTTGTTATTTCACATTTTAGTGAAGCTTCAATAGCCGTAATATTTAGACTGAGAAAGGAATACATTTAAAAATATAATTTTGCTAAATTCAATCCATCAAGTTAAGTTAATGAATATAAATATGGCATTACAAATTAATGTCGTGTTTTGTTATTTTTAAATTATGCATCTGTTATAACATGATATATATTAAAATTCAAAAGAAAATAGCAAAACATATTCAATGCCATGGTAAATTGACTTTTTTTACTAAATTTTGATAGAAAACGCATACTTACGACAAACAATTCCATTGTTTCATGTATAACTCATCCTCGACTAATGAGTGTGTGTTTCAGTGTTTCCAAACGTACACTGTAAAGTAGAACGAGGGCCCTTGGTGATGGACCTCGTAACCCTGAACCATGGTCAAGTGAGACATAAGGCACCTGAACTCTAGCACTCCACTCTCCAAACTTCCCTACTGTGCCAATGTGAGACTTAAGAAATTTAATATGCATCAATCTCTTCACAATGGTCTTAGAAGACACCATACATTAGCGGGAACTAAAAAATCATGGTTGTAAATTCGTAGCCGGGGTTGTAAAGTTGCGGGTTCGAAATCTAGTGTCAATAAGACCCGTCGTGTAGAGGAGGTAATGCACATTAAATATGTAGGTGTACAAAGCTTTTATTTCTAGTGGTGCAAACGTCTCGAGAGGAGATCCCCAGCCAATGTGTTATTGTAACGTTTTCGTTTCACTGCTGTGATCGGTGTCTTTGTGGAAATAATCAACGCACGTGCAAAGAAACATATGCAACCTCGAATTATTGCATAGCACCATCTTGGATCACCCGTCGACCTTTGACATCACTAGGGACCCTTTTCCCGTCACTAGCAGGATGTAAGATGATGCTAAAAGAGGTGCCAGCACCCTATTCCCCGAACAGAGGGAGGGAGAACCAGGTAGTGATACTTTTAATCTACAAGTAAGTGGTTGCCGAAGGGATTCCTCTTTACACAAACCACTGTTTTGAACTCTAATAATATTTTAATAAGTTTAATAAATTCAATTTATAATTATGTAAATAATAACTGTGATGGAAAAATTAACTAAATATATAAATTAACCAATATCACGCTACCATTATTTATCTCAAACCTCACAGTTATCCTCATCACTACTTGAGTGGGACTTAGAGCTAAGAGGTTCATCGGCAATAGCCTTCGAGTTGTTTCAAAGTGCGATGTGATTTAAAATAAAGTTAGCAACAGCAGAGATCAAACCACGAGAAAAATATCACTTGACGATAAAAATATCAGCCACGAGTTAGCAACGATGGCCGCTCGATTATCGTGGCCAAATGCATACTTCGAGGCTTAGTTTAAATATCAAAAATGACTAAGCAAAAAGAACTCTTATTTCGATGAAAAATGCTGTTTACATTCCTGGGATTAAAATAACTTTCACTTTCTAAATTTAAATACATTTCTCTTTACTTTTGATCAAAAGTTACAAAATTCTCAAAATAGATACTTCTGTATGAGTAAAAAAAGGCAGTACAAAACTATAGCCTTATTTCTTTGCGAAAGATTCATTTAAATTTTGCTGCGAAGCTTTTCCAAAGGAATCTGTAATTTAAAAAGTAAAAATGTAAGACTAAAAGTAAGAGAAAAAAGTAAAAGAATATACAAAATAAAAATATTTAAGATTTTTTTGACAGCATTTAAAGTTTCCGCACTTCAGTGACGAGCGTTGGGGCGAACTTGCTGCTGATTGGTTGAACGCAGTAGAGCGTTGATGCGTCAAGCAAGAGGACTGTGCTCAGAAACGGAACCCTTCAAACGAAGAGGGAGCGTTCGCGTCTTTCTTGAAATAGATATCATTTCCATTTCCAATGATTTAGAAATTTAAAAAAAAACTCTAAAAGCAAAGGAAATAAGTTATTATGTATTATATATCCAGAAAGATTGCACTTTTTTTTGAGTTGCGGTGGGAAAAAAAAGTTTACCTTAGTATCGGTTTTGGTTTTTAATTAGTAATTTAAAATTCCTTCACTTGTTAAGGCAAAAACTGGAATATCCTCTTTTATTCACGAAAAAAGTAATGTGGAAACTAATGATTAGAGATTTTTTTCTTTTATATTCTCCACTACTTTTGTTTATTTTAATACCATGATCACATCTTTTTTAGGGACTAATTTTTTGTACAAAAAAAAAAATGGGTGGGGGTGATTAGATTTTGAAAAGAATGATAAAAGTGCAGTCTTTCTTCTGATTCTGAGGTATTAGACAATATAGAGCTTGATCTATATAAACTTTACGATTTTTACTTTCAGTTACACAATAATCATGAAACATCAGCTAATATTTCTCATTAAATGCACATTAATTACTCATAAAAAACAGCGAGGCAAAATATTCATTTTTCAATAAATGCATACTTTATAGTTATTTTGATCACACATAAGTAGCTTTGAGTTATTATATAATTGTTCTTTTGATGACGTATTCTTAACTTGACATCAAACCAATTTCTTCAAAGAACAAAAATTTCCAACTAACCTAACTTAGTTACATTTGCATATTTAACTAATACCTGAGTATTGACTTAGTATTAATATATAAAGCATCTAATGGGTGGATCGCGATTACATGTAAAGAGGTAAATATTATTAAACAGGACCTACCTATATGTAGAAAAGATTTTCTATGAACGAAAATTAGGAGATAAATAATTAAAAACAAGTAATATATAAAAAATAAGTCAATTCCTACTTAGATCAACAAAGAAAATTTTTATTTTTGATACCTTTTATTAAATATTTACAATTAATATAAATATGTATATACGTATGACAGAATCACAATATTAAGTGGTAATTAACTTTTATTAATTATCATTAAAGTATCGTATTGTCATCCAAAACAATCGTGTATACATAAATTTCAGCTCAACTGAATACTTTAACACGTGAGAAAAAAAACCTTTTCAAGTTTTGACTCAAGCCATCAAAAGGATCGCTAAGTCGCCAAAAAAGAATGCCAACATGGTTGTATTTGTAATTCTTTAAATAATTAGTTTTAATCAATTAATTATTATTAATTATTATTATATTATTGTATTGTCATCCAAAATAAACCTGTGTATAAAATTTCAGCTCAATTGAGCGCTTTAAAATGTATTTTAGTAATAATTGAAAATTCCACCACAATATAGTAAATAAATAAATATATAGAGATTGTGAGGTAATAGTAGAGGAATGGAAAAACAATTTCAATACTTAATTTTGCCACAAAGTGGTTGAATTTTTTTAAAAAAAATGGAATATACTTAATTTTGGTCAGATATTTTATGCTAAAATAATTAGTTTTCTATGATATATATAAATCGCCAAAAGTCATGACTACTGATAAATAAATACTGAGTAGCACACATTGTACAATACAACACTTCATAATCCTGCTCTCTATTACCGCACCGTCATCGTCGATTCCCGCAACCCGATTCAATCCCTTCCCATCTTCCGCTTTGTATTGCGCCCACCACGGCTTAGGCAGTTGGTTATAATTATTTTTTTTAAAAATTTAATATTAAAGATCTTGTTATATAAATGTATCTGGGTTTTTTTAATGTAACTAATTAGTATGTGTCCTCACTTCGCAACAAATGTTATAAAGTACTAAAAAAATGCTGTTTCACTTTGATAAAAACTAATTTGACCATTAAAACAACATAAACTTTATTTTCCCTGCGGCAGTTCATAACAAAAATTTTTTTTAAAAAAAACCTCAACAACTAACTATATACCAGAGATCACATTTTCTGCTTAGGAAGGTTTTTAAATTTTGAAGAAATATATAATTTTCTATTCACCCTAATGCCTAATTTTACATAATTATATTTAGGTAGAATATAACTTTTCTAAAGTAATAATTAAAAATAAAGATATTGAGAAACTTTTTTCAACGCTTTTTTAGGTACCATTTTAGTATTCGAAAATTAAGAAGCAAAACATTCATACGAACAGTCATTCTCTCAAAAATAATGTTCCCCCAGTCTTCATTATTCACTTCCTTCTAACAATTGCGATGCATGTTAAATCGATCGAGAGCTGAAACGTCCTTCTGTTGGTGTGTTGCGATAGTTAGAGGAGGGGAAGCCAGCTCAGGTGTCTTCCACGTCACTTGACCATGGTTCAAAATTACGTGGTCCGTCGCCAAAAGCCCTTCGTGCAGCTGAACAGTGCGACGTTAATATTCACTTACTCACTCCTTGTAATAATTAAGTTTATGAACTCAATACTAAAGATTTCAGAGGAAATATAAAAAAAACTATACAGTTTAAAAATATACAAAGTATGATTTATAATAAGTGAACCCCCTAGCATATATATGAATGAAATTTTTATATCTACCGCACATTTTAGGTTGGGGGAAGAAATCAATGATTTTTACATGGAATTCAAAACTTTAATTAACATGTTTCGGATTGTTCGATTTGAGTCAAATATGTACCGTTTTTTTGTATAATTTATTGCCATTTTAAAGGTAGCTTTATATTGCCTCTCTCATAGAAGTCTTGACCTTTATTGGCGAAAAACTCTAGTAATCGATTTTCACAATCTTCTCTTGATCCCAATTTCTTATCATTTTGGAAGTTTTGCACTGCAAGAAAAAGGTGGTAATCGTTTGGTGCCAGGTCCGGAATATATGGTGGATGCATTAAAACTTTCCAAACAAGCTCTCAGAGTTTCTGGCGAGTCACTACAGACGTGCGTGGCGTGGCGTTGTCCTGATGGAACACAACACCTCTTCTGTTGGCCAATTCTGGACAGTCACTAGGTTCAAACGGTCCAGTTGTTGACAGTAGGTGTCTGAATTTAGTGTTTGGCCCTACGGATGCAACTCATAATAAATGCTTCATTTCCAGTTCTACCAAATACACATTAGCACCTTAATGGATGTTAGTCCTGGTTTGGGCACTGTTTGAGCAGCTTCAACGCGCTTTGACCACGATCGTTTTCACACAATATTGTCGTATGTGACCCATTTCTCATCCCCAGTCACCATCGGTTTAAGAAATGGGTCGATTTCATTCCATTTGGCCAAGGCTTCACATATGGAAATCCGATCTATCATGTGTTTTGGTGTTAATTGGTGTGGCACCCAAATATCGAGCTTCTTTTTGAATCCAACTTTGCTCAAATAATTTAAAACTGTATTATGGTTGTTTCTTTAGCTCCTGGTAGATGCTACGACTACTAACATGCCAGTCATCTTCGATTATTCCTGTGATTTTATCGACATTTTCGACGACGGAAGAGGGGCAACTTTAACATCAAAAATGCCTGAACGGAATCGATGATACCAAAATTGCACGTAATTAGCTGTTACAGTATCGGCACCATAGACACCATTTACAATTTCAGGCATATGGCTTGCGTTTTCGCTTTTATCAAAGAAAAATTGTAAAATGTACCGAATTTTTTCTCTTCGTTGACTTCAATTTTTAACACCCTGTAACTTACAACTGAATGGACCAAACAAAAAACAATAAAATAAGTTTTTAGTGTGAAATGTCACTTTGGCAACGAGCATAAATTTGAAATTGTTTGATCGATAATTTACGAGATATCGACACTACAGCCATCTACCGAAAAAATAATGGATTTCTTTTTCCCTAACCTAATATTAGAATCCAAGCTGTTGTTGATTCTATGCCGATACTGTTTGTGAAAAATGAAAAACCAGTGTAAATTGGTTTATCAAGATATACAATTTCACGAAATTAAAATAAATTTAGAATGAGAACTAATAAGAAATGAGTAACTATTTATTTTACCAGAATTATAAACTTTTATATACATGCATAAGCCTGTAATAGCTCTATGCATCCCCTGCAGCGATTTTTTCCCCTTCGATTCTAAGCTAAGCAATTTTCCGTAATATTAACATTGAAATAAAAGTGAGTGTAAGATTCGAGTAAGTACGGTATTTTAAGAGGGCTTGGCCCCCTATAAAGACCTAAATATGGTTTTTATAAAAACAAATCTTTATTTTGTTATTTGCATCATTATATCTTTGGATTGATACATCACTTTTCTATGCCTTAAAATTAGTACTTACAAAACTTCAATCAAAAAATGTAAATTAAGAAATTAGGAAATCCTACCTGAGCCATTTTTTTTAAAAAATTATTTATTTTAAAAAGTGAAATAAAACTAAAAAAATGTGTTATATATACTGCTCAAAACAATTAAAGGATATTGTAAGTTTTATACAAAATAAAGATATAAGCGAATTTTTTTTGCCGAAAATGGAAGAGAATCACAAATGCAAATTTTTCTGATTTTCGAACTGTGGAGTATGCCAATTTTGAATTCGACGTCAAAAACGTTGCTTCAGCGGAAGCGAATGAAATTAGACTTTCAACTGAAATGAAGACAAGGATGATCGGCATTTCGTGACTGCTTTGTTTCGATGAGTACAATGTCTCAACGAAGTCATTTAACCGATTCAGAAGCTTGGATAGTTGTTGGTAGGTTAGAAGGGGGCCAAACTCAAGCCGAAGTAGCGCAAGCCATTGGAGTGTCACAAAGTGTGATTTTCAGGATCTGGAACCGTATTTTGGAGACTGGAAGTGCAAGCCAAAGACCAGGACAAGGTCGTAGACGGGCAACAACACCCAATGAAGGTAGTTATTTAGTGTTAACGGCTCGGAGACACCGAAATATGAAAGCTACTCTTCTCCAACAACACCTTCGCTCGGCTACAGGCACCACGGTTTCAACTCAGACTGTCCGAAACCGGCTCCATGGTTTAGGTCTCTATGCTCACCGACCGATGGTATGTGTTAGACTAACATCAAGGCATCATCCCAACCGCAGGTAGTGGGCAACAGAGCATGTGAACTGGCGGAGAAATTAATGGAGCAATGTTCTTTTTCTGACGAGTCCCCTTTTTCTGTTCATCCGAATAATAGGCGTATTTTCATCAGGAGGGACCGTGGCATAGGAATACTTCTGCGTTCGTGCACGAAAGTGTAGGATTTGGCGGTGGAGTAGTGTTGGTGCATGGTGGCATCTCCATTGACGAGTGCACAGACCTCTACATCATTCGAGATGGACCTCTGACTGCTCGCTGATATAGGGATGAGATCCTCAGACCTATTGTAGTCCCTTACGCTGCAGCAATCGGAGATGACTTCATTTTAATGGATGATAACTGCGGTCCCCATCATGCTAATCTGGGGGAGGATTTCCTTTTCGAGGAAGGAATCGTACGAATGGAATGGCCAGCGTGTTCTTCAGAAATGAATCTAATAGAGCACGTTTGGGACGCTCTAGGAAGACGAGTTGCTGGCCGCCAACCACCCCCACAAACTATCCAAAAACTGGAAAGACCTCATCTGGAAGAGTGGGACCGAATACCCCCAACTCGTGATTAATAGCTTCATTGACTCCATGCCTCAAAGGTGCTCAACGTTGCTGGCCGTCCGTGGAAACCATACACTCTACTGAAAATGATTTCCTTTGAAGAAAACACCTTTTCTTATTCTTTTTTTCTCATATGCACAAATTGTGGTTTTTTTTCCCTTTTGTACACAATTGCGCAATAAAATGCATTTTTTTCTGCCAAACATGTGTAATTTATTCTCATATAACCTCTAACGTCAGTCAAAGATTTATCAATCAGCTAAAAAGTTTCCCTGCCTTAAGATCCAGCTAAAACCGTAATATCCTTTAATTATTTTGAGCAGTGTATAAAGCAGGATATTTCAGAAGTATATCATTAATGCAATTTGTTTTTTCTTTTGAAATGGGTGCATTTGTATTTTTTTAATGAAGGCATTTTATATTCCTAATTTTGTAATTTTTCCGTTTTTTTTCACCATATGCGTTTCATAAAAATGTAATAATTCAATACTATTGAAAGATAATAAGGGATCATTTGTGCTATGTATGGGTTGAAATAATATGAAAATTCAATAATTTTATTGAAAAATATGTAGCTAATATTTTAGAGTGGTGTATATTTTATGTTTATTTAAGCTTATATATATATTTATATATATATATATAATATTTTTTTTAGAATATAAACTTCAAAATGTTTTTTCGCAAGTTGTGTGTGTGTGTTTGATTTTTTTTTTTTTTTTTGCATTCACAATGCTACTCTTACCACAATTATTTAACAATTTCTTCCATTTTTTTCTGTGTATTACACGTAATGTACGCAATAAAATTAGGAGCCAATTTTGCTTTTATCTGACCAATTAAAAAAGTAAAATGAAATGTAGGAGATATTGGGTGTTAATTGAATTTTAGCATATATGTATCATTTTTTTTCTCCTGAACTAAAATAGGTATTTTAAAATCGATCTCTAAACTCTTTAAAATGTCCATAAAAATATTACAAGGAAAAATTCATCTCCCAAAACTAATCCCTAAACAAAAAAGCAGCGAAATTTTAATTTTTTAAAAATATTCTTTAAAAACAATTTAATGTATAAATTGTATGAATAATATGTGCAAAGTTTCATCTCGAATAATTTTCTTGAATAGAAACATTATATAAAATGCTAGATTATAATTTTCAAATGAATAAATTTTAAAAAATTTTCAAAGGGTGCCTAGTCTTCTTAAGTCAAAATTAATCAATTTTCTTCCTTCTTGAAATCTAACCAAATTAAACCCCTACCTTAAGTCAAGTTTGGTTTAAAAGATATTCTTAAGTAAAAATTTCTTAAAATAAAAGGTTTTATTTTAAATTGTGGGTGTATGTGAGCAGATCAGGCTACATATTCCTGTAGACACATTGCAGTTTATACACAGGTAAAATAATTTGACAATGGTTTTTTAAGATAGAGTTTAATATATAGTTTCAAAACTAAAATGTTGGAATTTTAGCAGAACAATTTTTGGGAAAACAATTATTAGAAGAAATTCATCTTAAATCAATAATACACTTTTGATAAAAAGATAAATCTGCGGGTAAAAGCATTGTATAAATATTGACTATTTTGTATCAAATAAAATTATGATATAATTATGTAGCATTGCTAATAAAAAATAGAAAAAAATAGCGGCAAAACTAAGTTGATATCAGAATATAAAAGACTTGACATATAAAGAAGTGCAATGCGCAAATGAGTTGGACTCTAGAGTAAAATAAGTTACAATGTATAAGATGATGTATACTGCTAAACAAATTTTTTTTTTATTTTCTTATTAACATAAAAATCAGGTAGCATACTTTGTATTTTTCTATTACAAATGTTCCAAGGATTTTATATACGTTTGTGATAAAAAAATAATCGAAACCTAATATTCTTATATATATATAGTTTATATAATTAACGTTATATTTATTAATTAATTTTTAAACATTTACCGTTAGATGTGTAGAAAATTTTATCTGTTACTATTTAGGGGTATTTTAAATAGAAATTTTATTATAAATGAGAGAAAAACAAAAGTCACATATATCTTTCAAAGTTATTTTCAGAAACCGATACTTCAAATAGTTTTAATGTTTAAGGTATCCGACTACGTTCGGAACCGTGATTTTGCAAAAGCGTATAAATGAATAATATGTATGATATTTAGTGTCACTTAGATTAGAAAATGTGTATAAAATTGTTTTAAGAATAGTATTTCTATGAAAAATTATTTAAGTACACTATTGTGACACTATATGAAAATAGGATGACTCATCTTCAAAATATTCTTCTTTTCTGTGGGAAAAATTCTTCTATTATAATAATATTAAGTCTGTATATAGCTCAGAGAGACCACTGTACAGAGGCTCAACTAGAATTTTTGAAATATATAGCTTAGAAATGGGTTTATCCATGTTTTCCGACAACATAGGTGAGAAATTTCAAGAAAAAAAAACGCCGATCATAATTTCAAATGGTAGTAACTCTGAAAATAATGTGAATTTTTCAAAAATCCATAGTTGAACGTTTGCACAGGGGTCTGAGCTATATACATGAAAAATATTTTTACATTAGAATCATTTTCCACAAAAGGAGAACATTTTGAAAAAAGGTTATTCTATGTTAATTTTTAGCTGAAATATTGTATTTAAATAATTTTTTTCAAAATGTCCTTAAAACAATTTTATACATTTATTCTAATCTAAATAACACTAAATATCATGAAAAATATCCATTTATGCGCCTTTTTTAAAATCACGGTTGCGAACGTAGTTGGATACCTTAAATTCCTTCCTTGGGAAATGTCTGAATTACATATTTAATATGAAGAAAGTTTTCATTTTTTTTTCAGGATTGAAATATAGATCGGTGAACACTTGCCGTATAAGAATTTCTCCTCCCGCTAGTTTTCTAAACAAACCAGCAAAATACTCCCGAAAAGTAACAAAGTAGAATTTTTCAAATGAATTAAAGAATGTGTTCTTTTCAGAAAGGATTATGAGAAATAAAACTCATTGTTGGCGATTCATTTAACAGCAATTTGATTGGAAAACATTCCATCCGTTTTACCCTCTTAATAGCATTTTAACCTTCACATTGATGTCGTTCAAAGTGACAGAAATTCTTATTTTAAATTCGTTTTGCATTCATATTTCCAATTAAGCGTAAATTTTGAATCAAACACGCATACGAGAATAGACTTATATTTGGATATATATATATATATATATATTTATATATATGTGATCAGACCGCTTTAAGAAAAATACAATGATGTAAAAGTCATGTACTAATCTACATTACACACGGATTATAATTTTTTTTTATCAAAAACTTATTTGCATTCGGTAGAATTTTTTTTTCATATGTAATTTTGTAAATATATATTTATTAAGTTGTACAACAAAAGTATATACTGGTCTATTTTGAAACAATAAATACTAACTAGTGTTCCTACTCACATTTTATATACTCATTATTATATTATATTTTCATATACTCACATTTTTAAGTACATAAAAAATAAAGAATGGGCTTCATTTAAAATAATTGCTAAAAATACTAGATAGAAAAAGGCAAAATTCAGAATTAAGTATACGCTTGATTATTTCAATCGAAGAAATTCATCAAAAATTATAAAAATACATTGATAAAACTGGACTGGATAATTTCATTAAAAACTGAACTAATTTCTTTACAAAAATTTTAATGGATTTTTTATAGCTGAAATCTAAGTAAAAATATATTTTATGAGACATTTTCATTATTATATATGGTATACATCATAGAAGAATACAAACTCACAGATAAGAAATATGTTTTTTTTTCAAATCTGGATACTCCTTCGCAATAATTTGAAATTTCATTTTTCTGATGCTACAGTAAAAAGATGTTAAATTCACATATTACGTAATTAACATTGTTTATCGATTAAAAGCATCCATTTTGAAGTATTTTATTTCATTTATAATTAGACTCCCTTTATTTACTTATCTTTCTTTTTTTTTTTTTCAAAAATAGATAGGAAATATTTGTTTTCAGTTTTGTAAAAAACATTCTAGGTTTCCTCAATAACTCTATTTTTAGACATTTACTTGATTGTTACTATAGATGCAATAAGTAACTTAAAAAGATTATTTTTAGAAAAATCTTATATTATGGGGCATTTCGTGCTTAAATGATGCTGATAAAAAACCTAAATACTAACAAATAGTTTATTCAAAATCTATTTATTCATTATTCTTTTTAAAATTTTCAAAGTCGTATTTTTTAACAAAGCTGATGCTTAAAATAGACTTCATATATGTATGGTGGATAAAACGTGATTTTTTTTTTTTTTTTTTAAATTCCTTCAAAAATAATCATTCAATTAATTTGCCGTGAAAGAAATTTATTTTTATAAGAAGCTTAAAATATTCTAATTGTAATTAAAATAATAATGAGAAAATTTGAAACTTACATAAATGAATGAACTAAAGCGCCTTTTTTCGGTATTTAATTATTTATACACAGCATTTTTAATGAAAGGCATCGGATGAAACGTTGTTAAATATTCTGTTCAAATTTTCTTAAAATTACCTTTGCTGTTTTTTTTCTTCTTATTTTTTGAATGAATTGAGAATATTTTCCTTCGTATAATAAATTATGTATAGGTAGTATTTTCAGTTGCATTTATTTCATTTAAAATTAATTTATTTTAAACTTCCAAAGATATATATATTTCTTCACTTTGCAAATATAATGATATCATCTATCCAAATACATTAAGAGATCATTTTAAAATATTAATTACGATTGAAAGCTAAATTTGTAACTATCAGTATTACTCATCTAATTTTTTTTCAACAACGACCAAGTATATATGTCCTCTATTATCTTCATTTCAAATGCAGTCATTAAAACGTATTCGTAAATATTTATATGAAGAGGTGACTTTTAATCATAAGTAACATTTAAAAAAATTCGATGTTCGTATAATTTAACAATATGTGTATTAAGTATAATGGTAATATCATATAGATGAAGTAAGCCATAGTGAAATGGTGATATATCTGATATTAATTTATATTTTTTTGTAAAATAATAGTATGAACATACATGCGCATAAGTACAGTTTAATACGCATTATAAAGCAACTCGAGGACTAGTGGAAAAGGACCTCTTCATTTTGAAACTCGGTCAAGTGACGAGGATGACACTTGATCTGACACCCCCTCTCCAAACTATTATACCATGCCAATGGATGGGCTTTGAGCATCAGCCTCTCTACACGGCAAGTCTTCAGTGGCCGTAGAGTTCGAATTCGTGATAGATAGGCCACAAGTTCGTGAGCATAACCACTAGGCTGCCATGGTCAGTGGATAAATATGGCAACTCATACTTAAAGCAGTATAATGTTTAACTCTGCTTGTAGTATATTGCAGATACTTTTGTGAATCAGTATATCTTTCCTCACAACATTTTCCTTACCTCTAATATGTTTAAACAACTATGTTTTAAGAATTTTTTTTTAAAAAAATTAACTGGTTGTACATTTACCAATCTTTTTATGTGCATTTATTGCATTATAATAAATATTATAATGAGAGAATTTTCACAAATTTCTCTCTCACGAGTAATTTTTCCTTTAAAAAATTTTATATATGTGTGGAGCTTCCAAGCGATTGAAATTGGTATGCATTTTAAGATATAGATTACTTTAGAATTACTTATTTGACTAAATCTCTCATTAAAATATAGTTCTAAAATTATAAGAGGATTTCCGAATTTTCATAAACGTTACTTTTATGTTGTCAATTACACTTTTGAGATACTGCAATTTGAAGCACAATTTTACGCACATAAGCAATAGTAAGTAAGAAAATAATACTTACTAGGGTTAGGTCAATCAATCGTTTCCTTTTTTGTGTGTGAAGTGTCTCTTTTTTAACCCAAAGAAGTTTAAAAAATGATTCATTGTCTATTATATTAAAAAACAATTTAAATTAATTACCCAAAGTGAGATAATTATTATATTTGTTTGAGCACCTGAACAAGTGTATGGACAGCATAATGACTAAGAAAAGCAGAATATATGTATTTTTTATTACATTGTTGTATATTTATTTTTATAACAGTTTCATCCAAACAAGGACTAAATCAAAAAGTTGAAAAGCTCCTTCCCATCTATCAGATGTCGTTTCCAGAAGGCTCGAGTAGCTGTCGTTCTGATACTACACTTCATTATATCCCAGATGTTAGAGACAGGCTACCGCTCGCGGAATCCTCAACCTCTGGATAACACTCATTGCTTATTCTGTGCTTCATCTACAGTCGACAAACATCCCCATTTCCGATTTATCGATAAGCTAGCCTCATGCTTAAACTCGCAATATATCTGATCCCTGAAGTCACCTGAACCTTCCTCCCCCTCTTCCAATTTTTAATGCATACACTCGAGAATAAAACTCCTTACAGTCAGCCTTTGACGTAGGAGGTATTACTTTTTCTTTTAAAACCTTTGCTCGATACTATATGTATGGAGAAAGAGAGAAAAAAATGCTGCATTGAAATAGTTTTCGAAGTTTTTCTTCCTCTGAGAGCGATCCTGTCAAAGGAGGGGAAAAAAAGTTTCTTTTTTAGCATGGGAGTTTCAAAGAGCTCCATGTCGCGTATTGTGTCTCCGAAAGATAATGTTATTTTGAGCATTATCCAACTATATATTTCTCTCCGAGCATTATCTGTATCTCAATGTGAAAATCGTGCTTCTGTACGAAATCTGTAACAAAGTAAAGTTTATACAAAATGTGTACTTTCGTGAGGCAATTAAGGCCATGTAGGGAAATAAAACACATTTTTATACAAGGAAAGCGCGTTTCTATATTTTTTTTTTAAAAAAAATGAATGCTTGGGAAATAAAAAAGATTCTTTTTTATATAAATATTATTCAATAGTATTTGTAGTTGTATATACAATGTGTAGTTTGACCCTTTCATAGGTATGAATGATTCATTAGAATCATTGGCACGTAGCATGCATCGTTATGATTTTTCTTATGATGTCATTATCATTTCCTTTTTTGTGCCCTTATATTTTGCTGGACATCTGCGAAGGCCGTTACGATTCATTAGTTTTCCTGAATTGAAGCTAGTATATATTGCCATTGTCTACTAGATAAAAAAATTGTATCCTAGTTCATTGAGATTAAGTGGATATTTTTTTTTTATTTTGATTGTTAATTGTTTACACGAGATTTAACATGAAAATTATGAAATTTAGTGTAGTTAATAGTAGGACATATAACAGTTAACATAAAAAAAGCAAACATATTACAGGGATAGAATTTTAAGGCTATTTTATCATACTATGAACCAATAATATGGATAATAAAATAATACGAAGCATTTTTATGTCTATATTACATTAATAAAAAGTAACTAAGTTTCAAATAAAAATTCAAAAAATAATTTATTTAATCCTATGAAATTACTAATTTATTTATACAACCTATTTCATTTAAATTGGCTTAACCTAATTTCTGTCAAAATACGAGCACTATCATACTTAAGTTAGAATCAAATGAGAAAAATATAAAAATGTTTAAGAATATATATTTTTAAAAATCTACTCTGAAAATTCTTTTAGAGAACGTACTTTTCAAATCTTTCTAACGAAACATTAATTTTATTCAGTTTTCAATTATTCTATTAGTTATGATTTAAACAAAAAAAATTGAAAATCTGTTAAATATCTGAAACTAAATATCAGTTTACAGAATAAAAATGTCCATTTTTGCTTGCATAAATGCCGGAACATAAAATCAGATAATTAGTAGATTTTAAATGTAAATATTTTTTTTTTAAAAAAACAGATATTGAAGCTTTAAGAAAAAGCTTGAAGAATTCGTGGCACAAGTCATGAAATTAGAAAAAAGAGTAAGTAATAAAATGTAAAATTATCCAATTCCAGCAAATTACACACAGTGAGTTAAGTATTCATTGGAAAACTTTATAAACCCTTAAACTCTCTCTACACACACACACACACACACACACACACACACACACACACACACACACACACACACACACACACACACACACACACACACACACACACACACACACACACACACACACACACACACACACACACACACACACACACACTTTCATTTCAAAATATAAAAAGTTATACATTTTAGATTATTAACATAAAAAAGCACCTAATTGTCAAAATTTTCAAAGCAAACCGAAAGGTATAGTAAAATAATAGAGGCTTTTATGGATGTTAAATCTGTCATAACTCAAAGTCATCAGATTGGCTTGATGTGGAAGGATGAAGAAGAGGGTATCAGCTCAAGTGTCATACTTGTCCCTTGATAGAGGTTGTATGAATTTTTGCTATAGCTTAAATATTTACTATAAATACATATCACGATAAAAAAAATAACAATTATACAGTCGAACCTCTATTTTGCGAATTTTTCTATATAGCGAACTTTTTTTCTGGAACCTTGAACATTTCACTATTTTCCTCGTAAAATAACCTCTCTACAGAGAAGTGTGTTTTCTACATAACGAACTTTTACTTTTGTGATTCAATTTTTGTTCACCCTCTCTCTCTCTCTCTCACTCTCTCTTTTATTAAAGTATTTCTGAAAGAATTTTAAGTTATTCTCTCTTCAAAACATATTTTATGATGGTCATAAATATTGAACTGGTTTTATTAGATCCTAACTTGCCGAGAGCAATATTCTGGATGTTTCATCCAAGAAGTTCAACCATTAACCCCCATTCCCCAGTTCATCTAGAAACATCTTCGATATCCTCATTCACCCTCAGTGGAGTTGTTCCCGTGTTATAATTATAACATAATGTATGTTTAATGTTACTTGTATGCTTTAAATTATAAAATGTCCTTCAAATTCATTAATTTTAGTATAAAACTATTTTCTTAATATTGAAAATATATTGGCATCTCTTCGACATTTTTTTTCCTTTTCTTTTCCTTGCATTTTTCCTTTCTTTCTTATTTGATGGGTAAGATTTATAAAATAAGCATAAATTAATTTAAAAATGGTGTAAATAATTGCTTCTTTTTAATATATAGTGTTCTTGAATTTAAAATTTGTTTTATGTGGTTTATAAAGTATCTTAAGAGATGCACTCCTATATAACGAAATTTCCATATAACGAACTTTTTTCCGGGATTTAGCGACTTTGTTATATAGAGGTCCGACTGTGTTTTATTGTGATAGCCAAACACATTTAATTATAATATTTAGTTGGAGTTAAGGAAACAAACTCAAGTCTAGCGTTATTTATGTCGAGTCCTGCTGCTACTTAAGGCCCACCATGTATAGGGGATACTACGTTAACATTTTAGAAGCTCAGAAACTCACGTTGACATGGTGTGGAAGATTGAAGAAAATGGTATGGCAGTTCAGGTATCATTATCGTCACCTCACTGAGGCTTAAAACTACGAAGTGCCTCACCAATATACCCTATGTTGCTTTCAAATGCAAAAAATATAATAAACAAATAATCAAACATCTGTTCTTACAGGCGAAATAAATATGTTGTATGTCACATATTTGGCAAAGTCTTTAAAATTCCAATGGTGCGATAAAAATTTCATTCCGGTAAACTGTATATTTTCATAACTCTTGTTGTTGTTGTTGTTTTCTGATGCCACCTGTCTGACGTAGTCAGATCGAGGCCCACGAAATTCATCATGGCATGGGCAAGAGGTACGCCTGTCGTAGGCCTTGAGCACCATACAGGTGACAGTACGATTTAGCTCGGCTAAATTCCCCGAAGGGACGATAGATGGCGACACGATCTCTATCTCCACCTCCACAATTTCTGCATGTAAACTGAAGGGGAGGGAAATATTCTCCAGTCTCTGCGCTCGTGATTAAGCCCACAAGACTACGGACCCATTGATTTAACGAGCACGTACTCTAATACTTTGAAATGTGGATTTATTCTGATTAAGTTGCGTGCACTTTGTTTTTGTGCTTATGACTTTCCTTTAATTAGAGAGAGTTTTTCAATAATAACTAAGACATCGAATAAAATAATAAAACATAAATAGTAAAAAAGGACTTCACCAAATGATTCCTAAATAAAAAAATTAATGAATCTATTCAAAAAGTATTCTTCAAAATAATCTGAATGCTGGTTATTATAATTAATAACAAGTGTATTGATGAGGGCTTTTTTCTGGTAATTAGTAACTTAAATACATTAAATATTTGTTTTATATATCTGCATTAAATCTGTTTTTACGGCCACATGTATATAATCAAAGTTTTTTTTTTAAATTAAAACCATTAGTAAAAAAAAAAAAAAGAAAGAAAGGTTAGAGCTATATATATAAAATTAAAAAAAAGTATTCCAAACTTATAATCATATATCATTAATACAATGAATTTCAGACAAAGTATGCTAATGAGAAACAAATATATATATTTTAAAAATAACATAATTTTTTAAATTTTTTTTGGACATTAATTTAATATCTATCTACTTCAGATATACGGCCATGATAGAACACATTAAGCTCGGGGGCATTATTCTACTTAAGAAAACATTTTTTAATTTTTTTTTTGAATTTCGAAGACATTTTTTGAAACATTTTTCCTCATATGCGGGAAAAAAAGATGTATAACATAATCAACCGCAACTGTGTAAAATGATACCCGTGCCTAACTACACGTAAAACATGTCAAAAACACTTTTAAAAATGTCACCCACAACGATAGGAAATAGAAATTGATACTCAGTCTTAAGTGCATTCTTTAAGTTTCATTTCTGTGTGCTTTTTGCGAGATTCTATTGTCTTTAAATTTGAAACGAGATTTAAAGTCGATATATCATTAAACTCGTTTACGTACATATAAACTTGACAAGAAACATTTTCACTAAACTTGTGTTCCACGCACCCCTTTTTTTTAAAAAAAAGAAAAATATATGGACCGCACAGTAACGTTGTTAAAACATAGCAATGAAACTTTCAGTACAGTTTTCTTCTTAAATCTATCTAGTTAAAGCCATTTGTTTAAGCTAAGAGTAAACGATTTGACCAATCAAAAGATGGAAAATTTACTTTTAAAGATCTTTCAGAGGATTTTCCCTTTTTCTTCTGTAAAAATATATTGTTTAATTATAATTTTACATGTCTCATTTCCTAAACATCATAATTTTTTTAGAATATATATATATATATATATATATATATATATATATATTTACAAATCTTGCATTTTATATGTATGCAAACAGTTGATTATTGTTTATTTAATTTTATAATAAGACGAATATAATATGCAAGAGTAAAGAAGAGTGTTCTGTGATACAGCATTAGTCTCCCCAGTTATTATAAAGATGTATTTTTTTTTACATTACACTACAAAATTTTAGCAATACAAACTACACACACATATACATGCATATACATGCATATATGCACATATAAATACATGATTTTGTGCATTACTTCTGAAAACTGTGTGAATATTTTTAATAATATTTTGAGACACATAATTTAAATTTAGTTTACTAATTAAAGGTTAACTGATTGAATATGTGCGTGTGGATGAGTAAATAGATATTTAAAGAACCACTTTTGAGCTACTTAAGTATGCTTTTTTAATATAACATTTCTTAAATTTATTATTTTGTTAAAAAAATAAATAAAAAAAATAAAAAAAAACACCTATTGATCAGATTTCGAAATCAAATTCAGAATTCAAATTAAGTAAAAACTAGTTGACATTTTATTTTTTATTTCTTTTTTTTTCATTCCAAACATTTAACATCAAATCATTCGCAGCCTAAAGATTCAATAGCAATACATTTTTTCATCGGTGGCATTTACTGTTTAAAACAAAGACTTTTTCATGTTATTTTTCCATAAGAGGCCCTGCAAAGTTAGTTCAGGTTTCGCTAGAATAATTCAGTGAGATTAAATAACCTCATTTTTTTGTATGTAATTATCTACAATCTTATAGAGGGTTCAGCAAAAAAAACAAAAACAAAAAAAACTCGGACAAATTCCTTGCCTCCTAGAATAGAAAACAAATTCCCTTTTAATTTGTGTTTTCATGTTTCTTTATCTACCACTTTAATAATAAAATATTTTTTAATGTAATTCTTAGTTTTTACCCCCTCAGGGGTTCACCTTCTTTAGGTGAGTACGGGTGTCACAATCACGAGGTACCCTAGCGATATTTTCCTTTACCCAAGGGGTTTACTATATTTGGTAAACACGGGTCTCACGAACCTGAGGTACCCTAGTGATCCTTCTCTATTTTCGACCCTCCTTCTTGTCATTCAATTTATCCTTTCTTTCTTTTCCCGTTTAGATCACGGATTTTCACAAATTTTTGGCGCAGTATAGCCAGATTTGGCTCTAGCGCCATAAAATATCACATTCACTCACTCAGTCACTCTTATTTTTTACTTTGATTAATGTGTTTTTGATTATGTCGAGCAAAAGGTATGTTACTTTAGAGTTGTTTCAGCAAGGGAAACGACAGTGTGAAATCGTTTGTTTGCTTAATGTACCTCAGCAAACAGTGTCACGTGTAATCTGCTGTTTCAAAAAGCTTGGAAATGATGGTCGACGTCCAGAAAGTGGGTGAAAACGAACTGTAAACACTTCAAGAAATTGTAAGGCCACCGAAAAAGGAGTCCTGAAAAATCCCAGGGTTTCCATGGGACGGATCCCTCGTCACATGGGAATAAGTGACAGAGCGGTGAATCGAATAGCAAAGACGGAGCTTGAACTTAAGCATTACAAGTTGAGAAAAGTTCAGCTTCTCACTGAAAAAAAAAACTCGTACGGCTCCGGAGATGCTGAAAACTTTTGAGAGCTGGTCGAATTTCTTTTTCACTGATGAGAAGCTCAATACAATTCAACAAGTTCATTACTACAAAAATGACAGAATCTAGTCTGTGGGTGCTCCAAGTCCTTTGGCAATTGTTGAACATCGGAAATATCTAAAGTCGGTCATAGTCTGGGACGGAATTTGTGCAAGTGGCAAAACACGTTTAGTTTTGTGGACGAGGGTGTAAAAATTCATCATAAAGTCTACCAGAGGGACATTCCTGTTGTACTTCGGTGGGGCCAAAAGCATTTCGGAAATGCGAATTGGACGTTTCAACAAGACTCAACACCAGCTCACAAAGCCAAAAAGACACAAGAGTGGTGCTAGGTGAATTTTCCGGACATGATATAATTTGAAGACAGGCCACCCTACACACCGGACGTCAATCCCATAAATTACAGTGTAGGGTTCATTTTTGAGAGTCCAGGGACTGCACTAAACCTCAACAAAACCTTGGACTCTCTAAAGGAATCGATTCTGCTGGAATGGGATAGATTTACGGTAAAAGACTTGAGGTCCATTGTTGAACATTTCTGTAAGCGCTTGCGCCTCTGCATTGCTGCAAACCGCGGTCACTTTGAAACCAATTAAATTTATTTATTATTAGGAGTGTACTCTTATTATTGTTTGTTATATTTTGTAAAGTTATATAAAAAACTGTTTGTCTGGGTTTTTTGACGCATCCAGTATTAACATCTTTGTTGCAAATCAAAATTAGTTCCTTTGTAACTTTGTAACCAAGAAAAACATATAACAAAGACTTAAGAGAAGATTTCAATCAATGTTCATTCATTACTTGAAAAAAAAAAAATTCTCAAAATTTTTAGGTATCAAATGTATAAAGGATCTGGACTATTCGGTTTCTCCGAATTACGTTGTCATTTTTCATAGGTCTTGAAAGTTATCTGAACCTCGCCGCATCCCCTTCAACGTCCTTAATTTCTTCTGAGCGACTTCTGAAGAATTAGTGTTTTATTAATATAGTTTGATCAACAAAGACTGACCTTGTAAATTCAACGCTATCGCGGGTTCCTTGCAAGCTCACTAACCCCAAGATCTCCGGAAATGTTTTTAAGCTTCCTAGTAAATACTCGTGATGAAGGAAATGTTATTTGTATTCTTCGCACAACGTCCCTTGGTGGCGATCTCAGAGACATATTCCTTTGTGTCAAAAAAATTCCCTACCTTTCACAAGGCATCGACTAAATTTCCCGTTTATTTGTTGTATCGTTTCGGCTATAGGTTGCTTTGAAAAAAGGTACTTTAATTTCAGACACCCTGTAATTTCTCCATAAAAGTAGCTAGTTGCTTACATTTGCGCAATAAATGTGTTACACGTATTTTACATAAATTAAAATATCCATAACTTTCACCTTATTGACAGCGAGATCTATGCAACAAGAAATAGGGTATTAGTACTTTTTTTATTGTGTTCTGTTTAAATTGTATGTTCATAGCATACAAAAAGAATACCATTATATATAAAATTTAAGACTCATATATATGGGGCACTTGTCAGTGATATTTGTTTTAATTTCTCCGGAAGGTGATTATGAAATACTTTAATAACACTTTTAAAAGCGGATAAATTATTCATTTTTGTAATATTACATCTTTCTAATGATACTGAGAAGTATATATTTATGGTAAGGCAGGCACACTTACACATACATAAAAAATCATATTAGAAGAGATAATTAGTTAAATGAAAATGAATAACGATACAAATAACAAAGGTTTCTTTTTTAACCCATGAGATTAAATATGATACCAATATATATAATTTTACATATAAATATTAAAAATAAATATAATATTATGTTTCAAAGTACGCTTTATACACACACATACATACACACACATAAATATATATATATATATATATATATATATATATATATATATATATATATATATATGTATATAAATATATATATGTATATAAATATATATATATATATGTATATAAATATATATATACATATATGTATATATATAATTAACAAATTACTGTATATATATACATATATAATTAACAAATTACTGTATATATATATATATATATATATAATTAACAAATTTCTGTATATATATACAGAAATTTATGTTAAATTTTATCTATCGCATGCATATGACAATAAAAGAATATGAGAATTAAACTGAGATGTTTAGAGTATCATATAGTTTATATTATTATAGTATATTATACGCATGAGTCTTTGAAACCCAATACAAGATTTTATGAGTTGATACTGTAGAAAAGTTTTTTTTAATATATATATATATATATATATATATATATATATATATATATATATATATATATATATATATATATTTACATACAATTGAATAATCTCTCAAAGTTTCAGTGAGTCCTTTAAGGTTGTTTGCTCTAAGCCTTTGCTTTGAAATAAAAACCCTGTACTAATAAAAAATAGTTTACTATATAACATGTAATATTTATTTCGCAACTCTCAGAAGTGTATAACTTGAAGAAAAATGAATGTAAAGGATTTATTTTTCTACTTTACTATTTCACAGTTGTTTTACTCCTGAATTGAAGAATAAAATCTGTAAACTGATGAAATAATTTATTCTGAAGATAGGAGAAAATCTTGTATCAAATTGATTCATCATGTAACGTAACAAACATAATTTATAAAATCTAAAAATCAAATGAAATATATTACTTTTTGAAATAGTATACAAATGATTTTCCTGAACAATTAGTATACCAGACGAAAAATAAGAAATATTAATGATGACAAATTAACACAGTCAGATCTATGTGAATTATAATAGTCGTAAATACAGGTGTTTGAAAGTAGACTCTTAAGGTCAGAGTGCGCAAATATATCATAAATTGTGAGTAAAGCTATTAACGTGTTAAATTATATCAGCACACGTACAGAATGAAAAATACTATTATCCTTAGTTTTCTCATTTCCCCAGTATGTTATCTTAAATATTTATACAAGTTTTAAAAGAAAGTTTATGAAAAGTACCAGAGTAAAGCTGATTTCACTTCACCCCATTTGGCTCACTGAACTGGAAATGGGTCAACTTTTCGAATGTGCTGGAGGCTAGGTGAACATTATCAACCGAGCGTAATTATTGCTGTTCTGTCGACAACGTTAGGTACCTGCTTCCGATTCGCCTGCCAGAGTATGCTATTCTCTTTTTCTGGAAACGATAAATCACCCAATCCGGAACGAAATGGACAGTAATCACACCCCTACTCTGCGATCACCGAATTTTAGTCTCGTGTAGCCATGTCGGATATGCAGCTATTCATGGAAACCTGAATGAAAAATATTTTTATTCCTCCCACAAATATTAAATATAACTCTAGGAAATATATCAAATGCAATTACTGATATTAATATAACTAAGCCTTTTAATAGATTACGTTTGTTAATTAGTAAAATAAGTATAATCACCTAATGTAATACTAATTCGTTAATATAGTTAGCAAAAAAAAAAATCTGCTGTATCTATAATCCCTTAAGCCTTCTTTGCTGACTTGGTGAAGATTTAACAGATTGAATAGTTTTATTATTTCCATGTGGTCTGCTTTTATGTATGATATTATACATTATCCTAGAATCTAAATGTTATTCTCTTAAAAAAGGGAATTATTTTCGTCAAATTATAATGATAATTTATTTTATCCAGTATATAGTTATTATATAATTATTGTAATATTTAATAAACCAGGTCATAGTATCCACGAAATTGGTTAAAAATTACGTTACTTTCGAAGAAAATTTGAGTCAACCAATGAAAGCAAAATACAACCAAAAAAATCGTAAGAAACAATTTTTTTTTATATTTAATGATGACTCATGTAAATTAGCAAAATAATTCCATACTCCTCTATCATAATAGAAATATACTGAATTATTATAAATCGTTATTGTGCATACATTTTTTAATTGTTTACTTACGTATATGATTATTTAATTTTATGCCTAATCTCTTTGTGTTGAGAATACCACATGCATTTTTGCCTGATAAATCTTGCATGAATATGTACCAAATACAGCATTGTTGTGACCAAATCCTTAAGGGTTTGTCACAATTTAATTCAATCATCATGATAGAAAAATGAAATTATAACGAATAACCCTTTTACTGTAACAAAATATGGGATATCATAACAGCCCATATTTTGTTACATTAAAAGGGTTATTCGTTATAATTTCATTTTTCTATCATGATGATTGAATTAAAGTTGTGACAAACCCTTAAGGATTTGGTCACAACAATGCTGTATTTGGTACATATTCATGCAAGATTTATTATAATTCAGTATGTGATTTATAATAATTCAGTATTTGTGACGTTATATCATAACGTCATAAATCACCATTATATAGAAGAAATTATCCATACATCTTAATCTATCTATATTGCGTATAACATTTGTACTTATATTTACTTAATATTCTTAATATCATAAAACAATTATGCAGACTGTGTGATTATAATAGTATTGGACTACATCCTCATTTTTATAATTTCATCAGTAAGTGCCGCAAGTAATGAAATAGTGGAACATATTTATATGCGGTGTATTTGTTACTAAGTAACTAATATACTAATATTAATTAATCGAGGGAACACTGGATAGAAATAATGCCAAATTTAAAGAACACAAAAAAAATAAAACAAACAGGTATTTTTCAAATACATTGAATATTAATCGAATATGACAATATTTTCAAACATGTAGCATTTTTTACTGAAAGGAACTGAGTACTTGTTCCATAGCTTTTAACTTTTATTTCCTTCCTTTTTATTGAAATGATTTATTTATTACTTAAAGTGCAAATACAAATAAAAATTTAGTATTTTGAGTATTTTAATAGTTTATTTTGAAGTGTTCCACACAATTAAAAATGTTTAACTACAAAGTTTTACAAATTTCTTTCCTTATTAATTATTAAGTTTTAAATGCCATGTGTGAAACTCATGGCTGTGTATAAAAATATGAGTGGGAGTTTGGAGACCAAGCATTTTAAATATTAAATCACATGGAACAATTTTAATATGAATAAAAAAGGTTGAAAATTTTAAATTTAATGAATATATTCATTCAATATAAATTTCTTATGATATTAATACGTGCATCAAAGTTCATACTTGCTGAACTTCACGATAATCCAACACAAATGAGTGATATTAGGGTTTTAAGCCTTAACTCCCTTGTGCTCCCTTAAACATTAAATTATTATAAAAAGACATTATTAGAATTTTTTCAAAATAAACAGCAGTAAACGTATAATAAGCAAGATGTAATGGGGAAGTTAATGTAGAATTAAGTACTTCATATTTTTATAATATGATTTATTGATAAGCGTTAAAATTTAGTCTAGAGATTAAATCTCAAAGACCTATTTGTTTTAAAAACTAATAAGCAGTAAATTTAAGGAAAAAAAACATGAATATTTTAATGAAGTTTCCCTGAGGTGAGATTACTTTTATGATTTTATCTGTCGCACAAAGCATTCTTTCAGTCGTTTACTAAAGTAATGTTTACTTAGCACTTCCTAGATAATTCTTTGATATTATTCTTTGAAATTCTCTTCCATTTTCACTATCTTATACAGCAAAAATATCTTTACAAGTATGAGAATGCAAGCCTACCTACAGTGTAACGTCTTTTTTTATTAGAACAATTTTGTAAAAGAAGTATCTCACTCTCAACAGCAAAGCGAACTAAATTTTTCCATCACTTTTCATTTAAATATAATAGCCTTATAACACAGGTAACAAAAATAATTTTCTTAACCTAATCATTACCTGTACCTTGGAACTATTCAATTCAACTCTTGGGAAAAAACCTTATCTTAAAAATTATGTTTACTTAGACGTCTGAAATAATAAAGCTCTTTTTTTCCTAAGGAAAGAAAAATGTTATTTTGTAACTTTTCTTATAACACCTACTCAAAATGAGGATTAATGTGTTTACTCTCCTTCAAATGATTATGAGTAGAGGTTTTGGTAAATATTTTAAATAATTATAAAGGAAATGTTTGCTTAACTATACCCATGTAATATTTAGTTCCTAAAGAAATTCTTAAAGGGGTTATTTTTTAAATTATAAAATAAAATTTGGAGCCTTTAGGCTTAGAAATAGAACTTTTCAAAGGAAATGTCAGAAAGAGTGATATTTTTATTGTATTGATTTAGAAACCTGTGATAACAGAAATGCAAATCTTTGCAGATGATATTACTTAATTGTCAGATTAACGAAATCATTTGACTCTCAAACCTTCGATAGAAGTCAGTTTTGCTGTAATATGCTAATTTCAGCGACAGAAAAAAGCTGCGTGATGTAAAAGAAAAAAAATTATCCTCAGGGGTTTACTTTTTATTGTTAATTGCAGTGTTAGTGGATCTGGGGTGCCCGAATGTCCTCCCTCTTTTAACGAATGGGTTTGAGATATTCGTGTTAAACGCAGATGACGTGCCCCCGGGATGATTTAGCTGTTGTTCTCTATTTTCGACTCTTTCTGTCAATCCATACTTATTTGTTTCTTTCTTCTTTGCATTTCTAGAGTTTTTTTGCTACATTCCCAATACACATTTTGTTTCATATGTTCGCGAATACTTGGGGGCAAATTGCACAAATGTGTCATTTGTGCACTTCAAAAAAAGGAAACAGCGACACACACACAGAAAACAAAATCAGCTTAAGTTATTATTGAGTCTTAAAAAATATATAATAAATGAAAAATTATTTAAATTCAACATGCTGAGAAAAATAAAACAAAATCGACTTTTTTCAGAAATTTTACGCATTTTTTTAAAAATCTTTCATAAGCCTGACAGAATTATGACACGTCTCGAAGCAAATGAAATTATTTAGACAGTCACTGCTAAAAAATTAAATCTTAATTTAGTATGATGATACTACGTATCAAGTAGAATGTTAATGAATACAAAATACTGCAAGTGTGATTCTGTGTGCAGTGTAGTTAAAATTGAACTGACGGTAATCACTCCTCTCTCTCTCTTTGAGATGCCAATATAACTGATTATACTGAACGAATTTGAATAAAACTTCAAATATAGGTTATATAATTTAAAATGTTTAGACCAGTGCTTCTCAAACTTTCAATACTGGAGCCCCACTTTTCAATCACAATTTTTATCGCGCCCCCCTTATACATTAATAACGTACTGAATGCAATAATAATGCACTTTGACGCTAAAGCTACAATACGCGATCTTAATTATAAACCATACAAATTAATAACATAAGTATTACATTTTGTATACGTTACTTTTAATCAAAAATAAATTAAGTAATAGGATAATTATTATGCTATTTTTCCTTTCTCTAATTTTAAAATTGAACATATTGCAAAATGCGGTTGCTGCTTAGAAGACGAAATATAGATATCAGCTAAATATAGAAAAAGAACTTAGAGGGTCAAATTTTAATCATAAGCATTCCTTATAAAAACTTTGCTTTGCAAGACAAGCCCATGGAAGTCGTTAATACTTATTTAACTTATTCTCAATTTAGCATTAATTAATTAGTTATAAAATACTCTGTGCAGCACTGATACATTAAAAGTATACCGGCTGAAGTGCGCGCTCTTTGCACGAGTTTATTTATAAGAAAATAAAACATTATTGATATAATAGCTGAATTGTAAGGAGAGTAATGCCAAATGTGCG
This sequence comes from Trichonephila clavipes, assembly GCA_019973935.1. Taxonomy (NCBI): domain Eukaryota; kingdom Metazoa; phylum Arthropoda; class Arachnida; order Araneae; family Nephilidae; genus Trichonephila; species Trichonephila clavipes. Next base: position 190,129 of record BMAU01002771.1, on the reverse strand, counting down.
ACAATGTTTACAAAAACGTAAAATAATTGCTCAAATTTTCATTAGTTTTAAGCGAATTGTAATTATAAGCCTCACAGATTTAGCATTTATAATTGATGTTACAGAATGAACAATAATATAAAATTTTGATGAAGAATAACTGTATTATTTTTTAAATATTTAAAGCGAAAAGACTTCAACATGTTTTAACCCGTGAGCAGGCGCGCACTCGATGTGGTCGAGCGGGGCTACTGAGTCACCCTAATCCTCTTTTTCTTTGTAATTATTTTATTGTACACGATACAAATCGTGATTCCAGCGAGTAATTTAATTAAGAAAAAGTAAACTTACCTACTTTCAAGGAATTTTTAATTTTTCTTCGGTAACAAATAAACAATTTTATCCGAATTAACGATATAGTGTTCTGTGTGTCCCGCGCGACCACTTCCTGGTAAAAAGTGTATTTATTATGATAATATGTATGTTGCTGCAAAAAGCAATTGTGTCAAACGTTTTTCGTTATGCTTTATATGTTTGAGATATGTTTATATGTATTATAAAACTCCTTTGTATGGAAAAAAGTGCACCAGAGTAAAATACATTACTTACAACTTCCCTAAATGAGAAACAAACACATAAGAGAGGGGTCATAACTAACTGTACCAATAACTTAGGTCAAACAGATTATCAGCAAAAACAGATTACAGCTATAATGTGCAGTATTTCAAAAATAATCACAGTGATGAATTTTTTATGTTCCTAAATTTTTTCGATTCTGGATCTGGGATTTGTTTTCTCTCTGAAAGAGCAGTATGTTAGGATTTAAAAGGAAACGTAATAAAAAATCTCTCATCACGGGATTACAGAAAATCAAATAAAAGTTGTTTTTTTATTTGGTTATAGCAGTGCTTCTCAAACTTTCAATACTGGCGCCCCCCTTTTCAATCACAATTTTTATCGCGCCCCCCCTTATACATAATAATTTACTGAATGCAATAATAATGCACTTTTACGATAAAGCAACAATATTTATTATAAACCATACAAATTCATGACATAAGTATTAAATTTTGTATATGTTACTTTTAAGCAAAAAAAGTTAAGTAATATAGGATAATTACGAAGTTATTTTTCCTTTCTCTGATTTTTAAATTGGAACATATTACAAAATGCGGTGGTTGCTTAGAAGACAAGATATAGATATCAGCTAAATATAGAAAATGAACTCAGAGGGTCAATTTCTTATCTTAAAACTCCTTTCAAAAACTTTGCTCTGTAAGACAAGCCCATGGAAGTAGCTAATAATTATTAAACTTGTTCTTAATTTAGTATTAATTAATTAGTCATAAAATACTCTGTGCACCACTCATACATAAAAACCAGTGTTTCTCAAACTTTCAATACTGGTGACCCAATTTTCAATCATAATTTTTGTCTCGCCCCCCCCTGTACAACAATAATGTATTTACTGCAATAAAAATGCACTTTGAGAGAGAGACGCTAAAGTTACAATACGATCTTAATTATAAACCGTACAAATTAATACGATAAGTATATTAAATTTTGTGTATATGTAACTTTTAAGTAATATATATATATATATATATTAAGAAAATTACTTAAAATATATATATTACTTAGAATTATGTTATTTTTCTTTCTCTAATTTTTAAATTGGAACAGATCGCAAAATGATGTATTTAATTAAAGATTTATTTTCTTCAGCATATTCATTTCTCAAAGTACAAATGTCATTAGAAAAATAGTCTAGTCAATGCCGCTCTCTATCATATCCATCACATCTGGCATTATAGGGTACGTTTGCGTGAGTCTGGGCAACCTATCGGACGTCTGCGCAAAACATGTAAAAATGCTTTACCTCGTACAATTCCAGTCAGTTTTGGTCGACTCGATACTCCTATAGCTACCGAATCTAGCTTGAATGTACATTTTTTTAAAATTTCCACGTTAATTGTAATTCACGGTAATTAAGTATTTACGGCAGTAGATTAAAACAATATCATATATACATTTTTAAGTCGTAAGCAAACATTCGACCATAATAAAGAATCAACAAGTACACATACGAACGAGCATGGTTCCGAAAATTAAATCAAGGCGATCTTCGCAAAAATACTTAAATTTTGGATTTACCACTACTGAAGTAAATGATGGAAAAAATGCCCCAGCTCGATATGTGTTAAAACTTACAAATCTGTAGAACAACATGTGAAAGTTGTTTTTAAAACATGTAAAATCATTTAGCTATGTTGGCAAAGAATTTTAAAAATTATTTTCTGGATGAGGACACTTTGGTAGCAAGTTACGAGTGGATTTTAGGGATCTATTTCAAGATACTCCAGAAGGGCTCTCAACTTCCGAAGAAGAAATCTTCATAGATTTCACATCCAGTGAAAAATTAAAAGGCAATTTTGTAATAAATCGCTCTTTGAATTTGGGGTAGAGGTGGATGAGGAATTATCTGTACTGAAAACAAAAGCACTTCGTATACTATTACCATTTTCAACATCCTACCTTTTTCAAACTGGATTTTCTGCAGTGGAGGCCTTTAAGACAAAATATAGATCTCAGCTAAATATAGAAAAATAACTCTTTAAGTGTCAATTTCTGATATTATATAAACCTTCCTTTGAAAAACTTTCCTCTACAAGACAAGCCCGTGGAAGTCCCTAATAATTATTAAACTTGTTCTTAATTTAGTAATAAGATTGATTGATTGAATATTAACGTCGCTCTGTTCAGCTGCACGAGGGCTTTTGACGACGGACCACGTTATTTTGAACCATGGTCAAGTGACGTGGATGACACCTGAGCTGGCACCCCTCTCTCCTAACTACCACACCACACCAACGGGAAAACGTTTCAACTCTCAACAGATTTAACGTGCATCGCTGCCCTACACGGCGGATCTTTAGTGGTACTGGGCTCGAACTCGTGACAAGGCAAGCCACGATCCTATACCACTCGGCTACCGCGGCCAAATTCAGTAATAAGAAATTATTTATAAAATACCTTCTTCAGTACTGATACATCAAACGTATACTGGCTGAAACACCGACTCTTCGCACGAGTTCATTTTTTAAAAAAATAAAACATTATTCTTAATATAATAGCTGAACTGTAAGGAGAGTAAAACTGTGTGCACGACATTGTATACAAAAATTTAAATTGTCTTTTTTTAGATAAATGCTATAATTGTAACTAACTGTTTAAAAGAACTGTAATTTTAAACCTTACACAATTAGCATTTAGAATTAATGTTAAATTATGAAAAAGAATATAAAATTCCGATGAAGAATAATTGTATTACTTTATAGCACTTCAAGCGAGAAGACTTCAAAATGTTTTAACCCGGGTGCAGGCGAGTACTCGATACTAACATTAATGGTAGTGCGGGGGGACTCAGTCACCCCAATCATTTGTTTAGAATTATTTTTACTGTACGCGATACAAATCGGAATTCTAATGAATATTTTAATTTATAGAAAGTATACTTACCTTCTTTCAAGGACTATTCAATTATTTGATGATTTGAGAAAAAATCCAATAAAACTGAACTAAAATGATTCAAAAGTACAAGACCATAATAAAGGACGCAAATCAGACGCTTTTTAATTATCCTACAGAAATGTTAAACCAATCAATTCTTTTCCAAATATCGCAAAACTCAATTATTTACAATTTCCCTAAGCGAAAAGCAAACGCATAAAAGATGGGAGGGAACTAATATTGATAATAACCATACCATAAGATTGAAGGTCAATCAAATGATTAGCAAACGTACTATGCAGCCTGGCTGAAAAGTGAATCATGACTTCCTTTTTCTTTTCTACAACTAATGTACAGTACTTCAATAATAATTACAGTGGTGAATTGTTTATCTTCTTAGAATTTTCTCAGGGTCTGTGGGTTTCGTTTTTTTCTTTTAACGAGTAATATTTTATGTTAAAACGTAATAAAAAAAATCTCTCATTGAGGAAATACAGCAAATAAAACAAAATGTTTTTTTTCTTTAATTTGGTTTTGGGATCAAAGATAGCTATTTGATGACGGAAAAAAGCCAGATAATAAACATAATGTATGTCATCAGTGTTGTTGTGTGTATTTTTTTTTATTATGGACGAAAGCATTTTGTTTTACTTCTGTTTGCGGTTATTTTTTTTAAAAAAAAATCTTTAAATTTTCGATACGCTCGCGCCCCCCTTGTAGGGTCATCGCGCCCCACACTTTGAGAAACACTGGGTTATAGGATCAAAGATAGCTAATTAGGTATTGAAGACGTTTTTATTTTTGAGGACTTAATATCGCGCGCCTATAAATTATATCAGAGTAAAACTGCATTTTTTATTATGTCTGAAAGTATTTTGTTTTAATTTTCATTCCAGTAAATTAATTTTTTAAAATCTTTTATTTTCGATATGCTCGCGCCCCCTTGTAAGGTCATCGCCCCCCCCCCAGTAGGATGCGCCCCACAGTTTGAGAAACACTGGTTTAGCCCAAAATAATCATTGGATTTTTATCGATAGATAGTGGTGAGTTTTAAAAACTGTATCCAAATAAATAGAACATTAGTTAAACATAATTCCGATTGTTACTTGTAGAAAGAATCATTCGTTCGCAATGACCACATTGCATAAAAATGAACATGCATTGTACTCCCAAGACTATTTTAAGACAACGCTTAAACGTTTAGACTAACGTAAGACAACGTTTAGACGTTTAGACTAACGTAAGACAACGTTTAGACGTTTAGATTAACGTGAGACAACGTTTAGATTTGTAAGACTATTTTATGAAGATCATAGTAGTTCTTGAGCCTTTATGTTAAGTTTTTGCTGATGAACAATCTTCAACCGATACCCTTAAACTGCCTTAAAACATCAATTAAAAGTTCGCAGTAACCAGTTATGTAGGTGTGGCATCGGGAAGAGTTATGAAGCTACTAAGCTGCCGATTTAGCAGAGCGCCTTCCTCTGCTGTTACTGTTATTGCACATTGTGCAGTAATTGAAACTTATTGATCTTTCTTTAATTCTTGATCTTGTTTTATGAATCCTTGTGAAGATGCAAGTAGGTGTGTGTGTGTGTGTGTGTGTGTGATCTCGGGATTTCGTATATTTCATTCAAGGATTAATTTTCCTTAGACGATCAGGTGAAAACACAAAAAGTGCCGCATATGCAGTTCCATCAATCTTTATGTCCTACGACAGCATTGTTACATTCAACATACGTAACAGCCTGATGTAAATACGACGAGTTTCCCTGTGGTATTTTAAGAGGTCACACAGAATCGATTTAATCGGTGTTCAGGCAGAAAAGAACGGTAAAGAGAATTTCTAAAAAAACTGATTATCCAAACTTTAAGACAACGCTGCTGTTTCGAAACATTCTTTTAATACAAAATGCAATATATAATTCTTCGTTCACAAATAAAGGGTGTTTTTAGAGGTATAGAACTTTAAATTGCAATAAAACAACGATGTATTATTCGAATCACATGATTTTTTTTTTATTCGAAAGATAATCTTGTGGCATTACATTTTAAATATGATTTCTGGACTAGGACTGCCACGGCTGGCTCGGATGTAGTCCAATCTGGACGTCCAATTTTCGATGACTTTTTCCAACATTTGTGGCCGTATATTGGCAGTAACACGGCGAATGTTGTCTTCCAAATAGTCAAGCGTTTGTGGCTTATCCGCATAGACCAATGACTTTACATAGCCCCACAGTAAATAGTCTAGCGGTGTTAAATCACAAGATCTTGGAGGCCAATTCACAGGTCCAAAACGTGAAATTAGGCGGTCACCAAACGTGTCTTTCAATAAATCGATTGTGGTACGAGCTGTGTGACATGTTGCGCCGTCTTGTTGGAACCACAGCTCCTGGACATCATGATTGTTCAATTCAGGAATGAAAAAGTTAGTAATCATGGCTCTATAACGATCACCATTGACTGTAACGTTGTGGCCTTCATCGTTTTTGAAGAAGTACGGACCAATGATTGCACCAGCCCATAAAGCGGACCAAACAGTCAGTTTTTCTGGATGTGACGGTGTTTCGACATACACTTGTGGATTAGCTTCACTCCAAATGCAGCAGTTTTGTTTGTTGACGTAGCCATTCAACCAGAAGTGCGCTTCATCGCTAAACAAAATTCGCTTATGTAAATCGGGAACAACGGCAATCTCGTTTTGGGCCCATTCGACGAATCTACGCCTTGCTTGATGATCGTTTTGATGAATTGCCAAACCAAACTGAGAATAAATCACTTGACAGCTATTAAATCGGTCGCAATCTTTTAAAGTAATGTCAACTTAAATTTCTATACCTGGAAAAAAAACACTCTTTATATTTAAAAACTAGGATTCAAAATGATCTTCCTTGTTAAACGTGTCATATTGAGCACTTTTTTTGGTAACGCGGTGAGCCTAGCCCACCTGCTCATCGGGTCTGAATCCTTTTGACTTTTAACGGTGGGGATTTTTCAAGAATCGTATTTAGCAGTACGTGAGAATAATGAAGCAGATTTGAATGCCAACATTGCCAGCCCTTTTTTCTGTTAGATTTAAATATATATAGAAGTACTAGGTGGTAAATCCATCCTTCGCACGGGTAAATTGGAAAATTAAACAATACAAATTGAAGGGTAAAGAAGTTTTTAATGAGGTAGTTGTACGTAAATAGAAAATTATACAAAAAATAAAGCTTTTTTCATATCTCAGCTGATAAAAAAAACATATTTGTTAAATTTTAAGTCTGCAGGTCTAATAGCTGATATAAAAAGGATTTTCTTTTATTTTTAAATCCTCGTAACTCTCTAGTGGGTTGATTTTTGAAAACATCTTCCCAAGCTGATCTCTGCTCAGCAAAAGTAACACTTTGTTACAAATTTTGTGTAGTGAACGCTTAAAATAGTATAAATAATTTATACCTATAAGTGTAATACGTTAATGTTACTTTTTGTTGTATTTATTTTATGTTAAAATTGTAATCTGCCTCACGCTCCGCTTGTTCAAAACAGTTCGGCTTGTTGAAACGTTTTGTTAAGTCTAGCTTATATATATATTTCATAGCTCGAGCTTTATTAGAGCTTTGGGAAAGATTAGACTTCGCTGCATAATTGTTAATAGGTACTTTTTCTACACTTCTAAAAAAATACAGTACGGTAGTTATTTTATTAACTACTAACCAAATGATGTAGTATGAAAGAAAACGTTTACCTACTTTAAATACCAGCAGCTATAAAAGTATTTATTTTGATATGAGGATGAATTTGTCACTATCAAATGTGCATAGTAAAATCATTAAAAAAACCGTGCATAGAAATAAATTATCATTTTTTATTGTATTTATGTTTCACTATTTTGGCGATAATGGCTTACACATGAAAAATAATCAGTAGTAGCTATTAAAATAAAAATAGACTTAACTTATCCCTTCGAAACTAGTTTTATTCTGAAATAAAAAAAATAGTGATTATACTATTAGAGAAAAAGAGAAAGTTTTGCTTCACACATAAAATATAGATATATTGTGTCGCTGGCTTTTTTGCAGATGGCAGAATTTTTCCCTACTTACTTGACAATTATCATTATATATGTTGTACATTTCACATAAAATCTTTATAAATTATAGCCTATGTGTTATTTTGATGTATAATCTATATTATTGTAAAGTTTCGTTAAAATTAATTCCCTTGTTTTTGCGTGAAAGAGTAACAAATATGTATCCATACATGCAAACTTTCACGTTTATAATATTAGTAAGGATGTAATATTAAAATAAATAGTTATATTCGTAACATTTAACGTAAAACTTACATGTTACAAAATGAATGCTATTTTTCGTCAACTTTTCCCCTCCAGATACTAAACCTTCCCTATCGACTTCCCCATTCCCTTCCCTTAGACCCTATAGACCTCTGTCTAGAAGCACAAAACCAATAGAATCCTGGAAACCCTCATAAATTACAGCTTTTGGAGAATTTGCCTGTTCGCTATCTCTTCTGACTTTCCCTATATAAGTATCGCCATTCCCCTCCCCCTAAATTGGGATTCTTATGCCTGTTAAAAAGCGTTGTAACACGTTGCTCCAGTGTTTTCCCTTTGAAGGAAATCCCGTACATTCAATAAAGACGTTGAACTCAATAGTTGTAGTTACGGGGTCGTTGAAATATCATAATTATCGATCCTATGTACTAAATTGATATGAATCTATTTTAAAGACAAACAATATGCAGGAGTATAACAAGCAGTATAGACGTTAGTAAACTCTTAGTCTTAGGAGCTAAAATTGAAGGTTTAAACATAGCTTTCAGGCGCCAACCGTTCCCCATATTTAACTATATTACTGGACTGAAAAGGAAGATAAATTAATGTAACGAAATATTGTTTCTGAAACTATGAATAATATCAAAATACATACAACTTAAATACTTTAGAAATAGGAAAAATCTACATACCAAGATTTAAGAAAACATAGAAAAGCCAAGTAAAAGTTCACAAATTAGAAATAATAAAAACCAAAGTAGCAGAATATGAAATAAAATAAGCAGCCATATAATAAAGAACTCGATAAAAATGACCACCACAGGAAAGTACTTAAGGAAGAAATTGCAATAAACATTTAAAAAAACCGTTTAAGGTATCCGACTACGTTCGGAACCGTGATTTTAAAAAAGTGCATAAATGGATAATTTTCATGATATTTAGTGTCACTCAGACTAGAATAGATGCATAAAATGGTTTTAAGGACATGTTGACAAAAAAAATTATTTAAATACAATATTTTGGCAAAAAATGAACTTACAATAATCTTTTTTCAAAATGTTCTCCTTTTGTGAAAAATGCTTCTGTTATAATAATATTTTGGCCTGTATATAGACCTTTCTGGAGAGGTTCAACTAGAATTTTAGAAAAATTCACATTGTTTTCAGAGTTACCACCAATTTAAATAATTATAGGCTTTTTTTCCTTAAAATTGCTCCCCTGTGTTGCTGAGAAATATTGATAAACCTAGTTTTAAGTTATATAATTAAAAAAATCTAGTTGAGCCTCTGTAGAGAGGTCTGAGGTATATACAGGCAAAATATTATTATAATAGAAGCGTTTTTCACAAAAGGAGAGCATTTTGAAAAAAAGATTATTCTAAGTTAATTTTTTGCCAAAATTTTGTATTTAAATAATTTTTGTTGTCAAAATTTTCTTAAAAAATTTTTATACATGTATTCTAATCTAAATAACACTAAATATCATGAAAATTATCCATTGATGCGCTTTTTTAAAATCACTGTTATGAACGTTGTCGGATACCGTAAAATTTTGTACTGAAAAAACATAAGAATCATTCAAAAAATTTCTTACAAAAATGTAATAAGAAATAAATTTTGTGAAAAAATAATAAATAAGAGGGGTACTGATTTCAAAAACTACCAAGCTAACTAACCAATGGTGTATTGTATGCTGAAGTTGAAGAACCAAAAGAAAACAATGTAGAAATATGAGAATTAAAAACAAAGAACAATTTTTATAACAAGCCAATATTATTAAAATTATTACGGATATGTGTTTAAAAGAAATTTATCGAATAATAATGATCAAGAAAAATTTTAAATAAATAATTTAACATTATTAATTTTGCCTCTATTTTTATTAATTAAATATATTTATGTTTTAAGTAATTTAAAATATTACCATATATAAAGAAATATGATTATTACTAATTCAAAAAGTTAAATAAACAACTAAACGCTCTATTTTTATCAAAAATATTACTATTTAATTTATTACCTACAATATGCAAAGCTGTATCAATTATTATGTAGCTTGTCATAATTTGTTTTAACCAATTTTCGGTAATAAAGATAAAAGTCAATATTAGGACTATATTTACTATTTTAGTACACACAAAAATAATGAAATCATCAATATATCTAAACATATAAAAATCATTATCAATTATAATACTTTTCTAAAAAAGTGTAAATTCAATTATCTTAACTATTGCTAAAGGATCCAACTTGAGATAGGTCTTCGATATGTTTTTATACGGGTATTTTAATTAAAACTACTATAATATTTCATAAGAACTAATTTATTAAGAGTGTTAAAGCTGTGCACTTTTATGAAATGATTTAATTCGTAATTATTGTAGTTGCCTAAGTTAACCTTAATACTATCATTAATAACAATTGACTTAATTAAATCAGCAAACACATAACTAAGTATAGAGTAAATATATGTTTATCTTTTATACTTTTTAATAAGTGATGCTTTATATTTTGAATAATAGCTTTAACATCAAGATAGTTGATAATAGCTTTTAAAATGATTTGAATCAGTTTTACAGATGTAACTATGTAAGTTTAAAACTGTAATAACTGCATGAAATTTAAAACGAATCCAATATATATATATATATATATATATATATATATATATATATATATATATATATATATATATATATATATATATATATGTGTGTGTGTGTGTGGTTGTATGTATTATATGTATTAATTATCTCTCTTTTCTCATTATTCAATTGATTGTATGCTTATATATCGGTAAAAATTGAAATTTTGAATTTTTGTTTTACATCATTATATCAGGTCCATGATCTACATAACACATATTTGAAATGCATTTGGATCCATCCATTCAATATAACCGGAGTTATGGTCCTATGAGTACCGTCAGTTCAGTTTTAACTACCTTATAAAATAAAATTTATCCTCAGGTGGTTCTTCTGTTTCACTTCTTGACGAAGATTGTCTTATAAATAAACTTTAACTTTTTGATTAATAAAATAAACAAAATAGTTAGAATCTTTCATTAACAAGAAAACATTTCTTGTTCCATGGAAGAAAATATCAGTTTATAGCTTCTTTTTTTACCATGCTCCTTAAAAGAGCTTTTTTATTGCTTGTCATCAAAGCCTTTCACACATTCTGATTTTTAAGTAAATTATTTTACGATGCTTGTTTACTCATTTCTTAGGTTGTACTGCATATTACTTGCAGGGATTCTTTGTTTTTATTTTATTATTCTCTTCATCTTCTTCTTGTTTTAATCTTTTCCTTCCTAAACATAAAAATGAGTAGGTAATTTTATATGTAACCAAAATTTTTCTTCCATTTCATGATTGTCAGATTATTATGATGTCTCTAAATTAATTCAGTTTGAACTTATTTAAAAACTAATTTGTTTAAAGTTTTCCTGGTTTTGTATTTGTGTTTGTGAGTTGATTATGTATGAAAAATTCACCTATATCTATGTGTATTTACATTTTTGAATATTCATTCCTAAAATATCGCATATTCATTTATTTCTAATCAGTTGGTTGGGAGACAGGCTTAGATATTATGCATTGAATATTTCTGGCTGGGATTTTCATAAACTCACAAAGAGGAACCCAAAATAATGTGTTGTATGCTGATTGAATTTTTTTCTACAATTGAATACTTTCTTCATGATAGCATTTTTCAAGTCAAGTATTACATATTTAATTCCTGATACTACCAAAAAACCTAGATGATATGGGAAGAAAGCTGCTATAATTTATGTTAAATTCGGCCTTCAAGTCCTAACATGAGAGTGCAGGTAGCAATCTTCGAGTGTCACCCATATCATTACTGATTCTAAAATGAAAGAAAAAAAACTATATGATATACGAAGAAAGCTGTTATAGTTTATATTAAACTGGACCTTTAAAGTTTTGATTAAATTTTATTAAGATATCGGAATACGTTCAGAACCGTGATTTTGCAAAAGCGTATAAATAGATAATATTTATGATATTTAGTGTCACTTAGATTAGAAAATGTATATAAAATTGTTTTAGGAATAGTATTACAATAAAAAATTATTTAAGTACAATATGTTAAAAAAATAAACATATAATGACCCATTTTCAAAGGATTCTCCTTTTGTGAAAAATGCTTCTATTATAATAATATTTTGCCTGTGCATAGCTCAGACCTCTGTACAGAGGCTCCTCTAAAATTTTTGAAGTATATAATTTAGAAGTGGGTTTATCCATGCTTTACGACAACAGAGGAGAGAAATTTTTAGAAAAAAATGCCGATAATTATTTCAATTGGTTGTAACTCTGAAAATAATGTGAATTCTTCAAAAGTCATTGTTGAGCCTCTGTAAATAGCTCTGACCTGTATACAGGCGAAATATGATTACATTAGAAGCTTTTTTCACAAAAGGAGAACATTTTAAAAAAAATGTTATTCTATGTTAATTTTTTGCCGAAATATTGTATTTAAATATTTTTTTTGTCAAAATGTACTTAAAGCAATTTTATACATGTATTCTAATCTAAGCGACACTAAATATCATGAAAATTATCCATTTATGCGCTTATTTAAAATCACGGTTCCGAACGTAATCGGATACCTTAAACCTTAACAGAAAAATGCAAATTCCTTTCAAAGAGTTTTGTCGATGAATACTTTACAACTCCTTTTTTTACGTTAATTTAAATATGTCATACTTACATTATTGTTTTGTGCAAGTAAGTTTTTACATTTTACAATGGATTCAACAATTATTACTACCTAGAAAATACATCTTAGTATATAATGCATTATTCTATAGAATACCAGAATTTATATATATTACTACGGAAAGTTTGAAAGTTGCTTTTCTGCCAAATTAATTTTATAGCCGGAAAGATGGTTTGTAGTTCCAGGAAAAACACACTTTTAGTAAAGCTAGTGAACAGAGGAGTAAATTAACGACATATATGGTCTCATAATGTCAATAAATTTGACGCAAAAAATAGACGCACCTGGAAAACCCCAGAAATGTCTTATAGAACGAAAAGCTTTAGGATGCTTTTTCAATATTCTTCACAAAGTACATAAAGACGAAGTAGAGAATAGAAATGTGTTGGAGTCAAATAATTGATTGCGTCTGTGCATTTCATTTTCTTTATACAAGACTGATATTAATATCTTCAATAACTGTATTATTTTTTTTAATTCATACATGTGTGAATTTATACGAGTGAGTTAAATTTATGTCGTTAGAAGCTAAGTACACTCTATTATTATTAGAGTTCTAGAATATATCACAATTCACGAAAATAACTGTCTCTTATTTCAGTAGAATTTTTTCTTCATTTACAAGGAGATCAACTAAGTAAAAGTATAAACACTTATAGATTTCCCAGAATACTTTACATGAATTAAATTCACAATCATGTTAAAAAAAACTTAATGACTTAAAGTACTAGTTTTTACTTTAACAATGAAACAATGATTGCTGTAACACGCAGCAAATATGTGACAAATAATTACTAATTTCATTACTAAAAGGAATTAAATTTGTCTCATGTTATATTAAACTGATTGTCTGATTTTTTATTTGGGAATATTTTAAAATTTTAAATCTTATACACTCTCTCTGTAACACTTTTCAACGTATTTAAAATCTTAATACATTTCGAAATACTAATTTATTTAAAATTTTGAACACATCCATCAATTAAAATAAAGATATTGTAAAAAGCTCACTGAAATATAAAAAAGTATTAGTTAAATAATTAATATTTCTCTAGAAAAAATTTTGGTTTTAAAATTATTTTTATACAATTTAGTCATTTTATATAAATATCAACGCTTCTCATTTATATAGTAAATAACAAACTTTTGCATTCATTTTTAAAGAAAACATACTTAGCTATACGTAAAAGAATATAAACAAAGCTTATTCGTTTATCCAGAAAACACAGTCTTATTTTACTTCGTTTTGAATGTTATGTCAAAGGGATAACAAACGCTTATTCAACATCTTAAATTTGATTTGTTTTTCAATTCAGCGAAAAATCATCTGGCTCAGAGACTTAGCATTGTTGAACCAATGTCAATAGACTGACGAATTCTTATGTATATTTTTTTCTGAGTTCTTTGAATAAAATATTTGACTCTCGAGATCAGAGCTGACTACTCAGAATATTCAGAATAAGAATAATTTTTTCTTTTTGTGTTCATCAATAATTCAGACAAAATTTGACCACCATCAGTTAGGTTTCAATACCTTACCGAAGAATTTAAGAAAAACAGTGGTATATTTTGGAGAATCTGTGTTGATTTCTAACAGAAAAAGTATGCATTCAACCTTTGTAAAGCATTTTATCTGCTTAAGTTGATTAAAATATTTTGAAAGGTTTTAATTTAATATTATTTATGTTTAATTGTTATGGTTAAATAAAACTCTTATTTTAAAAAAATAAATTTTCCTTCCTAAATTATATATACTACAAACATATACTTTATACAAAAGACAGGATTTTATGCGAAAATATTTAATATAAAAATGTAATACTCATATGCAATGTTTGATTCATTACTCTTGAAAGTAAGCCTTATCATTTACAATTATAAGTACAACACTAAATTTTACACTTTTAGTACTGTACAAGAATTACGTGTTTTGTTCATTTCATATTTCATCTCCTTAATTAACTCCATGGAGACAGTCCAATCGTTTTTTGGGAAGACTTCCATTAATATGAGCTGTTAATTACTTGTGTATGAGTAAATGAATTAATTACTTTCCAGTTGTATCAGTACTATGGTATTGAAGATTCTGATAATTTAAATTTCCCTCCAAATAAAACTGTTTCAAAAAATTATGTAATACATGTAATTTTGTAATTATTACGTTATACATATAGCATACGAAATTGTTTATATTTATAAAATAGGAGCAGAAAAATAGTTTTTGCTACTTTTACTTTAAATAGTGTATGGAAAATAAAAATAAAAAATAATTTTGTGAAATACGGAATAAAATTTATGTATTACTAAAAATAACCCATTATATTATTGTAATTTTTTTTCAGTTTTATTATGTTTATATATTTAATCATGAGACAATGGACCTTAATTTTGAATTAGAACTCGTGTAAAACCTAATTAACTTTTTTAGTAATATTTAAAAAAACATATTTAAACAATATTATGTTTGTAGTTCTGTGTTAAAAAAATAAAGTTAAATACCAATGTCAAAGTTTGTTGATAGTAAATGCTTCATATTTTATGTAATATATTTTTAATATGATTGCACCATTTCCTATAAATATGTTTTGGTTAGAAAAAAAAATCTAAAAATACAGAATGAAAAAATATAAATAGAACTAATTATCATACATATTATACAATTTAATTTACCATTTAATTAATATTTGTTTAAATAAAAAGTGAAGTAATTAAATGATTACAAAATAATACAAAAATTAAAAGAGTTCGTTACATTTTTTCTAGCCATCTCGCTGCATGCATAGCTCTCCCGAAAGCTAAACAACCTAGAATGGCTTTAAATTTTCTTTTTGCTTTGTCGGGAAATCTATTTTCCTACCGGATAATATTACTTCGGAAATTCCTCTATTGGGAAAAGAGAATGCGTAGAATCAAAGGCCTCAACTAGCGTCGAAAACTCAGGGGAAATTTATGGAGCTAATTTTTTCCGCGGCAGATCGCCAGATGGCGTTAGTAAGAGGATGCCATTGAAGAAGTGGCACTCTCGCAATACATTTTCTAGATATTCCGTTTTGAGTTAAAAGCCTATAAAATGATTAATAAGTGACAAAGAATTCATTTGTTTTGAGGTTTTCTCTTCCTAACTATAAAGATAAGTTTATGAGACTGCGGTGAAAGGTTGGATTATAAGTGCGAGAAGGGCTTTTAATCATAAAATACATAAAGGGAGAAAAAGGAAATAAGTTCTCCAATTTGTTGTTTTATAGAACTATCAATCAAATATAAGAACAGTTTCAAAATAAAATTTACAATATCATTTCAAGAAATACATTTTTTTTAGTTATTTGACTAGCAATCATATCCAAATGCTTCTTTTTCACAAAAAAAGAATAGTTTAATATATTTCTATGAATCAAGTTGCTTACAATTAAAATGTAAAATGTATCTTGTAAAATATATCTAAATGTAAGAAATTTTTCATGTTTAAAATAAATATTAAAAAAAAAGCTTCCCCTAATTGTCTTGCGTTACTTATTAGAAATTAGAAATCTATAAATTTATTGTGATCGGTACTATTTTAAAATGAAAAAAAAAAGATAAAATGTACCAAACTAATGGTTTTTTAATAAATTATTTTATAGCAA
Source organism: Trichonephila clavipes (assembly GCA_019973935.1). Taxonomy (NCBI): domain Eukaryota; kingdom Metazoa; phylum Arthropoda; class Arachnida; order Araneae; family Nephilidae; genus Trichonephila; species Trichonephila clavipes. Next base: position 173,990 of record BMAU01002771.1, on the reverse strand, counting down.
AATGTAGGGTCTGAATTTTTAAAAAAAGCCTTGAAGTAAAGTATTATTCAAGAATAACATACTAAATAGTTTCATATAATTCGTGCAGTACAGCTTATACATTTAATCTACTCGTTAACATTTAATGGGAAGCTTAAAATATTGAAATATATAGACTATTTCCTTAATTTAAGTGTGTATAAATGAAAATGTTCAAATTAAGGGGACTTGGTACCCTTTGAGCAAACTTTTATTTACGTATTTAAAAATTATATTTTAGCATTTTATACAATGTTTCTATTCAAGAAAATGTTACCAGATGAAAATTTTCATATATTATTCACACAATTTTAAAAATTTTAATTTTTTGAAGAAAATTGGGAAAATTTTAAAATCCTACTCTTTTGTAAAAATTAATTTTTTGACCTGAACTTTTTTTATAATATTCTTATGGATGTTCTAAACAACTTTAGGGATCGATTTTAGAATAATTTCATTCGTTTTGGAGAAAAAAAATAAAATGTTGATATACAGGCTAAAAATCAACGAAAAAGCCAACGTGTCTTACATTTTATTTTTTTTAAAAAAAAGTATTCAGTTTATAGCAAAATGGATCCCTAATTTTATTACATGCTTTATTTTTAACACGCAGGAAGAAAATGGAAGTGATTGGTAAATAATTGTCGAAGGAGTAGCATTTTGAATGCACTAAGGTTTCTAAAAACACAAACTGAGAAAAACCAGTTTAAAGTTTATAATTCTGAAAAAATAATTATTATAAGCTTAAACTTAAAATACCACTTTAAGATATTAGTTATACGTTTTTCTTTAAAATAATTGCAATTTTCATATGTTTTCAACCCTCACATTTTTATAAATGATCAACTTTTAGAGAGTACTAATTGCACAAGAAAACTCAAGATAAACGTTAAAAAAAATTTTTTTTTCTGTCACGACAGATATTTTAGCTGTTTTTCTTCTTATAATATTAAAGTATTACATTTGTCTGAAAAATATATCAGGAATAAGAACTGAAATTATAAAATTATTAATATAAAATACCTTAACTTAAAAATTTTACATACACACATTTCACAAGGAAGAAAAATTACATTATTGTATTGCCTCGGAAATATTCTGCTTTTAATACTACACATTCTTTTTTATAGTTATTATTTATATTTGTAAAATAGATTTTTTTTATCATAACGCATTTTTTAGCTTTTTTTTTTCTAAAAAGGGGGTGTGGCTGAATTGCCTAATTTGTTTTCAAATGAAGTTTTATTCAACTTCTAACTTTCCGTCATGCACAAGTGATATATCAATCGAAAGATAACAATGCAAAGAATAACATTAAATAAAAATAAAAAAAACGATAGATTTGTGATTTTTAGGGTACCAAGTCCCCTTAAAACCATAGTGATTTTTAAAATTGCAAAACACTGTACGTGGTGTGTGTAATTTATTCATCTATATATGCTTTCAAAACATTCCATGCAAACCTGGCATCAGAAACAAAAATGCAGAAAAAATTGTACTTAATACTGTAAAACTGTGCTTCTCAAAGTTTCAATATTTGCGACCCAATATACAATCATAAATTTCTTCGCCCCCCCTTATACTATAACAATGCATTGAATTCAATAATAGTATACTTCGACGCTAAACTACGAAACAACCGTAACCTCTCAAGTGCCACCGGCGTATATAAACGTCTCGCTCAGTCAAAGCGTTAATTTCCCTGGACATCTATATACGTTTTTCCGAATTACGATCTTTTCTCTGCACTGCTATCCATAAAATTATACGGAAGGCATTAGAATGCAATAAAAGGACCTTGACAGTGTTTGCGAAGGGTTTATTTTTTTTTTATTTCAGATTATTTACTTCTTTATTTCTTTCTCTCCCATTACATCACATATGCGCTTCTGCGTGGAAAACGGTTAGCATTGAGAAGCGAATCTCGTAACTTTTAATCTGCAGTTAAGGGATTCATTATAAACTGTACAAATTATAAAGATGTGTTAATGTTTGTATATAATCTTATATATGACACTCCCATGGGGTCAGTGGTAATTATTACACTGGTTTTTAAATGATTATTGTTAAATTAATTATAAAATACTTTATGAAGCACTGATACATTTATAAGTGTAATATATTATTGTAAATGTGCACATTTTTTTTATTATGTTTGTTTTAATTCAGTAAATTAGTAATTTTATAAAATCTCTTGTTTTTGACTTTTCATTATGCTTGCGCCCCCTCGTAGAGTTGTCACCTCCCCAAGGGGACCGCGCCCCACAGTTTGAGAAACGCTGCTGTAAAAGGAATTTTTCTGGCTATTATGCATCAATTTAGACCACTGATAGTCGTATGGAGGAAACAGCGTCATGCAAGTTCGGAATTTCAAATTCATAATAGGATTCTTCGGCAGAGTGTCTTAATGTCTTTTGCATGATTATAGAGACTTTTCTGCATGTTATGCCATGACAAATTATTCGCGACTGGGATATCAGCTATGTTATTGCATCCATATAATTTAATCTTAACTAATAACTAGACTGTTAATTTTCATTATTAGTTTGCGAAGCTTTTACGTTGCACTGTTCATCTACTCGAGGGCTTTTGGCGACGGACCTCGTAATTTTGTACCTTTTTTGGAGCAGGAATGAAGAACAAGTTAATTTTGATTCTATGAAAGATATGAATACACACACACACACACATTTATTAAAATTAAAATTAGATTTAAGTACGATAAAACATTGTCTTGTTATTTCAGATAATCAAATATATTTAATGAAACTAGTTTTCAGTTCATTGAATTATAGCACATTTAGAAGTCAGTTATCGGTTATATTATCTGGAATTATATTTTTCATAGTTGTAATGCAGCAGCACTTCTTAAACTGTGGGGTGCATCCCTCTAAGAGCAGTGATAATCCAACATCGGGGGTGCGAGCTTAATGAAAAGTCTAAAATTAAAGGTTATTTAAAAAAAATATTGATTTACCGTGAGAAAGAAAAACAAAATAAATTATGGCGTAATGAAAAATAAATTTTTTATTTACACTAATGTAATATAATTCTATCAGAACCACTCAATATTTTTGATAAATATTTAATCAATGTGATAAGAACAAGTTTAATAAGTACTTGAGTTGGCAATAGAAATAATATACGAAATACTTTTATTTTCAATGCAGAAATACATTACGGCCGCGGTAGCCGAGTGGTATAGGTATCGGACTGTGGCTTGCTTTGTCACGGGTTCGAGCCCAGTGCCACTAAAGACCCACCGTGTAGGGCAGCGATGCACGTTAAATCTGTCGAGAGCTGAAACGTCCTCCCGTTGGTGTGGTAGTTAGGAGAGGGGGTGCCAGCTCAGGTGTCGTCCACGTCACTTATCCACGGTTCAAAATTACGTGGTCCGTCGCCAAAAGCCCCCGTGTAGCTGAACAGTGCGACGTTAATATTCAATTAATCAGAAATTACACCATCCGCCCTTGCCCCAAATTCAAAGAGTGATTTATTACTATATAGCCTTTTGATTTTGACACTTGTCGTGATATCTATGAAGATTTCCTCTTCGGCAGATGAGAGTTTTTCTGTTTCAAGGTAGAAATTGTTTTGCAATATGTGTGTGTGTGTTCCAGTTGAAAATTATAAAGGGAAAATAAAATTATACTTTTTTTATCATGTTACTCAAAAATAACTTACATAAAATATATATTACTCAAAAATAACTTACATAATATATATATTACTCAAAAGTAACATATACGCAATTTAATATAAATCTTGATAATTTATACGATTCATAATTAAGGTTGTTTTGTAAATTTAGCATCGAAGTACATTATTATTGCATGTAATACATTGTTATTGTATAAGATTGGAGGGGGTCGATGAAAATTATGATTGAAAATTGGATAACACATATTGAAAGTTTGAGAAGAACTGTTGCATTGTATTTAAAATATGCAAGGAAAGAATTGCGTATTAAAACTCCCGGGTTTTTTCCAAAAAAGGAAACAATATACAAAACAACAGAATTTATATAACACATATATTGTACCCATCGTAAATTGTTAAAACATTTAATAAGATCAAATAAATGACATTGAAACAAATAGTGCTCAATACCAAAGAATTCCGAATGAAAAATGGAGGAAATGTACGAAGTTTAACTTGAATTTATGAATAGATGAGGAACTCCAAGAATGATGACGACAACGATGCAACGGCGTCGAGGAAGAATCTCATCCATGGCAAAAGCAGATAGGGTCTTGCACGTTGATTTCCTTACAGAACGATATACAAGGGATGCGTTGTGCTATACAAGTCTTCTCCAGGGTCTACTGAGAATAGCTATCCGTAACAAAGAGAAGAACAAAATACCATTCTTTTCTTGCGGGGCAATGTTCGATCTCACATCGCAACATGCAGGGCAGGAGACAATGCGGAAATTAAAGTGAATTGCTCTTACATTTTCTATGGAATGCAGATCCGACAGATTTTTATCTCTTTGTTTTCAGAAGAAAGGGAAAGCTCACAAGTTAAGGGAAGTCTTCAAATGTGTTTCAGATTTGATTTATCTTTTGTTCAGATGTTTATTTATTTATGTATTTGTTTAAGCAGTAAAGAAACACTATATAATAAATATATCTAAATCTTGTAGAAAAGAGAATTCGTCTATTTCGTGGACTGTTCTGTGTGAAAATATTACAACTCTAAAAATAACATTCTCCTATTTCTTTTCTCTTTTATTATTACACAATGATTCAAAAATAACCGTACGTGTGTTACTTAATATTTGCATTCTAATCAGTTATAAAGCACCTATACCAATATACAGAATGTTTTAGGTATAGAAGGTTAAAATGGCATTATTTTCCAAGATGGTGACCGATTTAACAGCTGTCAAGTGATTTATTCTCAGTTTGGTTTGGCAATTCATCAAAACGATCCTCAAACAAGGCGTAGATTGGTCGAATGGGCCCAAAACGAGATTGCCGTTGTTCCCGATTTTCATAAGCGAATTTTGTTTAGCGATGAAGCGCACTTCTGGTTGAATCGCTACGTCAACAAACAAAACTGCCGCATTTGGAGTGAAGCTAATCCACAAGTGTATGTCGAAACACCGTTACATCCAGAAAAACTTACTGTTTGGTGCGCTTTATGGGCTGGTGGAATCCTTCTTCAAAAACGATGAAGGCCACAACGTTACAGCCAATGGTGATCGGTATAGAGCCATGATTACTAATTTTTCATTCCTGAATTGAACAATCATGATGTCCAGGAGCTGTGGTTCCAACAAGACGGCGTAACAAGCCACACAGCTCGTGCCACAATCGATTTATTGAAAGACACGTTTGGTGACCGCCTAATTTCACGTTTTGGACCTGCGAATTCGCCTCAATATATCGTGATTTAACACCGCTAGACTATTTTCTGTGGGACTATGTAAAGTCATTGGTCTATGCGGATAAGCCACAAACACTCGACCATTTGGAAGACAACATTCGCCGTGTTACTGCCGATATACGGCCACAAATGTTGGAAAAAGTCATCGAAAATTGGACGTCCAGATTGGACTACATCCGAGCCAGCCGTGGCAGTCCTAGTCCAGAAATCATATTTAAAATGTAATGCCATAAGATTATCTTTCGAATAAAAAAAATTCATGTCAATCGAATAATACATCGTTGTTTTATTGCAATTTAAAGTTCTATACCTCTAAAAAAAACACCCTTTAAAATACACGTTTTTGCTGGTCAAGGAATAGTAAATGAAATTTTACCGAAAGTTATTAATAATAATCCAGAAATGAATGAGATTCATTTTTTGCATTCTACATCTATAGAATATTTCATGTTGTGCCTCTTTTTTAAATATATGCATGGGTATTTTGCCGCAATACCCTTGAATGTTTTAATAATCATAAAAAAATGGTTGAAAACCCTTATTTAAACATTTTATAAAGGAATATAATCCTTAAAATATTGGCCTCAAGCAGCATTATTTCTAGTTTAATATTTTCGAAAACAAACGTAAATAATAATCTTAAACATGTATCCGATAGAAAATGACGCCATCAAATTATGCGTAAGCCTATTCAGTTTGCTTTCTTTTTTTTACAGATTTTCTTCTTATCCTTAAATTTATTTTGTTGATCAATCCCCACTTTTAAAACAACTTTTTTTTTTATTTTCGACTATTTCTTCTCCGGCTGTTATATGCATATTTTTAATTAGGCTTATAAGCCCAAAGCAATGGAAAAGGAAAATTAAGTTTAAAATTTCAAGAGTGAAATACATCAAACAAAATTTCTTATAAAACTTATCTAGAACTAACGTTTGTAGACATGTTAGGAAAATTGACATATGTTTCAAAACTACAGATTTACATCTAAATATTCAAAAACCTTTTGTTTGAAAATAAAAATCATACAGTTTTATAAAAATATTATTGAACGAGCTTAAATTTATATTTATTTGAAAAAGAAAATCCTATTAGAATACTCCTGTAAGCATATATATACTCTCTAATATCTCATTTAAAATATTCATGACATTATTTAAATTTCATATATTTATTCAGGGTAAAAAAAAGTGTGAATATTTGCATACACACATATATGTATAATTTGTGCCGTAAAGTACGTACTGTTGTTAAAAAAACGGCAGGTTTCATAGAAACAATTTTATTTACATTAAATTAGTCACGATTTACTGAAAAAAAAGCATACTGTTATATAATAAACTTAATATGTTTTTAAAGAGGAATAATTATATTTTTCTTGTATGTAAACAAGCTCACACACACAAACATGTATTCAACAGTTTTTATTCGTCATATAAAGCACCATAAATACTGGCGTTATTATGGGAGTCGTTTGCACGTAAATATAATAAAGGAAATCGCGCGTTATGTGTTTCCAAAAATTAAGAAATATATGCTAAATTATAAATACATAATTAGAATTGCATATTGTACATATATTATAAGTTATTTTTTACGTATTCGAATTTTCTGTTTTGGAAGGCAAACAAAATGAATGTTGATCATAAAACTTAAACATTTAAATTCGACTTTTTTTTTAAAATGATTCATGGGTTCTTGCTCAGTTTCGTAATCAAAGTATTTAAATTATTTTTGCATGGAATAATTAACAAAATTTTATTAAAGCTGTCCATGACAGAAAGTCAATAAAAGTGAGTGAGTGAAAGTTATATTTACATCGTGCTTTACAGCAACACTAGGGTAGGTCTCGTAATTTTGAAACTCAGTCAAGTCACGAGGACGACACCAGAGTTGTCAACCCCTCTACTAACTACCACACTGCACATTAAACCTTAACCTTTTAGCGGGCAATGGCTAATAGGTCTAGCCACATATTAAATTGTTTTTTCTGCAAGCAGGCGATGAATATTTTCTCTATCCATATGAGTTAATTGAGGCTAAAATGCATAAACATCAATACAGATGGCAGGACGATAAATTTTTTTGCATTTCATGTCCTTTGATGGGACAAAACAGTTTTTCTCCGTGTAAATCTATAAATTGTATTTTGATTACTATAAATAGAATGTCTGATCTTTGAAAAAAATTTCGATATGTCTTAAATGTACTTTTCTCTAATCTGAATGAATTGAGCAAATTTGCAATTAAAAAAAAAGGTTTTATTTAGGTTTTGAAAATTTTTTTATGAGACTATATATATATATATATATATAGAGAGAGAGAGAGAGAGAGAGAGAGTTCCTATCCACTGGCCACATAGAACATAAAAATGACCTAGAACTTACTTCGATTATACTGCCCATACAATAGTACCATTTCGCAGTATTCTTCAATTGTATACATCTCGTTCTCCCGTACTAGAATCCATAATATTAGAATACGACTGTATGCAATTGCAAGCGACTGCACAACAAATTTTTAAAGTTCGCCATAATCAGTAACGCAGCAAATTAGTCTATTTTCTTGGAACTGCTTTTGAAATGTTTTCTTCATCCAAAATATTTTATTTTGTCTATGTATTACACGTACACAGAATAAATTTTATTTCTTAAGTACTCAATTATTGAATTATTAATGTAATATGTATGTACTTTTAAATTTAAAAACGATTTACATAAGAGTTACGTTAAAGAGCAAAAGTTTCCTCGCAGAGTCCCAATTAGTTTCTCTTAGGAGACGGCCTCTTACTAGCTTATTGAAAGTGGCCGAGAAAATGCACGAAATATACGATTTTCAAAAATCCATAAGTCATCTAGTTTTTATCGTAATAAAATGAATTTTTTTGTGTTTACTTTGCTTTTGCATACTGCATCTTTACCTAAATATAAGTGATAGGACCTGGGGACCGTATAAAAATTTAATTTTTTAAACTTTTTTCTAAATTTGTTTTTTGGTTCGAAGAGCACGTAAAAACATTACTTACCTTTTTTAAAACTGAACGGTTAGGGAATTAGCTATTCAGTCACATTAAGGCTGGACACCCTGTATATTCTTAGTTAGTATTTATATATACATATGTATATATGTATATTGTATGTGTGGAATTATTCAATTTTTAATATTTATTTAATTGTATTTAATTGTTATTGAAATAGTTATTAGCACAAATGTTATTTTTTCAGAAAAAAGTTTATTGTAATATGATTAATTATTTCTGTCCTAAAAAATAAGTTAAATGTCCTAAGTGCGCAGTGGCTATAACGTCTAGCCATCACCCAGGGAAAAAAAAAATCATTGATCAGATTTTTTTTTTGTGACTCAATAATGTTTATAGGGTATGAGAACATTACATTTATCAAGTACTTTATTACAGAAAAGTGTATTTTAGCCTTGTGCCCGTTAAAGAGTTAACAGATTTAACGTGCATTGTCTCCTCAGCACGGCTGATCTTTAGTGGCATCAGGAATCAAGCTTACGAGAACAACGAGTGAGTGAGATAGAGAGTTATAACAATGTCGCGCTATAAGGCTGCAGGAGGGCTATTTATAACGGACCTTGTAATTTTGAGCCATAGTCTAATGAGGACAAACCCTGAGCTGGTGAAAGCAACGAGAGATAGAAGAGTAAAACTTTTAACCAAGAAATATATATATTTTCTCGTCATAGTTGCTTTTATTTGTTGTCGTGGGTTTTCGATGGTTACGAAACGAAGGTAACTGAAAAAGGCCTATCTAGTAATTTTTATAAACTTAACCCAGCCACTTTTTCAGAAATCCTTCTTCTCAAAGTGAAGTAAAGACTTGTGTGAAAGAAAAAAAATTAAACACAGGAAACCCAATATTTGTAGCTTATTCTATTCTTTGAGTCACTGAGAAATTGATCTCTACGAAGATTTAAATGCGCATCCCTTCCAGTCACTGTGTTTTCCAAATGCTGTCAAAAAACTTTATCCCACGGAAACATTTATTCACTTTACTTATTCGCATATGACATGGTTCTTTACAGTGCAACGCTTTCTCGTTTTAGGGGAGCAGGGAATCAGCGAAGCATTAACAAAGAGAATATTTTGCCATTTTCAAATTTCTCTCTCTGTTGCTGAAGGTAGGTATCTGATCTAAGAAAGAACATTTTCCTCGCAACTGTGTAGCATTTCTTGTAGATATACATTCTAAAACATTTTCATTTTTATCTTCTTTTTTTTTTTTATTTCAATTGGATTTCCATTTTGAATCTTGGAACTGCTTCGGTAAAAGAAAGACAGTTTTCTCATCTATTCAGATCGTAAATAAGCTTTAAAACTTTTCAGTGAAATAGGGAGAGGTAAATTAACTGAGCACTATTATGAGACACGAGGGTTATTGGTGACGAACCTCGTAATTTTGAACCAGGGACAAGTGACGAAGATGGCACATAAGCTGACACCCCCTTTCCTAACTACCATATCACACTAATGGGAGGGCAGTGAGCATAGACAGTTTAACGCGCATCGGTTCAATTTACACGGCAGCTAAACACTTTCCAGAGGAATTACACTAAATTAAGCAAATGAGGTGAGTACCGACGTTATATAAAAATTATTCACAAGTGGAATTTTATTTTGAATGATTGAACTTTTCTTTTTATTTATATATTGGGAATAGTTCAAAAAAATGTTTTTTGCACATTAGGGTTTAGTTTTAAATTTCTAAAAGTAAAGTATTTATGCCATTATTCTGTTATTAATAATTTACCGTAAAATTTGGTCAAGAGAGAAAGGATCGAAATTTAAGGGTGTGCGTTATACGCCGGGTATAAAAATGAGAATTTTAAAAATAATAAGAGATAAGCATTGAAGATTGTTAGACTTCTAGCTGGATTGGAATACTGTTTTTAAAAAGAAATGACATATATTATGTACTTTAAGGATTATATATCTAATATATATTATAAATGCAAAAGTTTGTGAGGATGTTTGTGGGTCTTTCACTCAAAAACAACTGAATGGATTTTAAAGAACCTTTACAGTAATATAGCTTATACATCAGACTAGCACAAGGGCTATAATTTATAGTATAGACTATAATTTATAAAGATGTTGTATGAAGTGTCCAAAATATAACGATATTTGTCACGTAAGTAGAAAAACATTCCACCATCTACGAGCAAATCTGGCATGCGCTGCAAAAAAGCCCACGTCAGCATATATCTATCTTTTATTTGTGAAAGAACTCTTTTTGTTTTGGCTACGCAAGGTGCTCGCTTCTAATTAATTCCTCTGATCAGCATAGTGCCTATTTTTTTATTTCAGAATAAATAGAAGTTTTGAAGGGAGAGGTTGTTATAAATCTCTCTTTGGTTTAAATGTTTTTTTATGATTTATGATGCACATTTGGTATTAAGAAATTGATATTTTTTCCAAATACATGCTTTTATCAGTTCTGATTCTTAAAGTAAATAAACTTTCTTTTTCACACTGCATCATTTAGACAAATTTTCAAAATTTGTTTGTGATTAGTCGTTAATTATAACGCTATAACTTTAATTGAATAGGCAGATATAGTTATTTTTATACTTAAAAATGCAATAAATACTGTACTGTATTTTTTGGAGTGTGAGATTGAGTGAATATTAATGTCGCACTGTTCAGCTACAAGAGGGCTTTTGGCCACGGATCACGTAATTTTGAACCATGGTCAAGTGACGTGGACGACACCTGAGCTGGTACCCTCTTCTCCTAACTACCACACCACACCAACTTAGAAGGAATATTCTGCCAATATTTAGCAGAAATATTCTTTAATATCCACTCTTCCAAGATATATGGCAGCAAGGGTTCCATGATGAGTATTTTGGCGGAAAAATAGTTTGTCAAAATTTAAGTGTCTTATGTTTTTGTATGTTAATGAAGACCTTAGAAAATAATTTGGCTACTTTATTTAAGTGAAAGGTATATATAACTATATATATAATTTTACATTTGAATATTTTTATTTAATTTATTAGCTCTAACGGATTAAATTTTACAAAGTGGAGTATTTGGTTTATGTATATCCCTTAATTTTAAATGTAGTGATACAAAAAAAATAGTGTATGAAAAAAACTTCAGTAAATGATAATGCGGTTGGATAAAGTATTAACGTGCATCGCTCCCCTACAAGGCGGGTCTTACAAAGCTCTAATAAAGCTTGAGTTATGAAAGTAGCTAGGCATTTGCAAACTTCACTCTATCGTTAATAGTTCGCTATGTTTTTCATTGAATCGTCATTATAATTTAAGAAAAGGTGTTGCTTGCGAAAATTACAATTTTATCACAAACTAAATACTACAGAAAGTATTATTAATGTATTATACATTCAGATAAAAATTATTTACACTATTTTAAGCGTTCATTACACAAAACTTTTAACAATGTGTTACTTTTGCTGAGCAGAGATCAGCTTAGGAAGGTATTTTCAAAAATCGTCCCTCAAGAGTGTTACGGGGAGTTATAAATAAAAAAATCCTTTTATGAGCTATTAGATCTACATACTTAAAATTGAACAAAGGTGTCTTATTTCTCTCTCTCTCTCTTTTTTGTTTAGCTGAGCTACGCAAAAAGCTTTTTTATGTTTAATTTGCAATTCACGCAAAATTAACGCATTAAAACTTCTTTATCCTTCAATCTGTGTTGTTTAATTTTTCAGTTCACCCGTGCGAAGAACGGGTATACCAGCTAGTATATATATATATATATATATATATATATATATATATATATATATATATATATACTGCTCAAAATAATTAAAGGATATTGCGGTTTTAGGTGGATCTTGTGGCTGGGAAACTTTTTAGCCGATTGATACATGGTCGACAGACGTAGTAGGTTATATGAGAATAAATTACACATGTTTGGCAGAAAAAATGCATTTTATTGCGCTTTTTGTGTACAAAAAAGAGAAAAAACGCAATTTGTGCATATGAGAAAAAAAAAAAGTATAAGAAAAGGTGTTTTCTTCAAAGGAAATAATTTTCAGTAGGGTACGGTTTCCATGGACGGCCAGCAACGTTGATCACCTTTGAGGCATGGATTCAATGAGGCTATTAATCACGAGTTGGGGTATTCTGTCCCACTCCTCCAGAAGAGCTTTGTGGGGGTGGTTGGTGACTAGTAACTCGTCTTCCTATAGCGTCCCAAACGTGCTCTATTGGATTCATGTCTGGAGAACACGCTGGCCATTCCATTCGTACGATTCCTTCCTCGAAAAGGAAATCCTCCACCAGGTTAGCACGATATAGCCTGCAGTTATCGTCCATTAAAATGAAGTCATCTCCGATTGCTACAGCGTAAGGGACTACAATAGGTCTGAGGATCTCCTCCCTATATATGCGAGCAGTCAGAGGTCCATCTCGAATGATGTAGAGGTCTGCGCGCCCGTCAATGGAGATGCCACCATACACCAATACTCCCCCCACCGTCAAATCTGACACTTTTGTGCACACACGCAGGATTATTCCTATTGCCACGGTCCCTCCTGATGAAAATACGCCTATTATCCGGAGGAACAGAAAAACGGGGCTCGTCAGAAAAATAAACATTGCTCAATTCATTTCTCCTCCGGTTCTCTTGCTCTGTTGCCCACTCCCTGCAGTCGCGACGATGTCTTGATGTTAGTCTAACATATACCATCGGTCGGCGAGCATACAGACTTACACCATGGAACCAATTTCTTACAGTCTGAGTTGAAACCGTGGTGCCAGTAGCCGAGCGAAGGTGTTGTTGGAGAAGAGTAGTGTTCATATTTTGGTGTAACCGAGCCGTTAACACTATTTAACGATCTTCATTGGGCGTTGTTTCCCATCTATGACCTTGTCCTGGTGTTCGGCCTGCACTTCCAGTCTTCAAGAAACGTTTCCAGATCCTGGAAATCCCTTTTTGTGACACTCCAATGGCTTGCGCTACTTCGGCTTGAGTTTTGCCCCCTTCTAACCTACCAACAACTCTCCAAGCTTCTGAATCGGTTAAATGACTTCGCTGAGATATCGTACTCATCGAAACAAAGCTGTCACTGAATGCCGATCATCCTTGTCTTCATTTCAGTTGAAAGTCAAATTTCATTCGCTGACGCTGAAGCAACGTTTTTGACGTCGAACTCTGAATTAGCATACTCCCCAGTTTGAAAATCAGAAAAATTTGCATTTGTGATTCTCTTCTTCCATTTTCGGCAAAAAAATTTCGCTTATATATTTTCTTATATAAAACTTACAATATCCTTTAATTGTTTTGAGCAGTATATATATATATATATATATATATATATATATATATATATATATATATATATATATATATATATATATATATATATATATATATATATATATATATATATATATATATATATATATATATATATATATATATATATATATATATAGTAGTATGTAAGGCCGTGGTTAGCCTAGTGGTCACAGCATCGGACTTCCGACCGGAAAGGTCTGGGTTCGACACTCGAGACTACCAAATACCCTCCTAGTGCACACGGAGAACGTGCTCGTTAAATCAGTGAGTCCGAAAGTCTTGTAGGTTGTATCACGAGTGTAGGGGACTGGAGAATATTTTCCTCCCATCCAGTTCCTGGCAAAATTGTGGATGTGGAGGTAGGCGGTTGCGCCATCTATCGTCTCTTCGGGGAATTTATCCGAGCTAAATCGTACTGTCTCCTGTATGGAGGCCTAGGCAACGACTGGCGTACTTCTAGCCCCTTGCCACGATGAATTTCGTGGGCCTCGTTCTGACTACGTCCAACAGGTGGCATTAGAAAAAAACACCAACAACTAGGAGTGTACAATTTTTTTCTCAATCTTGGTATAATACCTAGAATTCAGAGTTCAAAACATAAAAGCGTTGTGCACGTATATGTATGGTTTCTTCAAAAAGGGGGGCGTATTCTACGATTAACATACCTAAAAACTTAAAAATTTCAGCTTAAAAGTACGAGTACGCGTTATACAGTTGTGCACATTACTCGCCGGATTTTACGTTAACTCCAATAGTACCTAAATTATGATTAAATATTAAGATTAACTGTAAATAAAAATGTTTTATTTTATTTCTTTTGATAAGTCACTATAAATTAATTTTAGCTTTTATATTAAATTAGTACAGTTCAGAAAAAATATTAAATATTTGGTTTTACTGATTCAAAGAAACTATAAGAAAATAAAATATGTAAAAATACGAGGCGTTAAGAAAACACAAATGCAATAATGATTATAACGATTTTTTTAGGGGGATGCACTCGTTAAGTATTAAAAATTTTTGCGAAGATCATGGACCATTTATTAAATCAAAGCCCATTTTTTATTATTTTTTAAAAGTAGTAATGCCTTCTCTAAATGATAAATAATTAAACAAAAATAGTAAAATTAATTTTCTTAAATCTTTTGAACAAAAATAATACTAAGCAAAATCGCATTAATAATTAATTTTTGTTTTAAGAAGGCATTAAAAAAATTAAAAAAACTCAACTACAGGGAATTAAAAATATATAAATACTATGATTTAAGCTGATAATGCAGACCGAATGTACAAATAAAATTATTGCTTGTTATTTCAAAACTAAATAAAAGCCTTAACAGTTTGAAAATACGAAATAGTTCCAAAAAATATTGTTATAAAAAATTAATGCCTTTAGATCAAAAGAAATAAAAGTTATTTAACAGATAAATCCAAAAAAGGAAGTTAAAGAAAAATATTTTTAAGAAAGAAGGAAAACACTTTGAAAAGTATTAATTTTAGAAGCAAAGTAAAAAAAAGGAATGGAAGAAAAATCTTGAATTTTTCTATAAACGAATATATATTTAATATTCTCTCGCAAGTGTTTCTCTACTGCATACTCGATTCATGCTGAAAATAAATTAATGTCAGCAGCTGTACGTAAAATTAATGGACGTTTATGGAAATATTTTATTGGCATTTGAAGCCTTAAAAGAGTTCATATCGATTTTAGATCAAGAAAACCACGTGAAATCTTACAATGCTGCTCTGAAAAAGGCCTCGTGCTTTTAATCCTTAGATAATCTGGAAATTCTAATAAATTATCTTAAGAAACATTCTTCATATACTCAAAAATATCGAATTACTAACTCCTTTGTTCGTTCCTTTATCATCCTTTAGGACTTGAGGACATTTATTTCATTTCTTTTTACGCGTTTCACTGTCTGTTACTTTTTTGAGTAGCGTATTCAGACATCAATATACTTCAAACTCTTTTCAGAGGAAATTTCATAGAAAGTGATGACACTTGTTGAAATATATTTTCATTGTTTACTTTTTAAAAATAATTTGCACACATTCCTTTAAGTTGAATAAATATATATTGTAAATTGTATTGTTTCATAAATTAATTATAAAGATTTTTAAAATGTATTATTCTGAAGAGAAACAATATAGGTATAAGAATATATATACATATTTTTCTTTTACATTAAATAAAATATAAATAATACTTTGATCACAACAAGTAAGAATGTAAATTAATAAAACTAATTTCTGTGTTGTATTTGGCAAATATTAAAGTCTAAAATAAATTTTTGTTTTAAATAAATAGAGATATAG
The DNA here is from genome assembly GCA_019973935.1 of Trichonephila clavipes. NCBI lineage: Eukaryota > Metazoa > Arthropoda > Arachnida > Araneae > Nephilidae > Trichonephila > Trichonephila clavipes. Next base: position 157,963 of record BMAU01002771.1, on the reverse strand, counting down.
AAGTGCAAATGTTTTCTTTGTGTCCATAAAATAACTCAATCTTAGTTTATGTAGGATTGATTATAATATAGACTCTTAAGGTGGGAATCATCTACAAAAAACTTTTAAATACTTATATCACAATATTAATATAGTTTCTTTGTAATGAATTATAAAATGTTTAAAAATTATTTGTATCGTAATATATATATATATATATATATATATATATATATATATATATATATATATATATATATATATATATATATATATATATATATATATATATATATATATATATATATTTATATATATATATATATACATATACATATATATATATATATATATATATATATATATATATATATATATATATATATATATATATTTCATTTTTAATAATTTTAGAAATATCACATAGATGTGTAAAAAATAATAATGGGTGATTTCCTAGCAAAAATACCTCAAAATATGTTTATTACTTACATTCTATACCTTAAAATATTAATGAAAGACCAAAATAAAAACATCTTACCTATTTATTTGTTTAATTTTTAGTTTATATACAAAATTTTAATAAATAAATTTGCTTTTAAATAATTATTTTTTGAAAGTTTGTGATGAGATGAGGAACATTTCCGCATTTTGTAAGAACATATGATTTAAATTGGAAAATAAGTATATCTTAAAACAAGCCTTTTTAAATTTTTAAACAAGAGAAACAAAAATTATCACTACTTCATATTATTACTATGTTCTTGACTTGTATATTGTAACATTTTTTTTTAATTTGGGACTGTTTTATTTTTTAGTTGCCTTCATGATTTAACATGGTCGTACTAGATGATATATTGTTGTCGTGATATTCCTGGAAGGCTAAGTTAAAACTAAGTAGTTATTTTAAGTCTTGATTGTGTGGTAGTTAGAAGAGGAAGGTGCCAAATTAGATGTTATCCTCAACATTTGATCGAAGCTCAAAACTACGAGGTCCGTCACCAATAGTCATGATGCTTTTTAAAGTGGGAAATTAATGTAACACATACACTCACTCGAGTCTTTATTGCGCTTTGTACCAGCCATGTAGAACAATAATAACTCTTGCACGTGAAATAGATCCAACCATCGAAATTCTTCCGTTATATGGTGCGCAAACTGAGGAAAAGTTTTTAGCTTTTGTGCTACCTTAAGTCTTAAACTTTGTCCAAAATTACGGCATTTTCAGTCCAAAATATTGTTTCTCTCGATTAAAGTATGGTGAAGCAACCATTTAATTGATTTTCGATGCTATATACCTCTTCCAATTAATACCAAAACGTTAATACGCAAAAGTAATGTGACCAAAATGTCCTTCATTGGACTTGCGGTTTTCAAATAAACTCCGGGTTTGTAATAAATTATGTAAAAAAAATCAACTTGTTTTAAAACTTAACAGGACAGGCGGTTGATAAGTAAAGTCTGCTAAAAGCAGACTTGGTTAAAAAATAAACCAATGAGATTTCCCCCTCTTATTTTTTTTTAAATATATATATATATAATCTACATTTTTTTTTCAAAACCCATACATGTCAATCGTTTGACAGAACTCTTCATTTCTTTAAAGGAAAAAGGTATGAACATTTTTTTCTTCCTTATTCCTTAAATAGCAAATATCAACACTATTGCATAGGTGAACATCACGTTATTTTGTTATTATTGTCCAACTACAAGGTAGCGTCAATCATTGACAAAAAAAGAGGAAGCCAGCATAGCTGAAATTCCATCTTGAATAGTAGATTCTTCTCAAAACTAGCTGTCTCCTAGATACTAGAAAGTTTAATCTAGAATTTCTACTTTGTCGATTAAGAAAAAAAATGAGATGTTGGTATTTTTTAATGAAAAAGGATAAATTTTTTCTGTAATTATTGTATATGCATCTATTTTTCAAATTTAATTACCAGAAGGAAATCCCTCCAAAGTTCAATAATTATCATCAATTAACCACTGAGCCTTGGTTTATGAGTCCCTCTAAACATCCTTACGTGGATTATAAAATAAAATGTAAAGGTTTTATGTGGTAGATCGGAGAAATGTGCACAAGTGTTTTCAGACTCTCAAACATATAAAATCATTACTACACCCATTGTACAGATATAACACAATGTTAGAAATGAAAAACATCAATTTTAGTATAACGTAAAATACATACACAAACACACTGCGAAACTCATTAATTTGCCTAGTAGAGGCTGGTGAAGGTTAAGTCTGTTGAAACTTTACGTTTACACGTTGACGAGGTGTGGAAATTTGGAGATTGCTTTGTCAGGTGAGGTGTTGTTTTCGTCACACAACAATGGTTAAGAACTATGATGTCCATCTCCAATATATTTCAACAAGCTTCGGAATGTGACGTTGATAATCAATAAAAAAACTAATTAATTGCATACTATAAATTTATTTTGTTAAATGCCTAATAAAATAGTATTTTAACGTTTTAGTGTAATTACCCGAAGAAAAATTTTTAATGCCATTTCTTCAGGTGCCTGACTAATGCAAAAACGTCAATTTTGATGAAAATAACGAAATTTTCTACTTTAAATTTTATATAGTTGAAATTTTCTGGTTCCTAAAAATACCTTATTTTTGTTTGTACTTCAATTATTTACAAAGTTATAACAGTTTTATGTCAAGAGAGAACAACAAAAACGAACCGGAAGTGTTTGCATTCTAATACTCTTTTACACTTTTTTGGTTCTTATCGAATTTATTTAAAAAAAAATGTTAACTTATGTAAGGTAATGATGGGACATGGTGATACTTTTTTTAAAAAATAATTTATTAGTTTTCAGTGAAATTTTGCAAATAAATTCGTAAAATCTTTGTCGTTTTTCGATTTTCTTATGCCCTTGTTTCTCGATATTCGATAGAAAATTCTGTTCTTAAAGACAAAATATTAATGAATTATGCCTAAAGCAAGATCTGGGAGAACTAAGGACTTTGCTTCAACATAGTAGTCAGTAGTAATGAGAATACTGACACAGAGCTAATCCCAATAATACTTAGTCAGCTGGTGACCAAAAGTTGAAATCTATTCATAAATATTTCGAAATTTACTCAGAAAGCCTATTTCAATAACATTTTATGGAGTATTTTACTTAAAGATACAATTATTAAACTTGAAACATTTCGCTTAAGTGCATTATTAACGTTAATTCCTTTTAATTTGTGATGTACATGTTTATCATCATTATATATAATTAGAAATGCAAATACTTCCCTTCCTAAGATCTTGTACATGGATTTGTAAAATTTGAACAGGAACACATTTTAACTTCTGTGGGATACCCCTCAGAATGTAGAAAATTTTCTCGGGGAAAGAAGAAAGTTGCGTAAAAAACAAAATTACCAAGGATGAAAAAAAGTCAAAGTTTATTCATATGGAGGTTTTAAAAACTGTTCTTTATATTCTTTTTATTGTAATTTCTTATAGCCTTTGTGATAAGCTATATTTTTTTAAAAGAAAATTTCGGGAATATTTATTGACAAAATAACACACATTAATATATTTTATAGTACATATTTCTTAAGCTCTAAGATAATTAGTAGGAATATATATACCGGTCTTTCCCTATAAAAAAAATATTATTTTTTAACGTGATAAAGTTTTCTAGTGTTCTTTTTATATCTCTAATTTGTATTTAAAAAACTATGCATTTAGACGTTAAGAAAAGACTTTTTGATTCTATAAAATTGGTCACAAAGTTAAAAAACAGAATTTGTGTGAAACAAATATATAATACTGATATGGGCTTATAAAAGTTTTATTATTTTGATACAAAGAGGTTTTAGCTGGATAATTTTTTAAGATTTAGATTTTAAATCTTTAAATGCGTTTTTCTCCGAAACAGATTTTTCCATATTTAATCGCATGGCAAACATGATATCTCAAAAACCTTCAGGTAATTGCATGAAATTTAGCATCATTGTTTATTATTATAGTATGCAAGCTGTGCACTAGAGAATAAGAAAAAAAATATATTTATCTTTTTTATGATTGTTTTTTTTTTTGTGATAAATGCATAAATTTTGAAAAATTTTCATTTTTTGCACTTTGTTGACCCCCAATTTCGTGATAAATTGAAATTATTCAAAGATGATAGAGAAAAGTATAAGTAAACGCTTTCTGAATAAAATTCAGAGAACTTTTTTATATTATGCATTAGAATTTATTTTACAGTGTTTGCCGCGACGTGCAAAAAATGCCTATTTTTAACCTAAAATTGTCCATTTTCTTACAAAAATATATTGAATTTTTTTTCTTTGTTATTTTTATAAGTTTTCAGTTATAATCAAACAAAAAATGAGTTTAAAAATGAACTTTCAGCATTATTTCAAAAACATGTTCTCGCAACTAGACAGGCACCACCGGTTAGTTCTTCAGAAATTTTATATAGTATCTATTTTTTTATTATATTATTAAAACCAAATATATTTCATATGGTTTATTGATTTTGTTCATAGTTGTAGTTAAAATGAATTTTTTTTTTTTTTTTTACAAACGAAAAAAAAAATATTATTCTCAATACATAAGCTATACATAAAAACAGCAACATGTAATTTAATACTACAAGTTAATCAGACCCTAAATTTTAAATTCCGCAATGTCTGCATTATATTTTTAAAAAAAATCAGACAATGTACTTTGTTTTAAACAATTTGAAAAATATATCGTCTTTCATCATTTAACATAACAATTTTGGAAAGGATAACAAATCCAATAACAATTTTGGAAAGGATCTGAGTTATGTTAAAGAATTAAATATTTGTAATAGTAATTCTAATATTAAACTATTCAAGACTAGAATTTTTTGGAACAAAAGATTCATTAATGGCCATCATAATCATTATAAACAAAACTTGTTAGATTCTAGTAATCACATTTCTTAAAATATTAATAAAAGTTACATTAAGAGTCCTTCTATACATGGAATTAATGATAATTTATCTTCTTATAATTTTGATAACGCTCAATCTTATAATAGTCTTAAGTTAAAATTAAATAAATGTAGAGATAGTAGATGTAAGACATGTACTATGTTAAATATGGATCAATATGATTGTGATTCTAAATTTAACCTTTGTAAAACCTTTAATTGTATTTATCTTTTAAATTGTAAAGTATGTCAATATAAATATATTGGACAGACCTCCAATACTATTAACTTAAGGATTAATCAGCACAGACATGATGTTAAATTCTTTAATAATTCCAATAATTCTAATAAAATTGAACTTAGACACTTTCATATGCATGATTTCAAAAATGTTGAACTGTCTATCATTAAAATTACTCCAATTACTAAGCACAGATTATGGTGGGAAAATCACTTTATTAGGAGTTTTAATACATTCTATCCATATGGCCTTAATGTTTTGTATTTTGCTAAAAATACTTTGCAAATAATGTTACAGAATAATAATAAACAATTTTTTTTATAATGCCAATAAATTAAACAATAATTCTAAAAGAAAATCTAGAAGTAATAGAACTAAAAGGAAAAATAGAGATAAAAATTCATTAAATGACAATATTAGAGTTCTTATTGATGATTTCCAAAAAAACTTTAATATCAAGAAGATCAAATACTTCATGTTTGGTCTTAATAAACATGAAATTGCATTTTTATATGAATCCTTAAATAATAATGATTCCTTAAAGGTTTGTCATGCAGTACACATTATTAAAGACATTCTTAACTATCTAGTTAATAAATTCAATATTAATGTTGAGAAAATTAATGAACCTATTACAGAGTATTGCACTTTAATATTCATGAATAAAACTTTTGACAAAATTAACTTTTCTAATGTATTTAATAGACATTTGTCACTTTTTCCGGTTAGAAAGGTGGTAGTAAAGAAAACATTTAAATATAACAAAACGATGGGCAGATTTATCTTTAATTACAACAATAGTTCGGCCTCTATTAATATAGAAGATTGTTTATGTAAAAACTACAATAATTTTATCGATGGTCATCATAAACATGTAATTACTGGCAACTTAGACATAAACAATGATAATATTTTAAAAGATATAATGAGTAAATGCACTAGTTTTAGATTAAATGTTTCTAATAACAACAATACTGTTAAAAACAAATTATTAAAGATATAGATAATTTTATTACAAAATCGGCAATTAAATTTGGATTACCTATTGAGGCATTTGATGAGTATATCTACAATATTTTAAAAGACCTTATGAATTTTAGTTACCATTCTCAATATGAAACTACTTTTAAAGATATAAAACAGAAAATTTATGAATTACAAAAAAATTTTATCATTGTTTACATTGATAAGGTACCTGGTAACTATATGCTGCAATTTGTAAGTATTTATATTATAATATTCTTTATGATCACTTTCTAAATAATGGATCTTTTAAAAAATTAGATTTGTCACTTAATGAAGTTAGTAATCGTATTATTGCTATTTATAAAAAATTAGGTTTTTGTATTCCTAAAATTAAGTATCCATATATATTTTTAACTCCAAAATTCCATAAAAGTACGGTTAAATTTAGAACTGTGACAAATGGTTTTAGAGCATATATTACTACTGCAGGCAAATTACTTCATAATATTATACAAAACTTTATTAATCAGCAATGTAATAAAGCTATAATTAAAAATTATAAAGAGATTATAGATTTTTTTAATAATAGAAATATTTATTCAGTTCATAGTTATGACTTTGAAGACCTTTCCAATTCCATTGATTTATATGATATTATTAAAGTAATTTTAGAAAACCACACAGTATGTATAACCTTAATATTTTAACAAATTTAAAAATCTCATAGATTTCGTCTTAAAAGAAAATTACATCAATTTTTTTTAATGGTTCTTTATAAAAACAAGAGAAAAGACTCCCACAAAGGGGCCCAGCTAGTAATAGTTTGGCTAATCTTTATTTACATTTTTATGAATATATAATTATGTTATTAATAATGACTACTACATTTTAGATATATTGGTGATTTAATTATTTTTGGTAAAAATGATAATTTAAATCCCATTATTAATTTTTATCCGTCTTACTTAAACTTAGTTAATATTAATAATAATCCAGTCAAAACAAATTACCTAGATGTATCACTGTATATAAAGGATTTGAAACTACATAGTAATATTTATGATAAAAGAGATGCCTTTAATTTTAATATCATCGAAGTGCCTTACTGGAATTCTAATTTATCACAATATCTATGTATAGAAATATTATTTTTAACTATATTTATCGCAATAATGTATTAGTTAGCGATAAAGCTAATATTTTTTTTAAATCTTAAAAAAAAATATCACTGTATTGAACATGGTTATCCTGCTAACTTTCTTTGTAATTATATTTATAATGGTTTTTAATGATACACAATTTGTATTACTATAATTATTTACTGTTATTATGTTTTGTAATGATTTTTTAAATTTAGACAATATCTAATTTATTCGACAATTATTAAATAGATGGCGCCACATGCTTATTAAATTTTTTTAATATATGTTTTTACGTTTCTTTTATATTTTACACTAATTTTTATATGATTATTATTTTTATGATTTTTTAAAAGTATATATAATTTTCTTAATATCGTACCGCAGTTAATTTTATGCAGTTCTGCTCTCACCCCTCGTATTTGGCGGGAACACATTACTTGTTGATGCATTCTAGGCCATCGTTTACACTCCGAATTAGTAGGTTATGTTTTTGTTCATATGTTATCTAGTTTAATGATTTTTTTTTAAATTTAAATTCTACATATATATAATTCTGTCCTTTCCTCTTGGTACATAGTATGACAAATTACAGGTGAAGGTTGGCTGGCCGCAAAACTTGCTTAAACCTGCAATCCTGGTTCCTAAGGCCACGAGTTTGTCATTATACTACTGTGCCTTGTTCGTAATTTTAGTTATTTTAGGTATATAACTATATGTTTATTTTTATATTTTAGTTTATATATTTATGTATATGTATATATATGTATAAATATATATATATATATATATATATGTGTGTGTATGTATACGTATATAATTATATAATGAATTTTTATATTGGAGTATATATATATATATACTAGCTGGTATAACCGTTCTTCGCACGGGTGAACAGAAAAATTAAACAAATCAGATTGAAGGGTAAAGAAGTTTTTAATGAGTTAACTTTATGTAAATATAAAATTAAACAAAACAAAAAAAAAGCTTTTTGCATATCTCTTCTGATTAAATTGATTATTTTTTATATTTATAAATCAACGTAACACACTCGAGGGTTGATTTTTGAAAATACCTTCCTAAGCTGATCTCTGCTCAGCAAAAGTAACACATCAGTAAAAGTTGTGTGTAATGGACGCTTAAAATAATGTAAATAATTTATATCTTAAAGTGTAATACATTAATATTACTTTCTGTTGTATTTTTTAAATTTACAATCGTAATATTCGAAGCAACGCTGTTTCTTAAATTATAATGGCGATTCAATGAAAAACTGATCAAAATATTGACGATAGAGTCAAGTTGGCAAATGTCTAGGTAGTTTCGTAGTTTGAGCTGTATTAGAGCTTTGTAAGACCCGCCGTGTAGGGGCTTGATGGTCGTTAATGCTTTATCTACCGCATTATGATTTACTGTTTTATTTCATGCAGTATTTTTTTTTGTATCACTCCATTGAAAATTTAGGGATATGCATAAACAAAATACTCCTCTTTCGGAAATTTAATCCGTTAGAACTAATAAATTAATAATATATATTTTCCTGTAAAATTAATTATATGCACCGTTTACTTAAAATAAATAGTCAAATCATTTTCTAAGGTCTTCATTAACATACAAAACATAGGACACTTAAAGTTTGACATTACCTATTTTTTCGGGACAAAAATGATAATATTTACAATCCGCTGAAAACGCCGTCAGCTTTAAACGCAAGATCTGCTACAAAATTATTCGCCTTCCACGCTAAAATTCTCATAATAGAACCCGTGCTGCCATATATCTTGTAAGAGTGGATTTCAAAGAATATTTCTGCTAAGTATTGGTAGAAAACTCCTGCTACGTTGGTGTGGTGTGGTAGTTAGGAGAAGGGGGTGCCAGCTTGTGAAGGTCCCTCGAGACCTCACTTTGGGAACGAGAATAATTTTGAGTCACAAAAGAACCAGTAGCCATTTTTATAAATAACTTTCTTTATTTGGTTATCTTTCCCAAATAGAATCAAAGACTTATTAACAATAATTTTAGTAATATTATGAGGTTTTAAAAATAATATCCTTTAAATTAACTCAATTAATTAATGATTTAATTAATTAATTTATTAAATAACGATCACGCAGAAATTACCACGATAAGAGATCCCAGAATTATATTTAATAATGCTCTTATTGAACATTTAACTTTAATCTCACTCTTAAAATTTTAATGAGACTTTAAATTCAAAATAATATTTACCACTCGGAATCTCAATTCTTCATGAGATTAAATTATCGACAACAATAAGACTTCAATTCAAATTTACTATAACTCTATGCTTCAATATCTATCTCCTACTGCTCTAACTCCACCATTCCGCCCGACTTAAATACTGAATCTAATCTACATAACAAGGAATCCTGTCCGCTTTTTGGAGTTGATTGGAAATAGGTAGGGAATTAAATTTCCCTAAAAAGGTCGGTTCAGAAGGTTAGTGATAAAGTTCCGTATAGATTCGTCACAAGCTCAGATGTCATCCACGTCACTTGATCATGGTTCAAAATTACGTGGTCCGTCTCCAAAAGTCCTCGTGCAGCTTAACAGTGCGACGTTAATATTCACTCACTCACTCACTCAAAAAAATATACAGTACAATAGTTTTAATTATTTTTATACTTAAAAATGCAATATCTGCCTATTCAATTAGAATTATAGCGTTATAATTAACTACTAACCACAAACATACTATTCGAATTTGTCCAAATAATGTAGTGTGAAAGACAAAGTTTTTTTACTTACCAGAGTAGTCTTTTAGAGTCTTTTAGTACCAGAAGCGATTAAAGTGTTTATTTTGAAAAAAAATATCATTTTCTTACTACCAAATGTGCACAAAAAATCATAAAAAAATATTCAAATGAAGAGAGATTTATAACAACCTCTTCCTTCAAAACTTAGTTTTATTCTGAAATACAAAAATAGGGATTACGCTGATTATGGAAATAAATTAGTAGCGAGCGCCTTGTATAGCCAAAACAAAAAGGAATTGTTCACAAATAAATGATAGATATATGTTGTGGTGGTTTTTGTTTGCAGCGCACGCCAGATTTGCTTGCATATGGAAGAATTTTTTCCTACTTACTTGACAAAAATATTATATTTTAGCCACTTCATACAATATCTTTATAAATTATGGCTTATGCTATAAATAAAACATATGTATTATTCTGATGAATAAGCTATATTACTGTAAAATTCCTTTAAAATCCATTCAGTTGTTTTTGCGTGAAAGACGACCAAACATCCAAACAGACTTTTGCATTTATAATATATATTTTGATATATACTCGCGGACTAAAAAATTAGCGCACCAAGAAGTAGTTAACATGAATTGACGAGCTACTCGCCTAGCTGACCACCCAGCTTCCATCATGCCGTTGATTCCCCCTCTCTCAAACTGCGACAGCTGCTCATATTGTCTTTGAAAACGGCGTAATGATGTGTCTACTTCTGCTCTACCTTTGTAAACGATTCAGCACATTTGAACAAAGCTTTGGTTTTATTTGTTTTATACTCCACGGACAACGACGTTTAACGCCCTCAATCACAGGTGTAGCGCAACCACGCTGCATTTCTAATCATTTGCATATCTCCCCGACATGTACCTTCATTCCGAGTTTCATTACGATCCCGCAATTATTTCTTGGTACGCTAATTTTCTAATTTTTTTGTCCATGAGTATATATATATATATATATATATATATATATATATATATATATATATATATATATATATATATATATATATATATATATGTATATAAGATATCACTTATATTAAAATAATGTTCATACATGTCTATATAAAGAAATGCTATGAAATTTCAGTTTCATTTAGTTATCGATTTTTCGAGATGCTGATATTTTTGATGTTTTTTAGAATCAAGTAGTTCTCATCCATGATTCATACAACTTTAAATTATTTAGCTTTAAATCGTTTAGCATCCAATTATTTAACTACATTTGGATTCATTCCAGTTGTATGTAATATCAAATGACAATAGCTCTAGATTACGTGGTTCATTACCAATAGCTCTAGTGTTACTGTTAGTACGATGCTAATAAACAGATCAATAACATAAACAAGTGGTTTTGCAATGCAATTATTAATAATGTTTGCAGCAATTGTGACGGTGACTATCAAGAAGATTGAAACTCATTTAATTTATTAGCGTTTTACACAACATCTTGTTTGTACAGTGGGAAGACACACTAAGATGCGTTATCATCCATATAGGCAATGTAAACGTAATATTCCGCAGTCTTCTGTAAAATAAATGTTTATGCAAGCTTGAATGGTATAATAGTTTTCAGGGTACTTTTTCTTCACAAAAATTCTTAATTGCATTTAAAAAGACCAAGAAAATTCCAACTAATCTCTTATATTAAATGAATATATTTTGCTATTAAGCTCTTAGTAGAGCATTTACTTTAAAATAGTTTATGTTTATCACAACAAATATTTATTTTCATAAGCAAAAATTTACTTTGTTAATAATTACTTTAACTATGTAATTTAATTATATTACGATGCTAATAACCCTTTTTGGAGTAAATCAAGAGAAATTTTGTTTATTATAAGGCTTTCGAATATAATTAGTATCACTAAATTGTTTGTGATAAAAGCTTTCTGACATTTGCAAAAAATACGTTAAAACATTTTTATTTAAGCTGGGATAATAGTTGCATATATTATTTTGTATCTTCTTCATTACAAAATGCATACAATAATTTTATATTCCTTAAGTAAAAAAGAAAAAAAAAATGCAAACGTTCTCACTATTTAATACATCATTCGGTTGTTACTTTAAGTAATCGAATACAGAAAAATTAACATTTATTATTTTTATCTATATTGAAATTTTACTCCAAAATTATATATATATATATATATATATATATATATATTTTAACTTATTTCGAATGGTAGCAAAAAACCCTAAAACAAAAATATTTTCTTTGAAATTATTAATAAAAATTACGTTTAATACGTACTTAAATGGTACTTACAGGAAATTCAAGTAGATGAGTTCTTCATTAATAATAAAGTTTATGAGTCTAAAACTAAATAAGGATTTGGATAAAAATTATATAAAATAATTAATGTCAAAAATATAATTATATAAAAATAATTATATATTTTATAAGGGTTTTCCTGTATATATCTAACAAAACATTTATGGGTGTGTTATAGAATATTTAACTTTTTTTTAAAAAATTCTAATTATATTTCATTTTAAATTTGCAATTGGATGTCAAGTATCTTATTTTGTCTCTGAATGCTAAATAAAGTTTATTTCCAGAAAATTTATTTTTAATCAGCTAATATATATATATATATATATATATATATATATATATATATATTAGTATTATACTTTCGTATACAAAATTACTATTTTTATTAAAACTTTTAGGCTAGGAAATACCTGTATGAATAATATTAAGGTGCAGATTAAGGAGTTTTATTAATTAAATTTAATAACACACACACACACCACACACACACCACACACACACACACACACAACACCACACATACTACGCACACACACACCACACCATCAAATAATCAAGTAACAACTGTAGAAATATTTCAGGAATTATTTAGTTGCCTCTACGTAGCTTATAGAAAGTTTCCCTGAGCAAAAAGAAGCAATCCATGTTTTGTCTGATGTTATCGTTACTTTATTTGTATTTCAAAATGCACATATACAACAGCCAAAAGTATTTATTAAATATAATTTACTTAATCACAATTAATTAGAAACTATGAAGAAAGAAAAGCTTCTTAGAGTGAACATTAATTCCCAATGTGTAACAAAGTAGCCATTAAAAGTTCTTCTTTTTCATATTTAGGAATGTTATATTTAAAAAAAAAGAGCAGCATATGTAAAGTTACAAAAAGTTATAAATGATTAATTCATCTGAATCTAAAAAATAATAATAATGCTGTTTTAAAAGGAAACAAATAAGATTTTTCTGAAGAAATTTAATTATAATCACTTGCGTAGCTAGTACTGAAGGGGCCCTGTATGTAAAGGCCATGGGGTCCATTATCCGAGGCTTCTTACAAAATTAACCATTTTTTGCTGATAAGACTTTGCGGCCCCTAAAGATTGGGGGGCCAGCATCATTGATACAGCTGATATTGTAGTAGCTACGCCTCTGATCATAATATATTTTCTTTGTAAACAATTCTAAGACCACAAAATATATTTATAACGTTCCATTGTTTTTTTTAATAATATTGATATAAAAATAATTATAAAACGGCTTAAGACTATATTTTATTCTACATACACTGTGTGTAAGATCTTAACCTTTATTTATATTTACTGTAACAAATATATTCACATGTGAGCTTTTACTTTTAAAATTGTATTAATTTGTGTTAATTTCCATCTTCGAGGAAAAGGCATAAACAAACCACTTATATAAGGGGAAAGAGTCTATATTCAAAAGAATAAAACATAAACGAAAACACCGAGCAGTAATCTTAATGCTAAAAATTAAACATTTGTTTGTCTGTAGGGAGGGTCAAGGAACCTTCAAACCCCAACCTTCTGTGCACGCCACTCCTTCAAAGATGTATTAATTTTTGTTGGCTCCCTAGTAGAATTTTTGCAATACTTATTTTCGTCTTTAATGCTTAAAGAATATTACTCCTCATATAAGCAAATTAATTATGAAGGAAAAATTAATACCCTACACAATTCATATCCTACGGGAAAAAAATCTCATTTTACGTTAATCTAAAAAAAAAAAAAGATATTTTTTTAATGCCTGTAATTGTGATTGCGTAAATCATTTATTGTTTTAGATTCACTTATTTTGACCTGTTAGAGTTTATGTTTCCTCTTCAGTCACTCATTTCAGTTAACATAAATATATCATTCAGTTTATTAAAAATACATTCTAGAGACAAAAATATATTGATTGTTGTTTTTTTAACTATTCTTAATAACTAAACAAAATGAATTTGTATGATTGCTCTCAAAACATTCATCAGTTTATGATCAAGAGTCAAGTTTATGATCAGTTTATGATCATTTTAATTTTCTAAAATTAATTTTAAAATAAACCAGATTTTTTTTCCTCTATTTACGTTAACACTTTCTATCAATTTAACATAGTAGACAACAATAAGCAAATATTACCCTCGATTCATTTGCTGGTGGTGCCATCTGTGAATAGAAAGTTAAAGATCTCTGGATCGATCACTCTTTTTGCATATGTACCGAAATGAACCACTTTTTTGCATTGTTTCGAATCTTTCAACATAATGATGAGCAAAGTATCGCTTTTAAGGATACGAGAGGTGGAAAAAAAAAGTCTTTTTTCCCCCTACTTATAAGAGTGAGAATGTAAAAATGTTTTCAGGTTTTACAATTACCGTCTTTTTCCCAATGGGGGGGATTTTTCCAACGGGCCGTCTTTAATGCAAGCTCCACGCTCTACAGCTTTCTTTCACGGTATTGGAACAAAAAAAAGAGCTTTACTGTGCTTTTGTTCCCATACATTCATTGTGCCGATAAGTTAAAGTACCTTAAAATGGGTTTCTGAAAGAAGAAAAAAAAATACTGAAACGAGAGCACAAACTGATGGCGTAAACAGTCTTTTCTTTGAAAAGCTTGTTCTTTAAGTTTTAGGGTAGAAATAAGTTCCTGTCCCCCTTTTTACCTTAGAGAGAAACACTTTGTAGTCACGCATGAGAGATATTTGTTTGTTATCGTTTGCTTTTACTAAATATAAGATACACATCTTTTTAACTGCTTTTGTTAACAATAAAATTTAATGAAATTGAGCAAAAATTTTAATTTACTACGGTATGAATGGATTATATGAAATTAAGCACATTAATGAATGAAAAAAATGATGCATTATAAATTACAATGTTTTCACTCCCAGCAAATATTTCCAATTATTGTTTAAATTCTGACGTGTAAAATAAGTTATAAATTGTAATATATATATATATATATATATATATATATATATATATATATATATATATATATATATATATATATATATATATATATATATATACAGTCCCTGACCAAATTATTAGACGCACCACTATAAGATTTTATGAAAATATTAATTATCAGGTAATATTATACAGGTTTTTTGTATTTATCAGGTACAGTGTATGTTCTTTAGTTGTCCATTTACTAATCTATTATTATCACAAATAAAACATCATTATTAATGAAACAAATATGTATTTAACAGGGACAAATATAATTAAATATTAATATTGTGTTGATTGACCTTTAGCCGCTATGAGAGCTTCAATTATGCGCGGCATGCTATAAAAAAGACTGTACTGTCTCCTGCATTTGAGGATGATGATTCCACACGTTAATTATTCTTTTTAAGACCTGCGTTTTATTTGTAATCACATCTTTAGCCACTTCTCTTTTCATTAACTCCCAAACGTTTTCGATTGGATTCCTATCAGTGCTATTACCCGATCAATCCAACAAAGGGATATTTTGTTCTGTCAAAAAAACTTTGATAGACCGAGCTGTATGGCAGGCAGCTCCATCTTGCGTAAAAATGCATGGTTCTCCATTTTGAAAACATTCTTCCAGTTACCGAATCAAACGATTTTGCATGGCATCTTTAACTGGTCTTGCCGCATCAAACCTTTAACCACGTACAGACGTCTAATACCCTTGCTGCAGATGACTGACCAAATCATTATTTTTGTAGGGTGCTTCACAGTCTGAACAACACAGTCAGAATGAATCTTTTCTCCACGACGACGACGCACAAACTGAGCATTGTTCTGCAAAATTTCAAATGTGCTTTCATCACTGAAGCAGACCTGTCAAAATAAAAAAAAATAATAAATAAACATATTTGCTGTTCCTTCTGTAATCCTAGAAAATGGTTAAGCACTTTGTTTGTGAATAAATTATAACAACATACTGATCTCCAGAAGTCCACATCTTTATCACGCCACTGTTTGGCCCAATTCAGACGCTTTGCTTTCATTGCAAGGATTAACTTGGGCTTCCTTGCGAGGCGGCAGTTCTTAAAATTTGAATCTTTTAATTTTCTTCGAACAGGGCGCTCAGAAGCATTCACATAATTATCTTGGAGTTGTGATTTTTTCAATTTTGTGGCAGCAAATCGGTTTTCAAGGCAAATTTTCTTTAAGGTATCCGGACACGTTGAAAATGACCAAACTCGGACAAGACCGAAATTTTTTGTTTTCTATTTTATTTAATACATCTATATTTTGGCTTTACAAAACATATCTTGTTTTGATTATATGCTTCTTAGAGGCCAACTTACAATCAATTTTATTAAATTAGAAAAACCGGAAGTGGGTCTTTGATCTAGCAGAAGGGGGCATTTAAATTGTTCGAAATCTATCATGACGAGTCTGATCACACAAAGTATTACAAATGTATTTCTATAAAACTTTTTGCGCCTGATATTTATGCTATTTTCTAGAGAATGTACTAAAATATTTCTTATAGTATGCATATTATTTGAGTTAGGGCATGTTTTTTAAATAATTGTCTCATAAAGGTTTATTTTTCTTATAACGCTTACTCAATCATCTCTAAAAGTTTCAAATTTTAATAAAACGTTAAAATTTTAGTACATTCTCTAGATAAATGCCTCTAGATTGTTTTGGTAATTATTTTACTAATATAAGTTTATTACTTTTTTCTCTAACTGCTTTGAAGTTTTACAAAAATATTGCTAAAATTTCACATATAATTGTGATTTTTATAAAATTCCGGCAATTTATTTTTAATATTGTTGATTAAATACTAGTATTTATTGGTGTTGAATCCTAAAAAAGCCTTTATATGTTTAAATACGTTATTTTGTCAAAAAGTACTCTGAACGTGTTCGGATACCTTAAATATCTTTCTGACCTTGGGGTGAAAATAGGTTTTCAGCCGCATTTTTTCTTTCTTTTTGGGCTCAATTCTTCCCCTGAATCAATTTACTTCTTTATGCGTCGTACACTAGCTTCAGAAACTTTCAACCTTCGTGAAATTTCGCGGGTTGAAAGCAATTTTACTTTCACAAGGGCCTTTACTTCTGATTTCTTACATGGTGAAATATCGCCTTTATTTACCCATGCTAAAATGATACAAACTGATTATTTAAACGCCGCACACGAAATAAACAAATAACTGCGTAATAAAACTGCTAAATTAACAAACAAAACACATTAACTGAAACATGCGCGAACGCGACTCGAGCAGGTTTAGACTTGTTTACGTTCGCGCGCGCGCGTGTGAGAATTTATTAACTTTGTGTTGCCATGTGTGGAAAACAAATACAAATACAAAATTTTTATAATAAATTTCCTCATTAAAAATTTATTGGATCTATGTTTTAATGTGAAAGTATTGCATATAAACTTATATAAAACAATTAATTATTAAAAACAGAAGTGCGTCTAATAATTTGGCCAGGGACTGTATGTATATATATATATATATATATATATATATATATACAAAATCTTTTTATACTTTAGTTACGATAATCCACAAAACTATTTATTATATCATAAACATAATACATTTCCCCATCTTTGTCACATATATTAATATTTTTTTAGCAAAAAACAATTTAACAGTGTTATAATGTAACTTGACAGCAAAATGTAAATATTTTTGTACAGAACTATAACAATAACAATGAAATACACCCGAAGTTAGCTTATCTCTTTGAAAACAATATTCTGCAATTGCTTTGAGGATACAATTTTAACACTTATGGAAGAATAAAATAATTCACATGCCCCATGAATTTAAATTGACATCTTACCTACAATGGGAGTTAAGTATTTTTATTATTTGAAATAAACTCAATGCGTCGAGTGGCGTTGCATTAAGAATCAAATTAATATGAAATATTAATAGAAATTTTCTAACTTAAGTAAAAATAAAAGTCCTATTCATCCTTTACAAAAATAAAAATCAAGTTATAATAAAATGAATAGTATCCAAAGTATTTATCTTGAATCTGTTTATAATTTCAGCTGTTTTTCTTTTGTAATAATTTATCAATTTTAAAGATAACTTACCCTAGGAGACCAAACTCACTCGATAATCGTTTGAAACTATTAAGGTGGCCTCCTGATGTTCTTAAAATTATAGTTTGAAATAATCAAACACTGCATATATAATACTCATTATTTAAAATATTAAAGTTCTGTATTAATGAGAAAAAAATGTTTTAGCCCAATTTTATTGAAAACCGAATATTTCTAGCCTACACATTGAGTGAGGGAATATTAACATCACACTGTTTAGCAACAAGATGGTTTTTGTAACGGAATTCGTAAGTTTGAACCATGGTCAATGGATGAGGACGGCACCTGAGCTAGTATCCCCTCTCGTATAACTACCAAACTCCACCAAAAGGAGAACAATTGAGCTCTTGACAGATTTAACGTGCATCTCTCCCTTACACGGCGGGTCTTTAGTGGTACTAGGTTTGAACTCATGTCCTGCCAGCCATGATCCAATACATTGCCCACTGGGCTTCCACAGCCCGAGCCTACACGTTGAGGCGACTGACTATGTTCAGAATCATGATTTTTAAAAAGCGTATAAAAAATATATATTTTTACATATTTAGGATCAATTGTATTAAAATATACATATAAAATTGTTTTAAGGTTATAATGAGAAGAAAAAATTATTTAACACTAGAAAGTCTGAAATTTAGTACATACTTATGTTGCCCAAAAGTAGTCAAAATGACTCTGCATTGTGAAATAATAAATTATATGTAAAAATATGCGTTTAAAATTAATTTTCCATATTGTTTGTATTATTTACAGTCGAATAACAAGTTATTAGTAAATGTTAACAATAAAAAAATTACTTCACTTGGAAAAAAATGTATTCTAAAAAAGTTCAAGGAATTGTTTCATTATATACGTAACTGTTTTTACTAATCGAAATTAAACATCAGTCAAAATGACTTCCTTGAGCAATCTAGTGTTAAATGTGCAGTTTTTTTTTTGACAAAGATTGTAGAGAGAAAGAAGGGTATATTTTCAAAACATTCTAATTTTCTAAGAAATGCTTCTATAATAATAACAATAATAATATTTTGTCTATATATAGCTAGGACATCTATACTCTGGTTTAGCTAAAAAATCTTTGAAAACTTTACCTTATTTTCCCAGAGTTTTGATCAATTGGAATAATGAAGGGTAATTTTTACTGAAATTTTTCTATCTGATATAATAAAATATGAGCAAACATCCTCTTATAAGTTTTTTTTTTAAGTTTTTAGTCCAACTTCTGTATAGAGGTATCAGCAAAATAGGCAAAGTATTATTATTATTGTTATAGAAAATGTTTTCATGAAATGAGAACGTTTTAAAAATGTGTCTTTCTTCTTTTTTGGTAAAGAAATACATTCAAATATATATATATATATATATATATATATATATTAAAAAAGTAATAAGATTCGTAAGACTATTTTATATGTGCATTCTAAATCAACTAACGCTAAATATGAAAAAAATATGCATTTATTCGCTCTTTCAAAATCCTACTTATGAGAGTGAATTGTCACTTTAAATATTGTAAAATGTATTATTATAATGAACAGAAGAATGCAGAATATACACATGTACTATAATTACTTAGTTCAAAAATGTCTTCAAAAAATTTTCATTTCATAAAATGTCTAACAAAAAACTTTGTAAGTATCTTTTTTTATCATATATTTCTATACCAGTAATGGTAATCTAAAACGTTTCAAGTTGTACATGCATATTTATTTACACACCTTATCGCATTATTATCTTTTTCTTTTATGGAGTAGAAATTGAGACAAATTTACTCTTTTCCTCAACATAAATCAATACTTTAAAAAAAATTATTTTGCATTATTACTATTAATAGAGTTAAATAAAAAAGTAATTACTCAAAATGAATTTAACTTATTTTCTTGACAATAATCTGTAAGACATTAAAATACGAAATAATTAATCTGATACAAAATGCATAGCTATTACTTCTACTCATGGCCTTCGAGAGAGTACCAGCTGCGATCAATAAGTTAGTTAGCAGAAGCAATGTTTCCTTTCCTGCATCACATAGGGCACTTAGCATGTTCAAACAGAATCCAACGAAATGACCGAGATACCACGTGCCTTGTAACGTTGGTGACGATGGAGTTAGGTGATGCGTTGTACATGCCAAATGATCGGTGATTCGAATAACATTCCCCAAAGATCCTAGGAATGTGACTCCGTCGTGCCTGGTACAGTAGATAGAAGGAAAGTCTGATGTTCATGTCAAGTCCGGATTACCAATGGAGTAGCTGTAGCGATTGCTCTGTCGTTTCGTTGTATAGATGTGTAGTTAAGGCGGCGGTTGCTTGTTCAAAGGTGAAATTCGGAGCTTTATAAGTTTATTTTCATGTTATTCTCAGAGGAGAGAGACTATCTGGGATTTTCTAGAAGGGGAACAGGAAAATTGGTTTGGTCTTCAAGTTTTATTTGTTTATTGGAGTATAAAGGTATAACGTGGTAGAAAAAATAAATTAGGTATGTATAGAAATATTATGCAATATACAATTAAAAAACGGAATTTTTTTTTTAAAAATAGATTATGCAGAAAAAAAAATTGAAATTTAGTAAATTTCTAAGGGGAAAAATGGTAAGCATTCAAATTAATTTATATGAACATATGGACATGACAGATGTTTTAATTTGGGAATGCGATTTTAGAAAAACTAAAACGATAGAGGCAAAGGTGGGAGAAAAAGAGAAAACAAAAATTGCAGACAAGTTTATATTTGTAATTTTGTAAAATTCAAAAAAAAAAAAAAAAAAAAAAAATCAGATATTGAAGGGAATTATTTTAAACTATAAGTCCACAGATATATTATATGCAATGTCTATATATACTATTATAAGTCTATTATACATATAAGTCTCAATTATAGTGTATGACAAAGCTTAAGCTTAATCAGTAACTTATAAGAAATTATATAGTACAGGAAATTAAATAGATAAAAAAATCACCTTAATTGCGAATATATGATTTTTAAAGTAAACTCTTAATAGTTACATCTAATAAAAAATATTATAGTTGATGTATAATTTTTTTGGTGTAATTACATTATGTAATGCTTTTTTATTTATTTTGTTACTATATTTATTTACAACTATTATAAAATTATTTTCATATGTCATATATAAATAATATATACTTGCAAGTAATGAAAGGAAATATCGATCTTTAAAATAAATATCGATGCAATTATTTTAGATACATAACAGATACAGCCATATTATTTTCGATTTCGGAGTCATTAATACTTTTTTCTACTTTTTAAATAAAGTATTTAGATTTTCTCTCCCAAAATTCGTAATTTTAAAACTAGTCATTCCCTTTAGGAAGGAAGAAACGGTTGTTATACTTGTGCCACCTGATTATCAGTAACATCAGATCAAGGCCCACAAAATTCATCTCATGGCAAGGGTCTAGTTGCACGCTTATCGTTAACCGTAGCTTTGAACATCATGTAGGTGAGAGTACGATTTGACTCGGTTCCACAACAATGTTTAGAGAGAGCACCCAGGGGTTGGCCTCTCTCCTCCCTTCCCCATCCACCAAACTCCCGAGAGGACTTGCGGCTCGACGGCTATTTAGTGTACCGCCTTGCCGCAAAGTCACAAAACAATTACAAAAATCCATAAATTCTCCGGGATTCAAACCCAGGCCTTGCGACATGGCAGTCAGCGTCACTATACCAGATGGTGGCTGAAAGAAAAGTAAAAATAAAAAATGTACGCTACGATTTTTCCCCATGCCTCAAGGAAAGCTATATATATATATATATATCTGTCTTACACACACAAAATTTTACTTTTTTACCTTTCATCAACAAACTATTAAAACCGATGTTTAAATAAACTTGTAAGTCTTAATGAGTGATTAAATATTTTGTGAATAGAGTCGGTTTGCGAGAGATTGGCACCTCTCTCTTGGGCTCCTAAATATGTGGAACGTAGGGAAGGAAGACGTCATGATCCAAACAATCTATTTATTTATCACACAATGAAAATACACCATTTTAACTATTAATACTAAGAGAATGTCTCAAGGCTAGCCGCGAATGTGGAACAACGGCGGAAAAAACCAACGATTAGGAAACTATCAAACTTGATCCTTACTTTATAAGGATCTAACCTATCATCCAATTTAATCTAATAACAATTTAATATCAGTGTCCTATCGTCATTTTAAAGCTTCCTCCTAATAAACCTCTTAATCACAATAATTCAAATATGATACCTTCAGTAGCAATCTCACCTGGTTCGAGAATACCTCCTCTCCTACTCTCTAATCAAACTAGAAAACTTCAGCTATATATAGTAAGTTAATTTGAATATCACGATTTTTTCTTCCGAAGGGTAGGTTGTGGATAACGCGAATTGAGATCCCAAAGATTTCCCAAGATGATTAGTTGACGGAACGCGGATAAATCCGTCACAGGTTTGAATGTAATTTGAAGTTACTTTTGTATGTACTTTACAATGATATTCAAATTGTCCCGAAGAAAATTATGTTACTATTACAGTACAGACATATCGCGAATATGTTAAAAAATTACTGCACCATTTTATGAATTGTATTTCTTTTAGATATACGAGTATTCGACAAGTAAATTTTTCGATTAAATATCTTATTTATTTACTAAAAGAAAACTTTATAAATTAAGCAAGTGGTTTTGTAAACATTATACGAGGTTTTTTTTTTCTTCAAACATATAAATATAAACTGCGTTCTCATATTGAAATGTTACCAAAGGAGTTAGCATAATTAAAATAGCATGAAATTTTAAAATATTACAAGAAAAATGATTTCTAATTAGTTAATTTAAAACCTGAAATCAGTGAGTAAATTGAACATTTATTTCATTCCACATTATATTCAAATTTTAAAGTTTCACAATTTAAATAAAATATTTAAATTTGCCGCGTGCGAGTACAATGGATAGTTCAAATTCAATTAATTCAATCCATGAAAAAGAAAAGTTAATGTTGATACGTTAGAATACTTATACATAGTATATATGCATCACAACACTGAGCTAATTAAATAATAAAACTCAGAAGGGAGATAAAATCGTGCAGTAAATTTTCGCAACTATTTAACAAGTGTTATTAAAAATGTGCTTTGATGTAATCGTTGTCAATTCTTTGACAAGGAGCTAAAAACAACTTTAGTTATTGAAATATTGAAGCAAATTTATAATAATTAATTATGTGTGTGTGTGTAAAATTTGTTACCTTCAAATTAAATTTTTGTTTTACGCATGCAGCGGAATTTGAGCTGATAGTTTTTTTTTTTTTGCAAGTGTGGTTTGTTTGGAAACATGTGGGTTAAAAAAATGTCGTTGTATAACCTTTTTTTTTTTAAATAAAGCTTTTTATGTCTTTAGCAAATAATATATGGTATACCATTACTTGTAATTGTAATTTAATTTTCTTTACATGGTCGATTCACAAATTAATTTTAAGCTACTTCTTTTTAAAAGAGTCATAAACTTTTTTTATTTAAATTTTTTAGCTTTACCTCCTGAAGTTTTAAAAAAAAAACATTGTTAACAATGTTGCTTTGTAATTTTTTTTTCTTTTAAAAGCAGTATATATATATATATATATATATATATATATATATATATATATATATATATATATATATATATATATATATATATATATATATACATATGTTGAATAGAAATTTCCTAGTATATTTCGTAAAAATATTTCCTTTAATAAGAGTATAATAAATGCAAATTAATTAACTTAAAAATGCAAATTAATTAATTTTAGTAGAACTTGTCGGTTATTGAATAGAATGAGTATTGTCAGTAGTTCTAAACTGGAAAATATTAAAAAAAAATATTTGAAGTTTTTTTTTTTTTTTTCCCTGTAGAGATACAAATATTTTTTGTCGTAAATATTTCACATGGTTTAAGACAAATCAATATATTATGACTGTCTAAGACTCCCTATGTTTTGATTTTATAAATCAAGATATAGAAAGCTTGGGCTGTTTCTTACTACAGTGAGCGAGTGAATGAATATTAACGTCGCACTGTGTTCAGCTACATGATGGCTTTTAGCGAAGGAAGCCGTAATTTTGGACCAGGCTCAAGTGACGTGGATGACACCTGAGGAGGCACCCCCCCCTCCTAACTACCATACCACACCAACTGGAGGACGTTTCAGCGCTCGACACATTTAACGTGTATCGCTTCTCTACACGGCGGGTTTTTAGTGGTACTGGGCTCGAACTCGTGACAAAGTCAGCTACTATCCGATACCTATAGTACCTGGCTACTGCGGTCGTAAATCTATATCCTTATAGAAATTTTAGATTAAGACTTTTTTTTTCTTGTGTTTTCGTTTACTAATGTAAGATAATTTTTCTCAAATAAATTGAGTATACTTTATAATGAGTTTTGAAGATCCCTAATCTAGATAATAATGAAATTACGATTTATAGATTAATATTTGAAACAGAGAAAAAATGCATTTCAAGCGATCTATCCGATACACCAATCCCCTTTCAAAGAAATTAGAATATATTTCTAAACTTAGGTACGTTTTGTTCTACTCAAAAATAAAAAAATAAAAAAGCTTCGCGTTGAATTATTAGCTTGTTTGTAAATTGAGGTCAAAATACACACATTTGTCCATTTCATTCTCTAATTCTTTTCTCAGGGTTTTATCCCTTTTATCTACCGACGGTACTTGTAAGTACCACTCACTTTAAAATTACATAGAATAACTATTTTTACGAATACTCTGACGATACTTAGCAATAAATATATTTTTTTAATTCACTCTTCCAAGATATATGACAGCAGGGGTTTTATGATCAATATATTAGCGGTGAAGGTGAATAATTTTACAGCAGAAATTGCGTTTTTAGCGGATTGCAAAGACTGTCATTATTGTTTCGATAAAATAGTTAATATCAAAAAGTGGGTTTTTTTTGTTCGTTTTTTTTTGTATGTTTATGAAGACCTTAGAAAACGATTTGACTATTTATTTGAAGAGTTCTCAGGGGTGTTAAATTTCTCTAGAGGTCTGAAAATATAAACAATTTTGAAACAGATATAATTCTTTTAAATTGAAATTAAATTATTCGGATCTCTTACACACATTATTTAAAAAAGAATGGGGTATATAATTAATTTTGCAGTTACATATCTTTAATTAATTAAGTAGCTCTAATGGATTAAATATTTCCAATGTTGAGTATTTTTTTATGTATATCCCTTATTTTTCAATGTAGCGATTCAAATGAATATATATATATATATATATATATATATATATATATATATATATATATATATATATATATATATATATATATTGCATGAAAAATGTAGTAAATCATAATGCGGTAGATAAAGGGTTAATTTCCTTATTTAAGGTAATCTACATCCTTTATATGTAAATAATACTGTCGCAAAAATTCTCATCTCATAAAATA
This sequence comes from Trichonephila clavipes, assembly GCA_019973935.1. NCBI lineage: Eukaryota > Metazoa > Arthropoda > Arachnida > Araneae > Nephilidae > Trichonephila > Trichonephila clavipes. The sequence goes on along the minus strand of BMAU01002771.1, from coordinate 132,154 downwards.
ATACAAATCATATAATAAAATTTGGAATTGGAGAAAAAGTCCATTTATTTCCTTTTAGTCAGGCCAAATTACTTTTTTGCGTGTCTTAGCCTAATAACTCTGTTGTTATGGTTACTTATGTCACCTGATCAACAGGACAGTAATCAGATCAGAACCCGCGACTTTCATTGCGGCAAAGGGCTGGTTTTTTACACTTGTCGTTAGCCTTAGCTTTGAGCACCATACAAATGACAGCATGATTTGACTCATTTCCACTCCAATTTCGAGCAAGTACACACCAGGGGTGGTCAAGGGCCATCCTCCTCTCTTCCCTTTCCACCAACCTCAAGAGAGCACTTGCGGCACGAAGGCTATTTAGAGTACCCACATGCCGCGAATGCACTATACATTTACGAACATTCAAATCTTCTCTGGGATTCGAACCCAGGCTCAACGGTACAGCAGTCAGTGTCACTAACCACTATACCGGATGGACATTGCCTCGCTACTCTAAATTTATGCATGTAAATCATGTAGAACCGGGATAGGCATCAAGTCGATCGCGATCGACCGGTGGACCACCAAGACGTTTTGGGATGGCCACTTTCACTAAGACTAACAATCATTTCATCATACGAAGGTCTAGAAATATAAAGTATTTACTCGAATCTAAGCCACCATCGATTCTTAGCGCAGCACCCTGAATTCTCGAAAAGATTTTGCGAAAAATAGTCTAAAATAGCGTATTATCCATATTTACGAAATTAAAAAAAAAATTAAAGGAACACTAATAACAAGTGAATGATTAGTTATTTTATCAGTATTACAAACTTTTAAATATATGCATGAAGCTGTGATTGCCCTAAGTACCCCATCCAACATTTTTTTTTTTCTTCTTCGATTCTAACCACGCCCGATTTTCAGTAGCATCAACATTGGGGAAAAATTTCTGCTTTGATTTGAGTAAATACGGTGCTTCAAAAAAAAGGAGGGGGGAAAATGAATTATAAGAGAACATTTCGTTGAATAGAAAATGCACTTCCCTATTTGGTGGTTATTTTATGAAGAAAATCGTAAAATGTTCTTTGCTTCAGGAAAAAGTTAGCTAAATAGAAGTAATTCGTAAAATGAAAGTCCGACTGTATTTTATACTTCCTTTTAGCTCACTACACCTACGTCACTGGGTGGACAGCAGCACCTAGAAAAAATTAGAAGTAGCCCGTACCCTAGAAAAGTCTGCCCACCCCCGATGTGGAATTACATTTATTTTATGTGATGTATTTGAATAATGTTTTTTTATATTAAAATTTTAGTTCCAACATTTATGTATCACCCTTTTCTTAAAGAAAAAGAGCAGCTTAGTGTTCATTAGCTAAATGGGCATGATTACGCATCTCTTTGCCAATAATGCTTATGTTGAGCAGCTAGCTCCTATGTCCTATATCTCCAATAAATGTCTTTTTTAACAGATATAACCATTTCTCCCTTAATTTTTTTTTCGTTTGAAATTTTCGTAGTGAGAGATTATGGAAGTTCTCACGTGAGAAAGATAAAATTTGTACAATTCCTTTCGATATCAAATTTGTATGCTGTAACACATTTTCAAAATGAATTTAAATATTTTATAAACCGTTTACGTAACGTAGATAATCAATAGCCAGGAAGTTTCTAATTTTATTAAAAAAAATAATTGTTTTTTTTTCTTTTAAAAAATATTTATCGCTTTATTCTACAATGTGAAAAACAATATACAAAATACTGCCCACGGTGCGACTTTAAAATAATTAAACTATAATATAAAACATGTTTTGTGGTTCTTTGAATTCAATGGCATGAGTAAGTGAGTGCTTAGTAAAGTAGTGCTAAAAAAAACTTGGAGGTTTTTTGGGAACGGATCCTGTAATTTTGAATCACGGTCAAGTGATGAGATGACATTCCCCTCTCCAAACTACATCATTATATCAACGACAGGACTTTGATTTATGACAGATATAACGTACATTAGTCCCTCTACACAACGGATCTTCGCTGGTACTTAGAGATTGCTATTCCGGTATACCGGGATACTGAATACCGGTATTTGAGATATTTGTACAATTTTGTATTACCGGTATTCCCAAGCTTAAATACCGGGTTTTCGGTATTTATTAGAATTTTTTAAAATTATCTCCACTACATGTCCAGGGATCGCCAACCTAGCAAAATCGTATACGTTTTTGCTTTTATGGCTCCCTAACGAGCAAAATTAATTAGACTTTGAATATGAAGTTGCATCGTACAATCAAGAGAAGTGATCAAACATATGAATTATCCAAGGAGGTCGGCGAAATATATTCAATTACAGTTCAAAGCGATATTGCACACGCGAAGTATTCGTAGTCTGATATTCATATCTGTGAAAACAACGTTGTAGCTGTGATGAAAATGCGTAAAAATTCGATATTTTTAAATTTAGATATTTGGTATTCACATTGTATTTGCATATCATGATTTTATAAATGAAAATGAAAAAGAAAAGAGACTAACCAATTAAATTTTGATCAAGTTTATAGTGAATTTTCTTAAATTTTTTAAACCACAAATCTATCCACATTCAGAAAAATTCGGTACAGTTATCGAAGATGATGATGACAATAATGTTGATAGTGAAAATGAATTGTCTCTTGAAAATTAATTTTTTGTGATATATATACTATCTAATAAAATTAGCTAATAAGACAAAGAAACACACCTGTATTTTCTTTCTTTTTCTAAAACTTATACTATCGATATTAAAACTGGTATGCCGGTATTAAGATCTCAAAAACATCAAATACCGGTACTGAACTTTTGGTCCGATATTGCAATCCCTACTTTTACCAGGTTTGAAATCATAACATGCTGTCCAAGAGTTCGTAACCAGGACTACTAGATTATTTTGTCCTATTGGATTTTATGGCATCTACAAGCAAAATAATTTTAAACCAAATCATTTGTTCTATGACAGTGGATACTGAGGATATATTGAATTGTATACTATGTACCACACATATTCATGATAACTTAATAATACTTCTTGTTTGTCACTCTTCTTTCATTTCTCCAATTTCAAAAAGGAAACTTTTAAGTGTCAAGAAAATAATGTCATATATGTGTATATTTTGCTAAACATATTTGTTACAATAAACTTTTTTAACCCGTTAATGCATTTGCGCGAGTCTCACATGGGTGAAAGTTACCAACAAATTTGCTCATGCTCGTGTTTTACACGGGTGATCTTTTATCTCGTGTTATTTTATTTCTAATACCCTTCTTAAATTCGTTCTAGCGAAAATAGATAGGCTAGATTAAAATTAAACTTATTTAAAGTTAAAGAAATAAATAAGATACTTATAAGAGCTGTAACAGTGGATTTAATGTCGTACCATACTTTAAGGTTATATCATACGAAATTGAATTTTTCGTTATTCTTATGTATTCAACAATGTCAATTTTATTTAAATTGATCAAAATAATAAATTATAAATTATAAATGTCTTCACATTCCCCTGCTTCTTAATGAGCATCTTCAAAACCTAAATTATTATAAATAGCTTACAACATGCCTGTATATTCATTTTCTATTATAAAAAACTCGATAAATTTTTATCAGTTTTCCCTAAAAAAAACTCACCCTTTTGAAAGGCATTACATAGTATTATCAAACATATGATAAACTTATGAGTTTAAACAATAATATGAAAATATTACGAAATGAAATAAAATTCTTCTTAGAGAAATAACTATAAATAGATTATTATATTTTTTATACCATTGTAGTGATTTTTAATTTTTTTAAATTCCTAAACATACATTTAATTATTTGTATAAACAAAATTGTATTTATCATGTTTGATCATTCTGAAGCGATATAACACTGAGAGTTAATTTCTCTGCATCCCAAATACGGGAGTGTTGATAATAAATGTACATTAATGATTGAGATCGAAATCTTACTCTGATACTATAATTGTAATTCCTGCTGTAAGTTTACCATTTTCTGTTTCAATTGTTCATTGCTTCAGACTGGAAATCATTCAAAGACTCTTGTAAAGAACAATGATTCTATTTTATCGTTACGATGCTAGTTAAGGAAGTGGATCGCCTTAATTTGTTCTTTATTACTTAGATTGTTACTTAATGGCGAACAAGAGCCCCGTGACAAGAAAAGATTTCATTCCACTACTGTTTTAACTCCCTTTCCAGAGAGTTAAATCGTCGCAAGAATAAAATAATTAAGTTCAAACTAATAAAATATTCCTCGAAATGAGCATAAAAGTAACTAGGTATACTAACGTATAATAAACTGGTATTTTATGTGTTAAATGTATAATATATGTAAATTTTAGAATGTTTTATGTGAACACTCTTCTATAGAGAGAGTTGACAATTAATCTGAAGATTATACAGTTATTTAAAATAATTTAAAATACAGTACATTTTAATTTAATAATAAAGAGTGTTGTTTTTACAGGTATAGAAGTTTAAGTTGGCATTACTTTCCAAGATGGCGACAAATTTAACAGCTGTCAAGTGATTTATTCTCAGTTTGGTTTGGCAATTCATCAAAACGATCATCAAGCAAGGCGTAGATGCGTCGAATTGGCACGAAACGAGATTGCCGTTGTTCCCGATTTTCATAAGCGAATTTTGTTTAGCGATGAAGCGCACTTCTGGTTGAATGGCTACGTCAACAAGCAAAACTGCCGCATTTGGAGTGAAGCTAATCCACAAGTGTATGTCGAAACACCGTTATATCCAGAAAAACTGACTGCTTGGTGAGCTTTATGGGCTGGTGGAATCATTGGTCCGTACTTCTTCAAAAACGATGAAGGCCACAACGTTACAGTCAATGGTGATCGGTATAGAGCCATGATTACTAACTTTTTCATTCCTGAATTAAACAATCATGATGTCCAGGAGCTGTGGTTCCAACAAGACGGCGCAACATGTCACACAGCTCGTGCCACAATCGATTTATTGAAAGACACGTTAGGTGACCGCCTAATTTCACGTTTTGGACCTGTGAATTGGCCTCCAAGGTCTTGTGATTTAACACCGCTAGACTATTTTATGTGGGGCTATGTAAAGTCATTGGTCTATGCGGATAAGCCACATACGCTTGACCATTTGGAAGACAGCATTCGCCGTGTTATTGCCGACATACGGCCACAAATGTTGGAAAAAGTCATCAAAAATTGGACGTCCAGATTGGACTACATCCGAGCCAGCCGTGGCAGTCCTATGCCAAAAGTCATATTTAAAATATAATGCCACAAGATAATCTTTCAAATAAAAAAAATCATGTCAATCGAATAATACATCGTTGTTTTATTGCAATTTAAATTTCTATACCTCTAAAAAAACACCCTTTATATAGCCTTAAGGTATCCGACTACGTTCGTAACCGTGATTTTGCAAAAGCGTATAAATGGATAATATTTATGATATTTAGTGTCACTTAGATTTGAAAATATATATAAAATTTTTTTAAGAATATTATTACAATAAAAAAATTATTTAAGTACAATATTTTGACAATAAAATGAACATATAATGACCCATTTTGAAAGTATTATTTTGTGAAAAATGCTTCTATTATAATACTATTTTACCTGTATATCGCTCAGACCTCTCTACAGGGGCTCAACTAGAATGTTTGAAATGTATAACTCAGAAGTGGGTTTATATCCATATTTTTATGACAACAGATGAGAGCAATTTTAAGAAAAAAACACCGATAACTTTTTCAATTGGTGGTAACTCTGAAAATAATGTGATTTTTTCAAAAATCCTAGTTCAGACAAACTGGAGATGTCTTTACTTTATATAAGCGAAATATTATTTTTTTAGAAGCAATTTTTACAATAGGAGAATATTTTGAAAAAAGATTATTCTAAGGTTATTTTTTGCCAAAATATTTATTTAAATATTTTTTTTTTTTTGCCAAAATATTCTTAAAACAGTTTTATACATGTATTTTAATCTAAGTGACGCTAAATATCACGAAAATTATCCATTTATGCGATTTTTTAAAATCATGGTTCCGAACGTAGTAGCATATCTTAAACTCCCCACCTAGTGTAAAGTTCTATTATTTGTTGACTACGTAGGGGATATGGTTACGAGATCGTGAATTTCGTGGTCCGAGCTTAAACTTTATTGCCACTGTGGACCCACCTTGTAGAGGGGATGAGGCATGCTAAATGTGTCAAGGCACAAAGTCCTCACGTCAGTGTGATGCGGAAGTTTGGAGAGGGTCATTAGCTCAAAAGTTGTCCTTCTCAATTAAACGTGGTACAAAATTATATACGAGGTACACCGTCAATAGCTCTCACATTACCTTACAGTGCGATGTTAATAAACACAAATTCACTCACCGCCCTCTTAATCAATGGATCCCAAGTTCAAAACTAGAACTGTCTCAGAAATTCTGCTTAGAACAACTAAGGCTGTTAAATACAAGTGGTTCCAATACCCTCAAGTGGTGTTTTGAATGAGGTATTAGGGTGAGGCACTATTTTTGTAGTTTCATACAGGGCTTAGAACTGAAGCTGAACCGAAAACCGGGAAAAAACCGTTATTTTGGTCGGAACGAAAGTCAAGACTGAACCGAAAAAAAATATCGATTTATTTCAGTTTGATATATCTTTAGTCGTTTTACTACAGTAACCAGATCAATAATTTCTAATTTAACGGGAACCACATAATTATCACCATTATATGTACATTACTTCTCGATTTCCTGTTTTTATGCTCAACAGTACTTGTATGTTTTAGTTTCGCATGGGACTACTTGTAGAGAGAGTGAGTGAATATTAACGTCGCACTGTTCAGCTACATGAGAGCTTTTGGCGACGGACTTCGTAATTTTGAACCAAGGTCAAGTGACAAGGTCGACACCTGAGCTGGCGCCCTTCTCTACTAACTACCACACCACACAATAGGAGGACGTTTGAGCTCTCGCCAGATTAAACGTGCATCGTACCCCTACTCGGCTGGTCTTTAGTAGTACTGGGCTCGAACGCGTTACAAGCTAGTACCAATATGATACCTTGACCACTAGGCTACCGCAGCCACGAACTACTTGTAGAAGGCAGGTTTACATCAGTTGAATAAACAAGAAGTACAGATAATTTTGTAAGAAAAAATACTAGTATGAGTTATATCTTCTCCCTCTCAGCATGCCGTCATCCACGAATGTCTGTAAATGGTATTTAGAGGGACAACAATTAATCCTGTACCTAGTTATCAAATGCGCTTTAGATAAAGGTTAAGGTATTCGACTAAGTTCGAAACCTTAAAAAAGTGCATAAATGGATAATGTTCATGATATTTAGTGTCACTTAGATTAGAATACATGTATACAATTGTTTTAAGTACATTTTGACAAAAAAAATTATTTAAATGCAATATTTTGGCAAAGCATTAACTTAGAACAATCTTTTTTTCCAAAAGTTCTTTTGTGAAAAATGCTTCTAAAATAGTAATATTTTGCTTATATAAAGTAAATACTTCTCCAGCGAGTTTGAACTATGTGATTTTCGAAAACTCACATTATTTTCAGAGTTAAAGCCAATTGAAATATTTTATTGGCGGATTTTTCTTAAAATTTCTTCCCTCTGTTTTCGCAAAACATGGATAAAACAACTTCTAAGCGATATATTTCAAGAATTCTAGTTCAGCCTCTGTACAGAGATCTGAGTTATATATAGACTAAATATTATTATAATAGAAGCATTTTTTATAAAATGAAAATATTTTGAAAATTGGTCATTCTATGTTCCATTTTGTCAAAATATTGCAGTTAAATAATTTTTTATTGTAATAATATTCTTAAAACAATTTTTCATTTATTTTCTAATCTAACTGAAACTAAATATATCTTAAATATTATCCATTTATACGCTTTTGTAAAATTACGGTTCCGAACGTAGTCTGTTACCTTAACAATGACAATTCTCGCCGTTCTGTGCTCACCGCTGATGTACTTTCAGGTTAATTTTATTAATTCATATAGTTTACCAATTAAAAAAGGAATATCATTTTCTAATTTTTGGTAGAATTATATATTTTGTCTGCAATAGAACTGTGTATTTCTGTTACAAATAAGGATATATATAAATATAAAATTATTTATTCCGAACTAAACCGAAAACTGAAAACCATTATTTTTCGCTTAATGAAAATTGAAAGTGAACCTATATATAGTTGTTTGTCGTTGTGGCTAATGCCACCTGTCTGACGTAGTCAGAACGAGACCCACGAAATTCATCGTGGCAAGGGGCTAGAAATACGCCTGTGGTTGGCCTAGGAATTGAGCACCATACACGTGACAGTACGATTTAGCTAAGTTAAATTCATCGAGAGGGCGAAATAGATGGCGACACCACCTATCTCCACCTCCACAATTTTTGGCATGGAACAGAAGGGGAGGGAAATTTTCCCCTGTCCCCTGCACTCATGATTCAGCCCACAAGACTTTCGGACCCACTGATTTAACGAGAAAGTACTCCGTGTGTACTCGGAGGGTATTTGGTGGCACGGGCATCGAGCCCAGGCCTTCCAGTCTGGTGTCCGATGCTCTAACCACTAGGTTACCCACGGGCTAGGCTGAACCTATATACATGTTAAGTGCACTGAAACAAAAACCCGAAAAGAAAAATTACGGTTCGCAGCCCTTGTTTTATATTTATCATTTGATCGTTGTCTGAAATTATTTAGGTAACATTTCACAAAGCCACTTTTTAGCTAATATTAAAGCTTTTCCTTACTTAATTGAGACAAATTTAAAGGTTAAGGGTGTAATAAACAAGTTTGTGTAGAGTACAACAGCCATTAAGTTGCCTTCCTCATCATTCCATTCATAGATCAAAATGACGAGGACAGTCATCAATAATTCACATTGCAGTACATTAATTCATGTAACTGAACCTGAACTAAATCATAGGAGCTGTATTAATAATGAATCCTTACATTCTATGTATGCAATATCATTTCATTTTCAAGGAGGACGCGATTTATACAACAGTGATAAATGAATAGCTGTATTTTAACCAGTGGGAGTGAAAATATTTCAAATTATTATTATATATAATAAAACCTTTCTGCATTTCTTACCTCCATCTGTTTCAAAGTTTTTAAATTATTATATTTTAAACGAAAGGTAAAGAGAGAGAGAGAGAAAGGGGGAAATGCAAGGGCTTAAAATTCTGTAGAATTACTTTGTAGCGTATCTGATATATCCATTGAATTATTTTTGGAGAGAAATAAAGTTCTTTGCTGAATTATTTTGTTGCAATTTTTGACGGAGGCAATTGCTAAACTTTAATAAAAATTGTACAGAAAAATTCAGTTTTATATAATATATAAATACTGTTACGTATAATAAACTGTAATACATAACTATTATTTTGAAAAGATTACTGTTTGAAATTTAAATAAAATTAAAATACAATTTTATCATCCAAACTGGGTATTTTTTCCTCTTTTAAGAATTTAGTTTATGATAGTTAATAAGGATTATCTCATATTTAAAGCATTTATTAGCGGATTACTGACACATACATACAAATATATTTCTTTGAACGCAATAATCAAAGTTTGAATCTCTCATTATTATTTACTATCAAAACACTTACATTATTCTCAAAATAAACATATATTTATATTTTAAAGATAATTTATTTTATAGGAGAAAATAATTGAAACAATTTGTAAATTTTTCTTTTCTATTCATTTTGAGTAAAATATTTTGTATATCATTTTGTAGTTTGCACATGGCCTTAATTTTAGTTGGGAATATTTCAGATAGAGTATATATCCGATTAAAATATATAAATAACACAATTTACGTAGTGTACTACACATTCTTATAAAACTCATATCACAATGTAATTAAAAATATACTAACGTTAAAATGCTAAAGTTATTGTGAGCATTATATATTTAAATCAGTTGGTACAAATATGTTATTTCTTTGATTGTTAATTTATTTCTAGTAAATCAAAGTTTTTAGTCGTTAGAATCGTGTTTGGAAAATTAATGATTTTGACAAATACTTTTCAAACAAAATATTAATTAAGGGACTTATTAAAAATAGTTCATTTTCGAATAATCTAATAATTACTCTTTAAAGAAAAAGTGAATATGAAGGTATAGAACTTATTGTAATTGAATGCAACTGTAACTTAAGAATTTTTGCACTTTCATCATATTTTTTTTAAAAAAATGATTAAATGAATGCTCTTTACACATTAAAATAAATGCAAGTGTTTAATTTTAGTATAAATTAAACCGACGTATTTATTCATAATTTCTGATGTATCGTAAGAAATAGGTTTTTACCTCAGTTTTAATATCTATATGCATATAATTTAATAAATCACCTGGGAGATGAAATTACCTGAGTTTTAAATATTAATAATGAACATCATTGAGATTTGGGAAAATAAACATATGGATGCCTGCAGTACTTACTATACACATTGGTCATATGTACATGAGGTTTTCAAAGTAAAGTCGGACCTCCATTTTACGAATCTTTATTTAGCGAATTTTTACCTGGAACAAAGATCATTCTATTAATTTCTTTGTAAAACAACCTCCAAATGGTGCAGTGTATTTTCTGTTTAACGATTTTTTTCTCTTGTGATTAGATTTTCCCTCTATTTTAAAATTATTTCTGGACATTTCAAATTTTTCTCTCTTTTACAACATCTTATGGTTATGAAATAAAGTATGTTTAAAATTGCTTGTAGGCTTGAAATTATAAAACGTCATTAAAATTCATTAATTTTAATATAAAATTATTTTTTAAAATTGAATATATGAATATATAAAGAGAGAGAGTATAATCCTAGACAATGTATTTTCCCCCTTGTTTTCCATGCAGATTGCTTTTTTTTTACGGGAAAGATTTATAAAATAAATATATTAAGCATAAAAAGGAAAAAAAAAGTGTTAATAATTACTTTTTTTAGAAAAATGAATATATATTTAACGAATTTTCCGTGCAACGAACTTCTCTTCGGGATTTAGCAGCCTCGTGAAAAAGAGGCTCCTATGTATGTTTGAAAAACAGGTTTATACCCCCAGTTACAAGTTTCTTAAACTGCAGTGCGCAACCCCAAGGAATTCGTGGTAGCTCCACGTGGGGGCTGGGGGTGGGCTCGACTATATCGTAAAGTCAAAAATAAAAGATTATTTTAGAATATTATATCAATTTAGTGAACGAATGAAAAAAAATCTGACATAATAAGAGATAAAATACCCATTTACACTGATATAATATATATATATATATATATATATATATATATATATATATATATATATTATATCAGTGTAAATGGGTATTTTATCTCTTATTATGGGTATTTTATCTCTTGTATTTTATATATATATATATATATATATATATATATATATATATATACTGCTCAAAACAATTAAAGGGTATTGTAAGTTTTATATAAAATAAAGATATAAGAGAAATTTTTTTCCTTGAAAATGGAAGAAAAGAATTACAAATGCAATTTTTTCTGATTTTCAAATTGTGGAGTATGCTAATTTTGAGTTCGACATCAAAAACGTCGCTTAAGCAGCTGCGAATGAAATTTGACTTTCAACTGAAATGAAGACAAGGATGATCGGCATTCAGTGACTGCTTTGTTTTGATAAGTACGATGTCCCAGCGAAGTCATTTAACCGATTCAGAAGCTTGGAGAGTTGTTGGTAGGCTTGAAGAGGGCGAAATTCAAGTCGAATTAGCGCAAGCCATTGGAGTGTGACAAAGTGTGATTTCCAGGATCTGGAACCGTTTTTTGGAGATTGGAAGTGCAGGCCGAAGACCAGGACAAGGTCGTAATTGAGCAACAACGCCCAATGAAGATCGTTATTTAGTGTTAACGGCTTGGAGACACCGAAATATGAACGCTACTCTTCTCCATCAGCAACTTTGCTCCGCTACTGGCACCACAGTTTCAACTCAGACTGTCCGAAACCGGCTCCATGGTGTATGTCTGTATGATCGCCGACCGATGGTATGTGTTAGACTAACATCAAGGCATCGTCGCGACAGCAGGGAGTGTGCAACAGAGCAAGTGAACCGGAGGAGAAATGAATTGAGCAATGTTCATTTTTCTGACGAGCCCCGTTTTTCTGTTCATCCGGATAATAGGCGTATTTTCATCTGGAGGGACCATGGCTGTAGGAGTAATCCTGCGTTCGTGTACGAAAGTGTCAGATTTGGCGTTGGAGGAGTATTGGTGTATGTTGGCATCTCCATTGACGGGCGCGCAGACCTCTACATCATTCGAGATGGACCTCTGACTGCTCACATATATAGGGATGAGATCCTCAGACCTATTGTATCCCCTTACGCTGCAGCAATCGGAGATGACTTCATTTTAATGGACGATAACTGCAGGCCACATCGTGCTAACCTGGTGGAGGATTTCTTTTTCGAGGAAGGAATCTATGATTGGAATGGCCAGCGTGTTCTCTAGACATGATTCCAATAAAGCACGTTTGGGACGCTCTAGGAAGACGAATTGCTGGCCGCCAACCACCCCCCACAAACTCTCCAAGAACTGGAAAGATCTCTTCTGGAGGAGTGGGACAGAAGACCCCAACTCGTGATTAATAGCCTCATTGACTCCATGCCTCAAAGGTGATCAACGTTGCTGGCCGTCCGTGGAAACCATACCCCCTACTGAAAATTATTTCCTTTGGAGAAAACACCTTTTCTTATTCTTTTTTTCTTTTATGCACAAATTGTGTTTTTTTTCCCTTTTGTACACGAATGCGCAATAAAATGCATTTTTTCCGCCAAACATGTGTAATTTTTCTCATATAACCTACTACGTCTGTCAACCATGTATCAATCAGCTAAAATGTTTCCTAGCCACAAGATGCACCTAAAACCGCAATATCCTTTAATTATTTTGAGCAGTGTATATATGTATCAGTACCACACAAAGTATTCAAAAATTAATTTGAAAAAATGAATTTTTAATAACAAGTTTAATAATTATCAGTGACTCCATAGGCTTGTCACATATAAAACTATATTCAAAATTTAATACTTATCTCGATGCTTCTCAAACTTTCAATATTTGCGGCCCAATATTCAATCATAGTTTTCATCGCACCTCCTTCCTTACAATAACAAAATATTGAATTCAATAATACTATACTTTGACGCTAAAGCTACAATACCACTTTAACCTATTTAGTGCCACCGACGTATACAAACGCTTCACTCAGCCAAAGCGATAATTGCCCCAGACGTGCATATACGTCTTTTCAATGTACGATCTTTTCTATGCATTGCTATCCATAAAATTATTTCCAAGGTTTTGGCTTGCAATAAAAGGACCTTGATAGTATTTGTGAAGTATTTAGTTTTTTCAGAGAGGATTTTTGCTCATTTATTCCTTTTCTCCCCCCTCCCCTCAAAATAAGGGCATTGGGGAACGATTGGAGTAACTTTTTATCGCAAACTATCAAGATAATTGTTAATTTTTGTTCATAATTTTGTATATGACAAGCCCAAGGGGTCACTAATAAGTATTAAACTTACTTTTATAGTATTTTTAAATTAATTATATAAATTACATTTTGCAGTACTGATACATTTGTAAAGTTTTTTTTTTATATTAGTGCAAATGTGTGCATTTTATTATGCCAGAATGTATTTTGTTTGTTTACACTTTCACTAAATTAATAATTTTTAAAAATAATCTTTTGTTTATATACGACTTTTAATATGGTCGTGCTCCTCCTTGCGGAGTTATCACGCCCTCCTTTGGGGCGTGCCCCACAGTTTGAGAAACGCTGACTATTCTTGATAATTCATATGGTTTATAATTAAAGTCGTAGTGTAGCTCTATCACCCAAGTACATTATTTTTTAATTCAATACATTATTCTTGTGAGGAGAGGGGAGGGGCTCGAAGGAAATAGTGATTAAAAATTGAGTCGTAAAAATTGAAAGTTAGAGGAACATTGCCATACTTTCCAACACATTTTAAAACCACACACCAAAACAAAATAAAAACTCTAATACATAATAAACCAATTTACCTAAACAAAATTTTAATTCACATTTTTTTTTTCTTAATTTCTACTGTACCACTTTTATGGCACATCTTTCCCAATTTCTTTTTCCTTTTCTGATTTATTTCCAGTATATCTTACTAATAGATAATTAATCATAAAAATATGGATTGATCACATATAGGGAAATTATAGCGAGCAGAAACTGGAAAGAATAAAGACCTATCACAAACTTAGATAGCGAAGCACCTATTATTAGTGTAGAGAAGTTAGCCTTCAACCGAAATAATAGAACGAGGAAGATTAATCGTGTTTCTCTCAGCAGTAAATAGTATCATAAATTCTGGGCCACCATTAATTGTTTCTCTACAGGAGACTACAAATGTTTAGTCCTAGAGAGAAGGATTATGTAATGTACTCACCCGTGAAGACAATTCTCAGTACCTACTTACTCTACTCCTTGGTTTTATTGCTCTTACAATATTTTAAAGGCTTACTCATTACACGTCTATTTGCTTAAAGTATACTCGATACAAGATTGGTTTAATTTCTTTCAACTTCATCTCTTAAAAGCTCTTTTTAATGGACTGTGCTCTCGATGCTGTCTTATGTTTTAGATTATGCTCCTTTTTTATTATTTTAAGACGTAATCCCGCTGGTGGGAGAGAATTTCGTTGTAACTACTCGCGTGTAAAATATTTCTCATCCAAAATGCAATTTCTCTTTTCAGGTGGAGAAAAAAAGCCTTTGAAAATAATCAAGAGATACAGTGCAATTACATTAATTTTTAATGCTACAAATTGTATACAGCTTTTCTTTATTTAGTTTTATTGTACACATTTACGTGTTTTATTTATCTGAATTATACTGACTCCTTTTCTCAAAGTTTAATATCATTCATCTCTAGATTCTTTTACCAAAAAAGAAACAAAAATATGGGATTTTAGAGTTACATTCCGGTTTGTATATATTTAGGGTTTTGAGTTGAATTGGTGATATCTAAGTCCAATGCACAAAAAATAAATGATAATAAAGAGTGTTTTTTTCCAGGTACAGAAGTTTAAGTTGGCATTACTTTCCAAGATGACGACCGATTTAACAGCTGTCAAGTGATTTATTCTCAGTTTGGTTTGGCAATTCATCAGACGATCATCAAGCGTAGATTCGTCGAATGGGCCCAAAACGAGATTGACGTTGTTCCCGATTTTCATAAGCGAATTTTGTTTTGCGATGAAGCGCACTTCTGGTTGAATGGCTACGTCAACAAACAGAACTGCGGCATTTGGAGTGAAGCTAATCCACAAGGGTATGTCGAAACACCATTACATCCAGAAAAACTGACTGTTTGGTGTGCTTTATGGGCTGGTGGAATCACTGGTCCGTACTTCTTCAAAAAAGATGAAGGCCACAACGTCACAGTCAATGGTGATCGGTATAGAGCCATGATTACTAACTTTTCATTCCTAAATTGAACAATCATGATGTCCAGGAGCTGTGGTTCCAACAAGACGGCGCAACATGTCACACAGCTCGTGCCACAATCGATTTATTGAAAGACACCTTTGGTGACCGTCTAATTTCACGTTTAGGACCTGTGAATTGGCCTCCAAGATCTTGTGATTTAACACCGCTAGACTATTTTCTGTGGAGCTATGTAAAGTCATTGGTCTATGCGGATAAGCTACAAACGCTTGACCATTTGGAAGACAACATTCACCGTGTTATTGCCGATATACGGCCATAAATGTTGGAAAAAGTCATCGAAAATTGGACGCCCAGATTGGACTACATCCGAGCCAGCCGTGGCAGTAATATGCCAGAAATCATATTTAAAAATGTAATACCACAAGATTAGCTTTCGAATAAAAAAAACTTATGTCAATAGAATAATACATCGTTGTTTTATTGCAATTTAAATTTCGATACCTTTCAAAAAAACACCCTTTACATATTAAAATTTCTCGTATATAGAAGTTGAAAGTGACCATATTCTAAAAGTCATTCATACTCGAGGAACGGTGATTTTAAAAATGCGTCAAAAACGATTGTTTTATACATATGTTTAGCTTCATTGGAATTAGAATATACATATAACAGTATTGCTTTAAGAATGCTATTACAGCAAAATAAAAATTTTAATGCAAAATTTTTGGCAAAAAAAATAAATAAATAAAAAGAGAAAAATAAATATTTTGAAATTGTTTCATGTGTCTCAATTTTTTACCCAAAACAATTCCAGTTAGTTTTTTTTTATGTCATTATTATTCTTAAACATTTTTATATGTATATTCTAATTCATGTGATGCTGAATGGCGAAAAAATATATATTTCTGCGTCTTTGCAAAATCACGGTTCTAAGAGTAGTCGGATAACTTTTGTTCAAGAGCTTTGAAATCGTTTAAATCAACTCATAGTCTGAAGTGTTGCCTTGATTTAATGTTCTTTAATAGCAATATACTGCTAAATTCAACTGGATTCACAATTTTACGAAACGTGATATGGGACTTAAAAAAATTGAGAAGAGGATCTTCGTTTCAGGAGCTGATTTTAAAATAAGAAAGTCCATATTTAGCCCACTTGCATTACATACATAATTTAAAAACAAAACAATCAGCCAACTTCTAAAAAAAATTACCTTTCAGATCACGGTAAAATGTTTTAGAACTATATAGTTATTTCAGAAATATTCCCATAAATTATACGTGGTTCAATTTAAGGAAATTTGCATTTAGCATACAAACATATAAACAATTTGAACGAAATAAACTAATAAAATTAATTTTAAAATCTCTGAAGAATATTTGATATTCTAATTTTATTGCTATTCTGATAGATTTTTTTTTATGCCGAAATGGCAAAAAAATTCAAAAATATAAGTTATTAAATGTTTCATAAGCATCTAAGCAAAAGAACGCAGATGTCCTAAAATATTGACAGATACTCATTGCATTGGAATCGTTTTGCAGTACTAAAACGTCTGATTTCAAAAGTTATTTTGAAAACTTTATTATATGATTTACTTAGTCCATGTTTCTTTTACCGCTTTTGAAATAATGGGCTTGATTCTAGAGCAAAAATAAGGATGAACCTTCTGCTTGGTAAGTGAAAAAGTTATAAAAATAATGTAAGGGCTTATATATAATAAAGTTTATTTAAAAATACAAAAAAATATTGGAAATTTTTTTAAAAATATGTTACAGAATATATATATATATATTGTGCACTAACGGAAAATTATTTTTTTCAGTAAATAGATAGCGTAATATTCTGCATTAAAATTTTATGACTTGATAAACAGTTAATTGTCCTAAACATGGCATAACGTTTAAAAAGTAACGTTAGAAAAATTTTTTAGCTAAAGTAAGTAGTCTTTTGCATTTGCTGTATAATTAGAAAAATTTTAGATCGATCGAATTAATAATAATTAATTATAAATTTTTAAGAATGTAATATTATTTCTTGGTAGTTTAGAAAGTTAGACTTTGTTCACAAATGCCATAGTGCATCAATTATCTCCGAATAAAATTTTAAAATTACTTGTACTGATGGGGGTTATGAATTAAATGTATTAATTCTAAGCACTTTAACAATTTGAATTTTTAATGCTACTGAAAGTTCTTATTACTTGAAGAAGATTTGGTAGGTATAAAGTTACATATACAACATTATTTTCACAATTCTCGTTTAACATGATCTTTTCATTTCTTGATTAATTAAAAATTTGAGCACATTGTTAATTCCTCACTAGATTAGGGTCTGTTATATATTTTCATTTTATATTTCCATTTAATATAAATATAGATAATTATTTATTTTTTAAATTATTCTTCATGGAAAGAAAACAATATTATTTTTTAAACATCAATTATAGTGCCAGCAATAGAGATTGAAAATGCATTAAAATTTCATCTAATTTCGTACAAAAGTTAAAAGTAACTATGTGATTAAAATTAGATGACACTTTTTAAAACGTTATTTAAACATCGAACAGAAATATACTACTTTTTATGTCTTATTTCCTGTTTTAGAATCTTTTCAATGAAGTGTACTTGAATAGATTTCTTAAGTTTTGGAACAATTAACAAATGATATGATTCCCGGAAGATTTAACATCACACCAGATAAAATTGCTTGGTTTTTTTTGTAAAGGGGAAAGTAGAAAGTAGCTGTGGGGTTCAAGATCCATGTGCTTCTCTATACTCATATTAAGACATAGGACCTAAAGATATTTTGTGTACTGGAATAGTATTGCTGCTTGAAATGCCACCGATATGGAATTCTTGAGAGAGGAGTACTTCTCAGATGTCATTCTCATTACTTGACCATGGTCTAAAATTTTGAGCTAATCATCAATAGTGCTAGAATTGCTTATAAGTACGACACCGTTGATAAATAATCTAAGTTTAAGTTAATGTGAGAATCAACATCTTCTCGTGAGTGTTCAAGGTGCTTTTGAAGGTTAAATTCTCGTAATATTTTAATGGTATAAAATTAACCTTCCGCTATAAGTCTCATGGAAATTAAATTAAATAAATTAAATTAGTTCAAGCCATCAATAAATTGTTGCTGAATCCATGTAAAAAGTAATTACAGTACTCTAATTATATAATATCCGTCCAATATAACATGTTGTATATAATTATACTTTAACTGTACTTAACTATACCATTTGAGCATATTTTTCAGCATTTTTAAATCAATATAATTTTATTAATGTATATTAAACGGAAAAAAAGAATATTCTTAGAATGTATGGATATGTTGTAGTGAAAAACTAAGAAAAGGAAAACTACAAGTTTTGTCAAAACAAGCTTAGTTTCAGAAAATAGTTAATTTCATATTTTTTTTTTATAAAAACAATTTTAAGTGTTGTGTAAATAAGTTATAGTTTCATATATTTACATTTAAATACATGATGCATATGAATACTGATGCTATCAATTTGTAGAAAAAGTATAAATAAATGCATGACTTAAAGCGAAGCATTCTAATACCCCTACACTATATACTTTTCTCCAATACCAGAAATAAAAAAAAATATAATCTTGATAAATGTATTGATTAAATTTATAGCAATTATACATAAAAAATATTTTAAATATTAAAATATAGCGCTTTTATATATATATATTGAAAATTTTTATAAATTCATTTTATCTGATAAAACTACACGTCATATAACATTTTAAAATGTTGATCTCCAAATGTCGTTTTTGACTGAATAACGAAAAAATATAATTTTTTGACATTATATTTTAAACTTCACTCAAGTACTATATAAAGTATCGGTAACCATCCGTTGTCAGATATATCGAAATATAACTTATGCTACTGCATATCTATCAAACTGTAGAATTTCCGGAAAACCGATTTAAGGGACTAAAAATCTTTCAAACCGCTACTCAAATCTTAAGAGAGTTCACTTAAGGGCTTTTTTTAAGCGATGGCTAACTTTACAGAAAGAAGGTAACTGTCAACTGGGAGGAAATCTGATATCTCTTAGCTGTCAACGTTAAACCGCTTAGGAAGAACGTGCAATTTCTAGTCTTGAGAAGTCCTTTGCAGCCAAAGAAAGAAAAAAAAACTATGTATCGACCATCAGTGCAGCCTTGGGATGAACATTGACCATTGAGAGATCTCGAAATGTGTTGTCAGAAATGCTTTAGCGGAGCAGAAAATTGAATCCCTCTTCTCTTGATCTCGCTTAGCCCTTATCTCTGTGATTCTTGATCCCTTTTGAGAGGGTTTTCAGTATGTTGTTGTAAACGGGACTCGGATGGCTGAAAGGAGAATGAAAATCTTAGACACAAAAGGAATCGGAATGACATTATGGACGACTATAAACTGAGTGTTTAGATAGGGAATGATGCTTTATACTAAGGGATTTCCTTTTCAAGAACTGGGACATTAATCATTTAAATTTTCTTTACTACAATAACCGAGCAATTCAAAATGCATATGGTTGCTTTCATCTTTAAAAAATACCTAAATATATTATAAGCATTAAGGTATCCAACTACCCAAAAATTGTGAACTTTGCCAAAATTTGGCAATACATTTCTTTATGATTTTATTTTATCGGCCATCTTATTAACTTTATAAAAATGCCAAGTTTATTATTTTTCGTTGTCTAGAACAAAACCTACAAGTGTTGATGCCATTACTTTAAGCAAGATTTCATACTTTAAAAAGCGTTTTACTTGAAATGTGTTTTTTTCGAAAAGCTCAAACGGAGACAGCGATTGCTCAAAAAGTTTTGAAAATAATCTGCTGAAATTTTTTGTGCATGTTCTGTTTAATAATAGAAATGTTTTAACCTTCAAATTTATCAATCAATGTTTTATTATAAAATTTACAGTCCCTTATGTTAATATAATCACTGTTTTTTTTAAGCAATTTCATGTAATAACTTAGATAAAGTGCTCTAGTTTTTGTAAAATTTCAAATATCTCTTATCCTGAAGGTTATTTCAAAAATGAATAACATAACAACACATCAGAAATGAAAAATTGAAAATTTGTTGATAAACTTTTGGTATAGAATGGGCCGCATTTATGCTATTTTTTAATCAATGTTTATTCATTTTTCCCATTTTGATAATAATAATTTCTTTTTATCTCCTTAATTTTAGCATAATTTTTCTTAAAATTTACTAAAAAATCTAAAGCCACAAAAAATCTCCATATATCCGTCTTTTTTAAAAAAAGTTGTCGCAAGTAGTGGGAAACTTTAAGTGCAATATGTTGTTTACGTATTTTTTTTAAACTTGAAGTTTTAATTTTTGATAAAGTCACTTAAATGGTGATAGTACAAGTTTATTTTCCAGATATTTGAAATTATTTATTAACCATGGTTTATGTTTATTTAAAAAATATGGATAATTGTCTCAAAAATTTTACATTTCACAGATGTCACAAATTACTGAAAATTGAAAGAGAGAAGACAAATTACATACAGAAACTGCTACAATACATTTCGAGCATGAGGTTATGGTTTACAGAGTTCACTGTAATTTTTAGAAAAAATGATGTACTATGAGAAAGAAAATAAAATACATACTTTTTTCCATGATATAGACATTTTTCATAATTGATGGAAATAAGTATACTTATTAATTTTAAATATGATAGAAAATAAGTATAACTTGTCAAATTTTATATTTGTTATGAAACAAAAAATGTTGGCAATACTTGATTTTTTTGTAAAGTAAATATTTTAGAATCGTGTTAGGAAACAAAAAGTATGGAACTATTTTAAAATTCCTGGAAAAACTGTAAAACTGTTATTTAACAGTAAAACTAAGTTTCCTGTAACTAGTATAAGGTATTGATAAAATGTATGTGTAATATAATTGTACAGGAAAAAATTTAAATGGTGATTTAATGAGAAAAAATTCACAAAAGATGCAAGCAACATTCTAGGCACGTTTATCGGTTTCTTGTCCAGAAAAATTTCGTATGAAAAAGGGTAATAGTATATTCCGTTGCGAGTATCCTACATTTTGTCGAAAAATAATCAACAATATTGAAATCTGTTTATGATAAATTTTATCTAATTTTTCTTTATTACATTTTAAGTTATCGTTTTACATTATTACTGTTTTTTTATTTTCTTTGGTAATTAAAGGCTAATTTTTTTCTTAAAAAATTATAATTTATAATAGGAATTTTTCATTAATGCAAATAGCGTTTCCATAAAATGTAGAATACTTGTAAGCGAATAATATCACATAAAATTTGAGTCTTTCTCTCTGTGTAACACCTCGAATATCTTAGTGCAGATGTAGCTCGTAGTATTTTAAGTGGACTTGGTACCCCTAAAATTACAAACCTACCATTTTTTTATTTTCATTTAATCTTATTCTTTGCATTATTATCTTTCGATTGATATATCACTTGTGCATGTCAGAAAGTTAGAAGTTGAATAAAACTTCATTTGAAAACAAATTAGTTGATTCAGCTTCCCTCCCTTTTCAGAAAAAAAAGCTAAAAAATGGGTTTTGATAAAAAAAAATATATAATTTATGAAGAGAAATAATAACATTTAAAAAAGAATGTGCAATATGTAAAGCAGAATATTTCCGAGACAATGCAAAAAAAAAAAATTCTTTGTGAAATGTGTGCATGTAAAATTTTTAAATTAAGGCATTTTATATAAAATTTTTTACACAAATTTCAGTTCTTATTCCTGATATATTTTTCATACAAATGTAATACTTTAATATTATAAGAAGAAAAACAGCTAAAATTTCTGTCGTGACAGAAAAAAAAAATTTTAACGTTTTTCTTGAATTTTCTTGTGCAATTAGTTCTGTCTAAAAGTTGATCATTTATAAAAATGTGTGGGTTGAAAAAATATGAAAATGCATTTATTTTAAAGAAAAACATATAACTAATATCTTAAAGTGGTATTTTAAGTTTAATTAAGCTTATAATAATTATTTTTTTTTAGAATTATAAACTTTAAACAGTTTTTTCTTAGTTTGTGTTTTTCGAAACCTTAGTGCGTTCAAAATGCTACTCCTTCAACAATTATTTACCAATCACTTCCGTTTTTTTCCTGCTTGTTAAAAACAAAGCATGTAATAAAATTAGGGATCCGTTTTGATACAAACTGAATACTTTTTTTAAAAAAGAATTAAATGTAATATATGTTGGCTTTTTCGTTGATTTTTAACCTTTTCTCGAAAACGAATGAAGTTATTCTAAAATAGATCCCTAAAGTTGTTTAGAACATCCATAAGGATATTATAAGAAATTTCAGGTCAAAAAATTAATTTTTACAAAAGGAGTAGGATTTTAAAATTTTCCCAATTTTCTTCAAAAATTAAAATTTTTAAAATTGTGTAAATAATATATGAAAATTTTCATCTGGTATCATTTTCTTGAATAGAAACATTGTATAAAATGCTAAAATATAATTTTTAAATACGTAAATAAAGGAATTTGCTCAAAGGGTACCAAGTCTCCCTAAGTGATACACAGTTTAATGAAAAACTTAGACTTATAAATAGGAGGCATAACTCACAAATTCTTTCTTAGAAGTTGACAAAATAAAAATAAAAAAAGATTAATATCTCTTTTTTTCTCTCCCGGTTTTCTGTTGTTACTTTCATGTATGTTGAAAAAATTTATATCATCTGGAATTTTTGAAAGTATAACCTCTATTAATCGCTTTTTAGAACCGTAATATGGATTACGTCGTATGCATACATATATGTATACTCTTAAGCTTTCATATTAAAAAAAATCATATGATTTTTTTTTTCGCATTTAAACTGTATTGAGGGACATTTCGAAATGTATATATAACAAGTTCATTTTTTTTTTGCATTTTATAACAAAATTTTCTTTCACAACTGATATTAAGGCAGACATAATATAAAATTTTCTGCGTTTTAATCTAAAAATTAACTAATAATGAATGTAATTATACCAGACACAGATATAAACAATGTGCAGTTTTAAAAACTATTCTATCTTAAAAAAATGTTTTAGTTTGAATTTAATTTTTGATTTTGATAGTTTTTCATCAAAGATTCCTTAATTTATTTATGCCATTTTTACATCTCTTTTAGTGATTCATTTTGAAATTTTCTTAGAGAGAGAAAAAATTTCATGTTTATCGAAGAATTCATAAATGAAAACCATAAGAGTATTTTTATAAAAGTAAGGCATTTGTGCTTAAGATACATGTTTATATATTAGATTTTAGATCTGGCTTGTAATAGTTAAAATATAAGTTATATATGTAATAAAGTGGATTTCTTGAAAATAGTTTTCCAGTAAATATAAATAATCTGATAAAATTGCACAATTAATAAATGTAATGAAATTAAATATTATCTGTAAGTTTTGAAAAATTTAAACACAAACATTTTAGAAAAATGTACATATCCCATGTTTATATATATTAATCATAACATAAATTATGACTAATTACTAAATATAATATAATATACACGCGCATTAATAAGCCTGAATGATAAATAATTTCTTTAACACACACACAGACGCCAACAGTAGTCTCTGAAATTGCTCTAAATTCGTTTAGTGTCTTAAAAAGACTTGATAGATAAATATAGTTATGAAAATTAATACACATTCAAACAAATTTTAAAAGAGGTAAGAACAAATAGTAACACGTATGTTGCAATAGTCGTGCATGTATGAAATTGAAATACAAATAACAAATAAATCTTTCAAAATAATACTCTCTACAAACTAAAAGTTGAAGCAAAAAATATAAATTAAAATTTCCCATAGAGAAAAAAAAACTAATCATTTTTCTACAATATTTTTAAGGATATTGACTGAGAGAATAAACTAAACCAATTATTAACAGTATATATACCTACATTTCTCAAAATATGTATTTGTTAGCTTTATTATTAAAACAATAATATGTCGAAAATATATGAATAAATGTCTGATAGAATTTAGTTATGTGATTACTATTATTTTTAGATTATATATTCTCTATAATTTAAAAAGCTGTGTGCTCCAAAAAATTAAAAGTTAAAAACAAATATTTAAATAAATTTATAAAAAATTAAAATATATTTAGAGACTTCATATTGCATATTAATTAAGGTTTACGTTACAGAAATACTAAAATCAGATTACTTTTCTTATGTAATGTGTATAAAACCCCCTAAGAAAACTTTACTGATCTCAGCTTTTACCTATTTAACATTCCCAAGCCTTAATGCCGAGAAAGATTAAATTCCTGCAGACATTTTTCCATTATTACAACAGGCAGAATTTTCTGAAACGGAAAACTGTGCTTTAGTTTCAGGAAAAAAATAATGCATCATTCCTTTATTTGTATTTGCATTTTTTTTTCATATTTAAGTCTGCGGATTGCACTAATTTGATTTTGCTGTACGGTTTTCCAAAGTTTAATTTCATGTTACTATTAACTAGAGATGAAAAAAACAAATATATTTCCCGATATTGATTTTCGTATAATATTCAAACATTTATTATTATTTTATTAATGCAAATAAAAAATGGAATTATTTCTTTCATAATTGTCTTAAGTTTGTGTGAGTCTAGCATAAATATCGAAGCATTTAGAATTGGATATTTTTAATATGATAAAATCTGATGATTTCTTTCTTAATGCGCTTTATTTTTGACACATATTTCATAAAAGCACAAATATATTTATTAAAGTTTAACCTTATAAAATATGCTTAAAATTCATTCATTTTTGTAATAAAAAATGAAAGTATTCGACATCTTTGAACTACAGGTTGATTCAAAATTATAGTGACCAATTTTAAAAGCGTATAACTATGTATGAAAAATTTTAATCACTTTACTGTCAGTTATATTTTCAAAAAGAAACGTTTACATTAGCAATCTAACTCTTTTTATTAGTGGGAATAAATTTTAGACTCCGAAATTATATCTTCAAACCGAAAGCAAAATTTTACAGCTTTTGAAAGATGAATGCTCAAATTCTGTTTAAATAAAGCATTTAAAAATTAGAAAGACATTTTACTAATGGACTACCACCTAAACAAAAGTAAATAAAATTTAGCCGGCAGTAAAAAGCTGCAGGGGAAAAAAGTGGATGGAAGAAGTCCTCGTGTAAAAAGAAAATTAAGTAGCTGAAAATACTTATCGCTGTAGAATATCCTCTGCCTCAAAGAATATTAGCAAATAATCTACAGGTATTGCAATCGATAATTTGTCGTCAGATAAAGAAAACTGACTACAAAAAAGCGAATTAATCAGTCTGCCTTCAAATGTCTGTTAAGACTGTAAAAAAACAAAATAAACTTTATTGGCCTCTATATTTATTGTTACTCAAAGCTAGATACAAAACATGGATAACCTCGTATGAAGCACTGTTTCATCTGTCATTCACAACGCCAAAACAAAAATACAATATATTCCACGCTAAAAAACGTTCCAATGACGCAGCTGTTTTGCGAAAAGCAAGTTGGTCGTCAGGTGTTCTCGTATGGAAGGAAATGTCCTCTCAAGGCTAAACAAAACCTTTTTTTGTAGAACCAAAAGCTAAAACTGATGTTAAATGCTATCAGAATAAAGTTGTGAAAAAAATTATATAAAAAAAGTAACTAAACGTCTTTACTCTCAAGGAAACTTTGTTTTTCTCTAAGATTCTGCACCAAATCAAAATGTAAAATCAACTATAAAAAGGCCGATGGATTAAAATATATTTTTTCTTCCACCTGAGAAATAACTACCACCATCCTTTGACTATGTTACTTAAGATTATTTTTATGGGGATTCTTCAAAAAACAATTAAACAGACGTAAAGTAAAAACACTCCAAATGCTTCAAAAAGCAATCGAACAGAAAATTTGAAAAATATCTCCAAAAATGGCCAAGGGTCTATTTAGGGTTGGCCGAAATGTTTATGCAAAGTGTACTATGTTAAAGAAAACCACATTGAAAATAGCATGTAAATAACTTAATTTGATAAAGAATTATGATCCTCTGAAATTGGTCACAATATTTATGAATCTACCAGTGTTTGTTAATCATGAAAAGAGAGAGAAGTATTGATTTCATCATCACTTTTATTCATCAAATTAAAATGCATCAGAAGTACAAAACATTAGAGTTTGCATTTTCTTTTAAACCCAATGAATTTATTTCTCCTTTATTTTTATCGGTGTTTTTACTTAGCATAAATTAATTCAAGATTCATTCTATTATTTTAATTCATTTAAAAGTGAGTAAACTTTGCAGAGATCCATCAATTTAATGTATGCATTCAGAATTTTACTCACGAGTTTTACCCATAATTAGTTGCAAGGAATGTGCATATAATTATTCAAAGATAATTTCTTGTCAAACTTTAGTTTCTCGAAAATTTACTGCATCTTGATATTAACGTTTTCCTTAACATTAATTCTATAAATTTTATCAGTCAAATGAAAAAAAAATATTGATAGATAGAAGATAAATATATCCTGTGTATTTATAAAAACTATATTCTTCACACACATATAAGGAATATAAGTAATCTATTTTTATTTTTCTTATCTGCTTTTTCATCTGTCATCATTTCTCTTACGTAATAAATATTAACATTTGAAAGCAGTTCTGAAACTGAATTTACTTACTGAGATATTTTTTGTTGTTTTTAGCCTCATTTATTTCTGTTTCCAAAAGTCTCCACGTATTTTTATTCTACACCATTCCTTCCGAAATCGATTCGCATTTTCTAAAATTGGTATCAAAGCCACGTTTCTTTCTAACTAGTCTTGGGGATACGACCGATTATAGAAACACAGCTTCATCTGTCTTTCTTTGCTCAGATATACGTCGACGTTTCTGAGAATTTCTTGTAGCTCTGAAACTTGGTTCAAAAGTGCTGAAGCAGCGAAGATGTAAAACAAGTATCAAATATGCATGATATTTGAAAGAATGTGCGATTTTTTTACGATCAGTCACAAATATTTATTTCTTCTCACGATGCTTCCCAGATAAAATTGTTCCCTTCATTGAAATTTAATATCTAACACATCCATATAATATTTTTGAATTAAACCTTTGTTCCATAGTGAAATTCTTGACAATGTATTTTATCTCACTTTGAAACATGTAACAATCCTATTCCAAGCAAACAGCCGTTTTAGCTTCACTTTTCTCAGTCTATCTATAAGTATCTAGTTTATTATCCATCAGTTTGTACTATCGATATGTATTTTTTAGTTTATTCTACTATGTAAATTTCATTCAAAATCATTAGTTAGGGGAATTAATAATGATTATTTTAAAAATCAAAATCGAAAAAGCATAAAATAAAAATAATATTTTAAATTTAAAGCCTTTCAAAGAACAGGCTTAATCTACAATGGGAAAATTATTGCATAATATATATATATATCCACAATGGTGTGCAAAAATTAAGGACGAGACGGTTTTTTCAATATAACTTTGTACAAAAGCTTTCCAAATCAACACATTTAATACCGTAAGATCCCCAATACGTAAGGACATGTGTAATGTAAGCAACACTTACTAAAAGAGAAATCAGAGGGATAAAAAAGAAGCTTAATTGAAAAAGTAGCATGGAGAGCAATGCGACTGAAGGCCGAAACATCCCTGTCATGGGTGTCCAGCAAGAAACATCCGGTCTTTAGTAGGGGATATGATCTCCCTGACTGCTAGGCAGGTTTCACAACGTCTGCCCATGCTGAGAATGAGGGTGTCAATGAGTTGTTAAAGCATTGCTGCCCATTCGTCTTGCAGCGCCAATCGAAGCTCCCGAATCGTTACTGGTGGTATGGTACGAGCTGCCAAGCGTCTGCCTAGAAAATCCCATACATGCTCGATGGGATTGAGATCCGAGATCGTGCCGGCTAATCCATACGTTCAATATCCTCACTCTCTAAGAGCTGTTCGGCAGCTACTGTGCGATGACATGGCGCATTGTCGTCCATGAAAAGGAACTGCAGACCCATAGCGCCTCTAAAAAGATGCACATATGGAAGAAGAATCTCGTTACAATAACGGGTCCCGTTGACTGAACCTGCGTCGAAGATGTGAAGGTCTGTACGACAACCAAGCATGATTCCTCCCCAAACGAGAACACCGCGACCTCCATACCTGTCCCTTTCAATGATGTTCGAGGGATGATTGCGGCTTCCCCGCTCTCTCCAGATGAGTATGCGATGAGAATCGCTACTCAAACTGAATTTGCTCTCATCTGTAAAGAGTACTCGTCCCCATTCATTGTCTCTCCAATTCCGGTGTTCCCGGCAGCACAGAGAACGCCTTCTCCGATGGGCAGGCGTTAAAGGTACACACCGTACAGGGCGTCGTGCAAACAGACCACCTCCGTGCAGTCTTCTGGCCACGGTAAAACGCGATATTGGTCGTCCAGTCACCTGTGTCGTGTGTCTAGCGATTTCTCCCGCTGTCTGCCGTGTGTTTCTTCTGACCTGTAAGACAATGTACCGGTCATCTGCGGGTGTGGTTCCTCGTGGACGACCTCTACTGAACCCCGGATAGCTGTTCCTGTAGTTGGAAATTGTCTCCAAAGTCGTGAAACGATGCTGTGAGCAATTCCGAACTCTGCAGTCACACTGCAGCCTTCCTCCAATTTCCCAATGATTCGACCTCGGGTAAAAGAATCCAGATGTCATCTAACAGATTGATCATTCGCCATTTCTCGCTGAGGCAGCAACTCGGTGTGATTTAACCGCTATACGGCGTGCAATCTCTTTGCCAGAAATACTGAACTTACACCGACAACATGCTTTATACTACTCAGAAACTCCCCCATTACGTCTACCTGCAAATCTACGCATGTGCTACCGTGCATCCCCTTACTTAATCTCCTGATTGGTCTTTCTATCCGCTCTGCCTCTTCGTTCAGCTGATATGCTAATTTTTCGACTTCGTCCTTAATTTTGGCGCACCAATGTATATATATGTAAGGATAATTAAATTAGATTAAAAATTGAATTCCCTATCTAGCACTTAACTCATATTTTCCTTTTTCTTCTTCAAATATCAAACTTATCATCCATTTATTTCTTCCGAACATATGGCCTAGTCAATAAACATGTCTAATTCCTGATCGTTAGATTTAATAACCATGTAGGTCAGCATTAATTTTCAAAGACAATCATAAAATCCGTGATACTTACCCCATTGGTGTTTTAAAGTGTTAACTTCCACTTAAAACCCACCATAGCGTGTTTTTCCCCCTGCTCTTAACGTCAGAATATATGTACTAATTCTAGAATAAGGACCGTTTTTAAAGCTAATTCTGGCTCAAAACATGACAGAATTAAAACCGGCAGGATTCTATCTGCGAATAAATTTCGTATTTCAAAGCAAAACTTATATTTTTTGCAAAACAATTTTAATATAAAAACGAACACCAACGACCGTAATAACATATATGGAGAATTTGATAGAACACCGACGGTGCTCTAAATATCTTTGCTGAAGACGCCGGGTTGCCGAAATTAAAAGGAAGGCTCTATGGTATGGAAAAAGAAGAAATGCGAGTTTAACCCTGAGAAGAAACCGCTTTTACCGCCGAACGATATTTCTGTTTTTGCTTTAGAGGCCAGATTATCGCGAATGAAAGAAACAAACTTCTAATGCCTAAGAAAAAAAAGTAGGGAAGCGTGAATCCTCTATCCCCGTGAAGAAAGACGTAACTCCTTTCGCCAGAGAAATAAAAAAAATCTTCTTCGCCGGAATGTCTGTACAATAATACCGTTAATTTGCCCACCATCGAATATAATAGTGGACGAAAAACAGCAAATGCAAAATTGAGAGACCAACATCGAAAAAAATACTAAATCAAATCATTGGACAACAACATGTGGATTAATTACCGTTCACCAAAAATTTTGCCGCTAATAAGTAAAGGTCAGTGAAATTATTAGTTTTCTTTTTAATAAGATGGAAGTGACTGAGTTTTGATGAACAAAGCTTTCAGAATAATAATAATATATATGATATGATATTTAATTTTTATAATATAGTTGTGTTAAATGAGATAGTCTTTGTATTTTAATTGAGAAAACAAAGGTATAGGATTTGTCTCATACAAAATTTTGAGAAATTTTAATATACTTCTCATAATTTTATCTTAAGATGTCAAATGAGCTAACATTTATGATAGAAATTGGTGTTTTAAAGTTGAAAGATATAAATTAAGTTTTTAGAAAAATGGCTAATGTACTAATACTTGTGATATTGATTTTTATGAGAAACAAAAGAAAAGTCACGTTGCATTCTTTTTCTCCGCTGAATTTTAGTGTTTTGTTAATCATTTTATTCAGTAGTAACCTTATAGCGTGTCATTTAAATTTTTTTTTATTTTGAAATTGTGTGTTTTGATATACCGGCCATATATCAAGACTCACTATTTCTCAAATTTTTTTTTTTATCTAAATTTAAAATTAATTTAATAGCTTGAAGCTTACTTTTGGGTATTATACAGTGGATAAGGGAGAATGCAATCATTATAATTTTGTATGTCTTGAAACACTAAGAGGACAGATGTGGTTAGTTTGGTATGTACACCTCTTATCGTTTTCTTATCAGCATCCCTGAACATCTGTGAGTTGATCACGCAGATTTCTCAGAGAGATGTGTTCAAAAATAAGTAGTGTGATACAGTTTATATTAGTGAATGTGTGATGTAAGTGAAAGTCAAAAATTTTGTCTATGAAACGAGTACTTAGAAGGTTACGGATACATACAAAATATTGTATGCGATATTGTTAAGTTACAGTGAATATTGCGAAACTATTACATAAATACTAAAGGTTATAATAGAAGAAAGTCCACATTTCCGACTCACAAGTATTTAAAGAAATATTTTATTCTTATAACTCTTATATTCTTTTATTCCTATATTCTTATAATTTTTATATTTTTATATTTCATAACGCATATGAAGCAAAATATTGTTTATTGTGTTGAATATTGCATATAAGTTGTTGCACTCCTTTTTTATATTATTAATAGTATCATTTTATTTTAGTGTCTATATTTTTCCTTTATCTTTTTAAAAAATGTATTTCATATATGCAAAATTTTGTGTAACACTATAAGGTATTACTACGATAGCGCCAGAGTAAATTTTTGAACGAAATTAGTATCTTAATATTTGTATGATACCATATATTTTTATATCTTTTGTCTTATTGTATGATATGATATTATTTTCCAATATAAACCTTTTTTTGAAAATATTATCTGCTAACTATGTATTCTGGATGTCGAAAAGATTTGAACAAGCTTATCTTCAGTTATATATACTGAAATTCATTTTTATCAATTAATATTTTGGAAGTGTCATTACTGTGTTTGTTGTTATAGTTTCGTTTATTTTAGAGCATTTTGATTTTTGTATTCCTATTACTTAAATAGTTCTACTAAGGGTAATATGCGTTTCCAAACGATGTTATGAATTGTTTTGTTTTTGTTGAAAACTGATTAATTTTGTTAAGAGAGAAAAACTACGCCATGACTCCTTTTTAAAATTGGAGACAAATCTTAGGATTATAAATTAGATTAAAAATTAAATTCCCTACCTAGCATTTAACTCATATTTTTTGTTTCATCTTCAAGTATTAAACTAATTACCCATTTATTTCTTCCGAACATATGACCTAGCCAATAAACACGTCTAATCTTAGATTGTTAGATTTAATAGCCCTATGTGTCAGTATTAATTTTCCAGTACAATCATAAAATCTACGCTACTTACCCCATTAATGTTTTAAGGGCTACCCCCACTTAAAACACATCGCAGCGTGTTTTTTTCTCCCGGCTCTTAACGTCAGAACAGATTTACTAAGTCTAGAATAAAGACCTTTTTTAAAACTAAGTCTGATTCTGGCTCAAAACATAACTTATATACATATATATCCCTGTAAGACCCGAATTATTTTTATCTTTAAATATTAAATTATTCTGGTTATTAATATTATAAGAACCCCAGTGACACTGTAAAAAATAATGAACAAATTCTCGCTCAACCCCCTGGAACGTAGACGATAACACGCACGATCCTGCGGGTTGGGCGTTATCTGTGAAACAGGTCATCTAAGAAATTTTAAGAATTATACATTTTTAACTCGAAGTTGATAGAAGAAACATTCTTACTTTAACTAAAATTCTTACAAACAAGGAAATTATTAATGTATGATTAACTCATTTATTAAGTCATTATTTATTTACTGTAAAAATCTTTTGTTTTGTTTTTGACAAGTATAAAAACCATTGCATTTTTCACAACATGTTTTCGATCTGCTTTCGTAGATTTCAAATCTGCGCTTGCGAGGCCTTGAAATGTCATCAACACATTGCAACAGCTAAAACAAATAAATGAACGGGCTTAAGAGACTTTTATGGTAAAGAATGATCCAAAATTGTTTTTCCATTTCAAATATTTCCATGTTTTTCTTCATTACTCTCATCTGAACTTCATTCTCATTCTAGTATATGTGATTCGTATGTTTTGTTCGCAGTATTGTCATCACCCGAAAGATCACTAAGTTCTGATGGAAGTTCAATCTGATTTATTCCTCAATTGCAAAATTTCTTGTGTGAGAATTCTTCTCCTTTAAGACAACTGAAAAAAAAAATTGGTTAAAAGTTAGCATAGTATTCCATGAAAATTAATAAAATGCATGAGAGAATTTTATTATTTTGAAAAAATAAATAAATTATTTAAACCACACCAGAAAACCAAAATTTGTTTTTTTGGGGGGAAGAGATATGGATGCAGATATCTGTGTAAATGATGGAAATTACATACCCCTCATAAAATGTGTGAAAGAAAAAATTAATTGCAATAAAATGCCAGAGAAAGAGAAAAGGGACTCGTCCATGGTAAGCCGCAAAAATTATGTTATTAATTATATAATAATAGTTTCGCTTTTGTTTAGGTTTATATATCAACATTATTGAAGTGGAAAAGAAAACTGAGAGATAGAGAGACATGGCAAGAACGTACCTTTATATTTGCAACGACTCAAGTAACGCCCAACCTGCACGATCGTGTGGGTAACAAAATCCCGAGTGCTAAAAGCAACATTAATAAAGTATAGTTAATTATTTTTCTATTTTAAAATTATTTATAGAAAAATTTGTATCTAAGCAATTAAAAATATATTAATATTTACCTTTTTACGACACATAAAAATAAGAAGTGTTTTCGTTGCATTTGAAAACAATGCTGGATATGACAG
The DNA here is from genome assembly GCA_019973935.1 of Trichonephila clavipes. NCBI lineage: Eukaryota > Metazoa > Arthropoda > Arachnida > Araneae > Nephilidae > Trichonephila > Trichonephila clavipes. The sequence continues at coordinate 98,383 of BMAU01002771.1, read as the reverse complement.
CTGAAAGTAAAACATGGACTACAACCATCCTTAGTTGATAAAAGTGATACTTTACACTTTTTGCAAACACTCTCAATCGTTGGATTCGGGATTTTCTTACATACGACTATTCAAGAAGAAGAAACGTATGAGAATATCTCATCCGTACGATCGTGAGGGTTGGGTCCCTAAATGGATATATATATATATATATATATATATATATATATATATATATATATGTGTGTGTGTATTCATGGTTTTTAAGTATCAAACATTTGAGAGAAAATTTTATAGAATAAATATAAAATTTTACAAAACACAAAGCTATTTACTTTGTATGACACAAGCCCAACTGAATTTATTGTTCCCTTTGAAAATATGTAACTGATTATGACATTTATGCTCCCATTGTAATCAGACTTGGTTATTGGCGACCTCAAAAACTAACTTTCGCCATGTCCGCTGTCTTATGCAGAAATTTTTGTAGAAAAATCATCAGAATTGTTATAAAATTCTTAATTATTTGATTGTACTTCAATTATTCCTTGAATTCTTTACTAAACTCAAACTAATATAAATACAGGGAAGGATAGAAAGTCGCATAACTTGTGCATGGGATTCACTATAATCTAATACGAACTATAAGACATATTTATCTCTACTTTAACCCTCCAACCGAACAGCACGGATATTTCTGCCCTACTAGAGAGGCTTCGAAAACGGACCACACTGAATTTTTCGTAAGGCCGTGGACTCACCAAAAATGAACCAAACTGATTTTTTCATCCTCAAATCATGTGTTCAAAAACGGTAAAGCCGTGTTTTTTCGAATTATTTTCCCCCCTTTAAAGGTTTAGTATCTTGAAAGATAATTAGAGACGGTCGGGGAGACACAATGGACATTTATGGGAAGTTTTATGGCTCAAGGAGAGACAGGTTCTTTCCCCTGCAGCAATCGTAAAAAACTGGGAAGAATTTCTTTAAACCCTAAAGTGCACGGAAATAATTGCAAGTCAACGAGTTGAGAATTCTCATTTTTTTCTTTACCTTAAAATTCTCAAATGGAATTAAGTTTTTATAATGTATGTCTAAGTTTTTAAAAAATATCTGTAGTATTTAAATTCAAATTATATATTAAAACATTGAGGATAATTTACTGTTTCATTTTTTCTTATTTTAATCAATATTTTCAGGAATTTTTTAAAAAATGATTATTTTGTTATGTGTCAAAAAATAAAAATAAGGGCTCAAAATTTAAATTTTTTAAAATTCGGACACTTCTAAACATGAATAATTTTTAAGCTTCTGTATTACATTATTTGAAAAAAATTTTATGCATTGTTAAAAAAAAAAATCCTATTTAAATCTTTTTTGTTTTTCATGATTTTAAAGCCAGGTATTCAGGGCATCTTACATAGAATCAATTCCTTGTTTTGTATTGTTCAGATAAATTATATTTGAATTTTGAATGTCTGAACATTAATTTCATTCAAAGAGAACTTTAACTGCAAGCTTATATTTTTGAACTTGAATCTTCAAATAAAGAGTATTTAAAAGCATCTGGACAAATTTACAGTTAATATTTGCGCATATAAATAAATATAAAGTTCCTTTTTAAATTCAAGTTAAAAAATATATATTTATGCATAATCCCTCATCATATTCATGTTCCATTAGTGGTTGACTGAAGAAAAGGTTATTAAAATTTGGACATTTTTTATAATCTTAACCATGCAAAACTAGGAATTTTGTATTAGCTCCACTAAAATTCTGCATTGGAATTTCGAAAAAGATATTTATGCGTGTCTCACATACTCAGTTGAAAAACATATATTTACCATAAATACTAATAATTCTTTGGATATTTAAAATTATCATTATATTAATTTTTTAATATATATATATATATATTCGCGACTTCTAATATTTTTTCAAGTATTTCTTAAATTTCATATAATTTAATTAAGTGAGGGGATATTAAAGTCGCACTCTCTCTCTTCTCTACTGAACTTCTTGAGGGATTTTGGCGACGGTCTTGTGGCCGGGGTATCAGGTGGTCAATGTATCGAATCATGGTTGGCATGTCTCGAGTTCGAGCCCAGTGCCACAAAAGACCCGCCGTGTAGGGCAGCGATGCACGTTAAATCTATCGAGAGCTGAAATTTTCTCTCGTTGGTGTGGTGTGGTAGTTAGGAGAGGGGTGCCAGCTCAGGTGTCGCCCTCGTCATTTGATCATTTTTCAAAATTACGAGGTCCATCACTAAAATCCCTCGTGTAGCTGAACAGTGCGACGTTAATATTCACTCACTTGGCGACGGACCTCGTAATTTTAAACCATGGTAAAGTGACGAGGATGACGCTTGAGCATCGCTCCCTTACACGGCGGATCTTCAGTGGTGCTGGGGTCGAACTTATGACGCGTCAGCTACGAGTCCGTTACTTTGACCATTAGGCTACCGCGGCCTCACAATGTGGTTGAAAACTGCATGTTATGAGTAAAAATATGCTGAAACATTTGATGAACTTATAATAGATTTTTGCATAGAAGATAGATGTGTGATATGCTAAAAGGACAATATGTAAAAGTTATGAGAATATCGATGACAATTTTTGAAAAATTGAATTTAAATTTCAGTTTGAAACTTATTCGTTTTTTTTTTCGCATTTAATATTAAATAGTCGCGATAACAAATTAATAGTTTAACGCATTCATTGATTATAAAATATAAAGGTATAAATGACATTGTTGGGAATAATAAATTTTTATAGTTTTGAATTCAGACTTCTTTGCAGGAGTGTAGACTATTAAAAGGCTGATGTAGAAGTTAGAAAACTAATATTTAAAATATATGGAAAACACTATCTGCAATTCCATGATCTTGAGCAGAACACGGCATTTTTACTTAGTAGGGCAGAGTAAGCATAAGGTAGGAGCTTGTGGAGTAAACAACCAGGCCTCTTAAGTTTTGGCAGGTAATGAACTCCCATTTGTTGCTTTCTCTCTCAGTAAAGAATATAAAAATAACAAATACAAAAAATAAGTCATGTAAAATTTTATATATTTTAATAACAATGAATTGTGAACTTAATTTCCAATTCATTGTCACGAGTTGGCAGTAACTACGGTACTCTATCGACCATACTTCTTATATATATATATATATATATAAAAAAGAATTACGGTTGATAGAGTACCAATAATTTTAACTCAATTTTATATTTCGTTCTCGTAAACTTTACTCCTTTTAAAACATGTATTGCCAAAATACTCTCCTTTTGTATATTTATAAAATTTTAAAAATATAATGGTTATCTTACCCAACATTTTAAATCAGGGTGGCAACTGTGTAGCTATGATGTGCTAAACCAATCTGTCAGTATCATTCAGCGTGCCACATAGTAGGAAATTTTTGAAATCCTTCGATTCTTACGGTAATATTTGCAGATTTAAAGAATAGAGGGGTAAATTTAGATTTACAGTTTTATTTTATATTAATTATGGATCAATAAAATACATTTATTAACATAAAAATAAACAATATAAAATGTTACTATTTATTCAACAAAGATAAAAAAAAATTAAAAATATATGTTTCCAACATATTTATTTAAATAAGAAATAGACAAAGTGAAATATAAATTATTCCCTTCATTACAGTTAAATAAAAATTGTAATGCTAATTAACTCTTTCACCACTCTTCTTTCATATCGCAAAACCAGGGGTATAATGCGTGACACGATTCTGAGCATTCAGTTGTTAAACAATTTCTTTGCGAAGTCGAAATATTTTTCATATTAGGAAAGATTTTTTACTTTGATATGCCGAATCATAAGTGGAAAGCAGAGTTCATGCAATTTTCTTTTTTCAACAATTAAATCCCCTAGCAATAACATTAAATTATTTACAAAATAGCTGTAAATTTATCCTTAGAATTATCTTTCAGATTATTTTGTAGTTCCATAAATGTCCATAACTCTCAGAAGATGTTTGTCAAATAAGGTCTATTATTAACTTCCATCCACTCAAGAATTGACAAATTTGTAGAGTAGTGCTGAGTGCCACTAAGAATTGTACCACGTGCCACAGGTCCATAGATTGCCAACACGTTTTAAATGTTCTTATTAACTAACCATCTCCTATTCAAACACAATTTATATAATAAAAAATGGTTTTCATTCATTTTGTAGGGAATTGTATTAGATTCAACCATAAGTAATTTTGTGTATCAAAAAATTACATTGTTTCGGGATCCCCCTTAGAGCAAAATGAAAGGAATTTGACATAATTATAGTAAGTTTCTCTAAAAGGGAAAACGTTCACTTTCAAAATACACTTCATAAAGTCGTTTTAGGTGTACGAAGTTATATTCACTATTATTCCTAAAATAAATTTTGATATTTTGTTTTTTCGTTAAGTTTTGAAGTTATTTCTTCAAATATACTTCTCCATTACATTTCTTTCAAACTTGCTATTTTCTTTTTGCGGCCACGGTAGCCTGATGGTCATGGTTATGAACTCGTGTCCAGTGTTCGAGCCCTGGTACCACAAAAGTTTAGCGTTGAAGAGGAGCAGATGCACGTTAAACACGTCGAGGTCAAAAGTCCTCACGTTGGTGTGATGTGGAATTTTGGAAGGGGAGTTATCAGCTCAGATATCGTCCTCGTCACTTAACCGCGGTTCAAAATTACGTAGTCGCTCGTCAGTAGCCACCGTGTTGCCTTAGAATGCAATATAAACCCTTGACGTGTGCACTTGAGTTAATTCGAGTACGCTAAACAGTTCCAAATATGCACATTAGATATAATTCAAACGAGGTCGCATTTTATGCTGCTGTAATTCTCTCACTCAAATATCAGCGAGGGCGGTCTGCACTTGTGATATTTAACTGTTGTTTCTTATATTTACGATTTAATCGTGAAACATCAAAAACTTGGATAAATATTTGTATAAAAATTAAGGGAAAAGAAATTCTTAGATTTTGGAAGCAAATTACTATAGAAAATATGTTAGGGAATATTTACAAGATATTTCACGACTCTATCCTGAACAGGAAAAACGCCTAAGGGATTAGAATACACTCTCATCTTCAAAATAAAAAATCTGAGAAAAACACATTTAAAATTTGTAAAGGCATAAAAAAAATTCCAATGCCTGTAAAGCTTTAATTTTTTAATATGTTACTATCCAACTTATGTTCTACATGAAAATTCTACTTGAAATAAATATGACTGAAGATATCTTTTCTAATTCAAAATTTTCTTCGACATAATATTGATAACAATTGTTAATTTGATCAATTATTCCGTTTTATCAGAACCTTATATATTCTCAAGAGTTTTAAATGCAAAATATTTGTACAGAAAACAGTAGTGATACGAACGTAATCCAGAAATCACCAAGATTGTAAATAATATTTTTTCTCAGTTCCCCATCGTGGCAGGTAAGCAAGTTTAAGTTTTTGTTGCATGACTTTAAAATACTGTAATGTAGTACTACAATATATTTATTATAATGTAGTTTGTGGTACGTTAGGAAATATTTAGTTCATTCTGCAACATTTGCATTCTGTAGTCTAATTGTAATATCACCTGAAAGCTGGATTTTAGATTTACCATTTTCAGTCATATTCCATCCCTTTCAAGTATTATTTATCACAGTAGCCTGCGTACATTTTGGTCATGGCATTTTTCAAAAGGAAAAAAATAATGAAAACACAGTAAAGAGCTTTTAAATTATATAAACTATGTGTCAAAAAATAAATTGGTCTTTAAATCAATCTTAATTAAGTAAATGTGAGAAAACTCAAAACTTAAAAACATAAGCAAACAGAAAGGATTTTAGAAATTAAAATTGCAGTTAATAGACATTTCACACGAAATAATGGATTGTGTTAAAAAAAAAAATATTTTTAAATAATTCAATCTAGGAAATCAAAAATGCTTTAAAATGAAACCGAATTTAAAATCAATACTCAGAAAATTAAAACTTATTAAAACCTAATTGGTTTTTTGATCAGAAATTGAGCAAGTTTTCCAAATATATGAAATATATATTTGCAATAAATTGGGAGAAGTTTCTGTTGGCCGTGAAGTGGAGAAAATGTCCATTTCACAATCCTCACTCTAGGCCACTGCTGTGAATGAGAAACCTCCCCTTTCGAACAAGACAGAAACCGAAAAGCAATAAAATCATCCCCTGCAAAACCATTTGAGGACCTCCCGCAGTTTTAAGGGGAGAAGACATAAAACTGCGGTGCGCTTTCGAAGCAGTTCGCGAAATTCACCCGAAACGTTTTCGCTACCACTAGCTTTGAAAAAGTAGACCGCTTTCGAAGTGAAATTCAATTAGCGGGTCATCCACTCAGAGGGTTAACAATGTTTTGAAAACTGAGTTTATAATTGGGGAACGCAAATTTTTGTAAAGTGTGTATGGCTGGATGTAACTTATATGAATTTGAATCAAAAGCCTTTTGATGGATAATTTAAGACTACATGTTGATAGTTCCCAATTAAAAGAGAGTAAATTATTAGAAGATTAATAATTTATTTTGTGTCTTACTGTAGAGTCTACAGTAAGACATAAAATAAGTGGTCTTCAGGGGTCTACAGTGTACACCAAATTTTATGTGTCTACATCGTAGCCCACTAAAATTACGTTTAGCTTAACTTAAATTTGCTCGATTATTTTCCTTTCGTCAAAATTTATATTTCTCCCAGATAAATTATTTCCTTCTCTCGTGAATTCCTATAAACTTGAAAACAACTGTTTTTTTTTTATCGTTTTATAACCAGAATACGTCACTGAAAATGATGAACATGTCTTTATGGCAAAAGTAACGACAACCACAACATTGGGTATTTAATGAAACACAAGCTTCATCTTTCTACTCTTTGGCATTGTTATTATAAAGACATGATAAAGTATGCAATAAAATAAGTTGTTAAGGACAGACTGGTAAACGAAAGCAGGACAAATCTGACAACTAATAACAGTGTGGTTCCGCTTCATATTAAGAGATTTGGTGCGTTAAATAAATATGATTTCTATTTTCTTTAAAGATCTAGTTGAAATCAATAGAACTAAAAGTATTGAGACAAAAACAAATAAAATAATATTAAATTTTTAATAGTACAATAATAATTGACAAATCAGAAAAATCTCCTTCCTACTCGTTTTAACCAATCACATCTCTTGTTACAAATGAGTCCCGTGATCTTCACTGCCAGTATAAAAGCAAAAATCATTTGTGCTCATGCCGCTTTGTCTTTTTGTTGGTCTTGAGAAATGTCGCCGCTGCTTGTGCTTCTGCTATATGTGTAGTGTCGCCATTCATTGTTTATTGTGTAAGATGTGAATGTTTGTGTGTCTCGCCATGTTTAATACACAATATTTCTTGCCACAAATTACTGCCTCAACAATCCCATCAATACAGAACATCAAACATCATAAATAATCATCGACATATCTACATAAGAGTAACCAACATGACTAGGCCTAAACTAGGCTACATATGTTTATATATATGTAAGGTTATTTAAATCAGATTTAAAATTAAATTTCATATGCAAAATTTAGCTTTCATTTTCCATTACACACACACACACACACACACACATATATATATATATATATATATATATATATATGTGTATATATATATATTATTATTTTTTTAACTATATTTATCGCAATAATGTATTAGTTAGAGATAAAGCTAATATTTTTTTCAAATTATTAAAAAAATTAATCACCGTATTGAACATGGATATCCCTGCTAACTTTCTTTGTAATTATATTTATAATGTTTTTTTTATGAAACAATTTGTATTACTGTAATTATTTACTGTTATTATGTTTTGTAATGATTTTTTAAATTTATACAATATCAAATTTATTCTACAATTATTAAATAGATGGCGCCACATGCTTATTAAATTTTTTAATATATATTTTTTGAGTTTATTTTATATTTTACACTAATTTTTATATGATTATGATTTTTATGATTTTTAAAAGTATATATATATATATATATATTTCTTATTATCGTATCGCAGTTAATTTTATGCGGTTCTGCTCTCACCCCTCGTATTTGGCGGGAACACGTTACTGCACTCTTGGCCATCGTTTACACTCCGAATTAGTAGGTTATGTTTTTGTTCCTATGTTATTTAGTTTAATGATTTTTTAATATTTAAATCCTACATATATAATTCTTTCCTTTCATCTTGGTACATAGTATGACAAATTACAGGTGAAGGTTGGCTGGCCGCAAAACTTGTTTAAACCTGCAATCCTGGTTCCGAAGGCCAGGAGTTTGTCATACTATGGGCCTTCTTCCTAATTTTAGTTATCTTATGTTCATAACTATATGTTTATTTTTATATTTTTGTTTATATATTTGTGTATATGAATATGTATGTATAAATTTATATATATGTGTATGTATATGTATATAATTACATATTGAAATTTTTATATTGGATTATATATATACATATATATATATATATATATATATATATATATATATATATATATATATAGCAGTAAATAAATTAAAAATAAGACTAATAAATCCTAAAACATCTTAAAGACAAACCGAAAGAAATAAGAACATGGGACCATTTGAAACCAAAAAAGAGAAATGTAGCTAGATTGGAAAAAAACTATTATGGTTTCCCGAGCTGTCACTGGCTTAGGACAGTGAAACACGGTTAAACAGTGTTTTGCGAGATCTCAACCTTCCATTTCAGCGGAAACGTTCGACATAATAGCGTAGGAGATAAACCAAGGCAAAGGCCCAAAACCCACGTGTGGTTGAATATAACATCAATAGAATAGAATTGGAAAATTAAATTACTATAGGAATCCGGATGAAATAGACAAATATAAATATGTATAAACAAAAATATTTGAAATACAGGTTAATAATGATTGAGACCATAAGTAATAATAATGAAAATGTGCGAAAAAGCTAAAATCTTACCCTATGTATTCCGATTCCAAAAGTATACTAACGTCAATCACGAAAAAAAGCACAACTAAAAATAATGGTGCCATCTATATATATATTTTAGTAACTAAACTTATTATAAGAAAATTAAGAATATTATACTATAAACTAATGGAACTGAATAGATTAAATAATAATCACTAAATAGTTATAACTTTGAAGACATATATTTATACACTCTGTCGCAAAAAAATATATGCACCCAGAAGAAATTGAGCTACATTCACGAAATTTGGTATGCATGTAGTGTATATGAAAATAAACAAATGATTAAAAATTCAGAACAAAATATCATTTTATTAAGCGGTTACAGCTTGCAAAAGGTTAAAAATCAGTAAGTAGTAAAGCCACCTCTGGCAGCTATACAAGCCGAAATTTGGCGTGGCATCGATTCAATTAGATCACTTATGACCCCCTGTGGAAGATCCTGCCATAGTCTTTGCATCTGCGCAGTTAATTTTCCTGTATCTCGGGACGGCTGCAGTTGCCTTCCCAGACATGCTCTATTGGCGAAAGATCTGGTGACCTGGCAGGCCATGGTAGGACGTCATATCCTTGAAGACATTGTTGGGAGAGTCGCGCAGTATGTGGACGAGCATTATCCTGTTGATAAATGGCACCTGGGCGACTTGATAGCATGGGTAGCACAATCGGCGTTAAAATATCGTCCACGTATCTGCGAGCTGTCAAAGTGCCTTGAAGGACCACTAAAGATGATCGTGTGTCCCAAGAAATTGCTCCCCACACTGTCACACCTTGTGAAATTGCTGTATGCAGCTCGACAATAAATTCCGGATCGGACCGCTGGCCGGTGCGCCTCCAGACACGTGTGCGGTGGTCATCAGCACTGAGACTGAATCGGGATTCATCACTGAAGATGACACGTCTCCAGTCTGTCACACTCCAAGTTGCCCGAGGTCGGCAAAAATCCAGTCAACACTGCCTATGATGTGGGGTCAGTGGTAAGCGTCTTAGCGGATGTCGGCTCCTCAAGCCAACTTCGGTCAGTCGTCTCCTTATGGTTTCTCTTGATGGCACTGGATGTCTGGAAGGAGGTAAGTGGCATTGAATCGATGCTAGCGACGTTGTTGGTGCCGAAGTGGCCACTCTTCTGATTGCACGATCCTCGCGATCATTTGTGTTCCTGGGACGTCCTGACCCTCCGCGACGGTACACTCTACCTTCTGTGATCCACTGTTGCCAACACCGAGCAACTACCATATCGCTCCGACCGAGGTGGCGGACGATACGTTTATTCGACCAACCTGCTTCTCTGAGGCCTATTATACGGCCCCTATCAAAGTCCGTCAACTGCTCGTACTGCCGCCGGTTACGTCTTAGAGGCATCCTAAGTCTCAATATCGTCTATCAAAGTCATCAGATTCGTTTGATAGCCGTACGGCGCTCGTACTCATGCTTTTAAACTCTCCCAGTTGCGCAACTAATATGCGCATAGCACACTTAGCCTTGTCTCATTGGCTTCGAAATTTTAATCATTTGCATATCTCTTACCAGACTACATTCTTGCCGAGTTTCGTGATTGTAGCTTGATTTCTTCTGGGTGCATATATTTTTTTGCGACAGAGTGTATATAAAATTAGCTGTATAATTATAGTCTTGGCAACTTTGACAGTATTTTGTATAATTATAAATTTTTAAATCTTCTTCAGATACTAAATCTTTATTTCTTTGTATATAATTTAGAATAATATTTCTAAAAATTGAATTGTGACGGGAACTATTCCAATAGGGCATCTCTTTTATCAAAAATATTACTTTTTAGCACATTATTTTCAACTTTTAATTGGAGATCTAGGAAGTTTGCTGACTCTAAATTGCAATTGATTTTTATTAATTTCAAGTACAGTGGATAATACTTTAAATTAGAGTAAAGTCAACTTTATTGCTGAAAATAATTAAATCATCGATTTATCTGAAAAAGTAACAAGAGTCTGTATCAATTTTTTCATTCTCGTAATAGTGTAAATGAAAATTAGCCAGACTATTATTTGCTGGGCCACCTCGAATATATATATATATATTCAAGTATTAAATTAAACACCCATTTATTTCTCCAAAGAGATTGCCCCAACACAAAGCACTTCTAACCTCAGATCAGTATATTTTATAGCCCTTTATGTAAGCATTAACTTTCAAGTATAACCCATAACTAAGAACGGTACTTTACATCTAGACATAAGTGGTAGAGTCACTTGGGGTCCTATTTCTCTCAGAGTAACATCTCTTGATGGGTAGCTGAATAAAACCGTTGACTTGAAACATGTCATATATATATATATATATATATATATATATATATATATATATATGTGTGTGTGTGTGTACATTAAATACATTTTTTGAGAACCATAAAAACATTTTTTATCACGAATTTTATGTAAATTTAAAATTGAAATAGATTTAAGAAGCCGAAATGTATCGTTATAATTTTAAAAAGTATACTCTTGTCCAAAATTAAGGACACAAACTCAAAATCTAGGAAATTGACGTGAATTATTCACTGTGTTGCCACGAAATTTGGCACATAGACATATTGTAGTGTGAGAAGAAATATAACAGCAAAACCGTATAGGAAAGATTTTAATTTTGAATTAAGATAAAGAATCTATCAAAAAGTGTGAAATCATGAATCAGAGATGAAGTATTTCACTCGTTAAATGTCAGTTTAATTTGAAGTGTTACTCCCGTGAAAATGTATGCAAGCTTCATAACGAACTGTCATACTGTTTATGATTTTGCCAATAAATATCTGTGGAAACAAAGCTCATTGTTCTTAAAGCCCGACTTTTCACTACTAGGGCGTCTTAGGAGAGGGGCTACGCTAATAAACAGCTTTTCCTAGACCGTCCCAAATGTGTTCAATAGAATTAAGACCCGGAGACCTCGAGGGCAGTATGCCCTTCCTAATGAAATTCATCACCAACGTGAGTTCTGTGTGGCTGCTCATTTTCGTTCATAAAAATGTAATCCGTGCCAATAGCACCCAGTTAAACCTCATGTCGGCTTCCATGATCTCATCCATATAGCTCTGTGAGTTAACAGTACTGTGATGCACAACTGTCCAACATTATGCCTTCACACACAAGGATTCCTTTACCACTAAATCTGTCGATTTTTGTTATTTACGAGGGATGAAAGTGAGCTCCACTTTCTCTTCAAGATGAAGACTCTAAGAGAATCACTTTGTCTGGAGAATTTCAACTCATCACTGAAAAAAATACACCCACATTCCTGTGGTGTCCACAACTGATGTCTTAGCTCCACAAATATTATGTCTTTTGTGCTAGATGCAATCGAAGGGACACACAAGACTGGACGCTGGGTGTGAAGTACATTATCTGCTAGACAGCTGTAGAGTCTTTGTTTGCAGACGCAACAGCAAGGTCACGAGCCATTGTCCACCTGTGTCGTCGTACTCTTGAAACCAAGTAGCGATTCTGTTGCAGATGTAGATGCTCTGTAGAGACTTTTCTGACGTTTGTGGTGACAGTACCACTTTTTTAGAATTGATTCTACTGCCGGGAGACCATTTTCGGCCACTTGCAATGATCGAGGCACCTACGCTCGAGACTGGCCAGTTTCAAGTTTGCCAACAACTCTCTGTATCAAGGAATTATCTGTATGGTTATGGGAAGTCATCATCACAGCTAAAAGGCTAATTTGTTAGTTGTGATGCAATATTCACAAAACTACAGGAAAAAATATCATATGCTTAAATGGTCTCAATCCATTAAATCTCTGAAAAAGCTCACGCTAAACAACAGTTTCCCTTAACGGAAAGTTGATATTATATATGTTCCCTTCTCCAAACATATAAATTACAAATTCTAAAAGATTTATTTAGGCAATTTAAAATTATGGCAAAAAACATGTTAGTGATCTTAATTTTCTACATGGGTGTATTAAAATTTTATTAACTCGGTTGTTAAAAATGATCTTTTTGTAAAAAAAAATATAAGAATAAATTTTTAGTAAATCTGTAATAACAAGCAGAAAACTTCTATAAATTTAAAATTTTAACTACTACTTTATCTCTGTATCCATATGTTTGGCACAAATTATTCCATCACAATTAGGTGCCAGACATTTAAACCAACCTACCGTGAGCTTTTGTATTTTGTATGTAAAATTGATAAGGTATCTTATTTATCGGAAATGTGTTTAAACGTATCTTCTTAAGAATGCCAAAGTTTTAAGCCATTATTTATAACCAAATTATGTATTTTTTTAATATTGCCAAATTTGGTATTATACATGTTTAAAAATTATCAAAGCAGTATCATATGTATTTAAAAACTACCAAATTTGATTTTGTACTTATTTAAAAATCGTGAAAGCTGGAATTGCGAAATTAATAAAACATTTCTATAATTTGTATGTGGTAGTACTTGATCCCTAATACACGTATTTCTACAAGATAATAATTACCAGTACTTTCCGGAAAAATATTGAAGCTATAAAAAATTGACAGAAAATAAAATACAGGGCAGTATATACATGTATAAAATAATTTAAACAAAAAATGGATTATATATGAAATACAACGGAGTATACATTATGCTGATTTATATTCCAAAACTTAATTGTGGTCGTGTTAGCCGTGGGGAGCGAATTCCTGACCATTATAGTTTCTATATCTTGGGTTCTAGATCTGGCTCCGACTGAAAATTCTCAGTATAGAGAGTCTGATATACGATGAATCTGTCGAGGGTTGGAAGATTGAGATTGTTGTGCCAGATCAAATGCCGTCATCGTCCCATGACCTATGTTCCAAAATATGAGATTCATCTCTAAGAAACTTAATGTAGTTCCATTGTTCAACATTAACACAAATGAAACTCATCTATGGTGAAGACATATACTTCGCTCAAGTATTTGATAGAAAATAATTAAAATAATACCATGTGATATCTATATTTGAAGATAATCTAATAATCGAACTGAAATTTTATTTAGAAGTTTTTCAGTAATTATAAATATCATCTAACGCAACAATTTACAAGTTGAAAAAATGCATAACAGTTCCTTAAAAATAATTTATCAGTTACTTTAAGTTACTTCTTTTTTTCTTCATTTAAAATAAAATACATTTTTATTCGTATTAAAATTTACAGAATTAGTTCTGAATTTGAAGCTGTCTTATTTTAACGCTCTGCTTGTGAATTGCAAATTTAAGCTCGTATATGAGTGATATATTTATGTCTTTACTCAACCTCTAACCATTATAACCAGTATTTATGAAAACCATGCCATTAGTTATGCTGAAAGTGAACGTTCGAATATTCATATGGTAGTATTCATTTGGAAATCCATGTTGATAGTACGACAAGTTTAACGATATATCTAAGCTCAAAGCATCTCTAGAATATTCACTGCTTTTATAGCCGAATGACTAAATGGATTAGATGCTTTCGCCTCCCATGAATACCCCGATATATTAAGAAATGTAAATTTTTGGAATGAAATCTGAAAGAGATTGTGAAAACGTCAGAGTAGTGATATGGCACCCCATATATAATGCTGTTGAATTTTACTGGTATAATTTCTTGACTAAAACCGACTAAATTTTATTTTAAAAATAATTTTTCTATAAATATACATGACATCTAAAAGACAATATTTTGTAAAAAATGTGTGAATTTTTCAATTTCTTTGCGCTTTAAAAGAATAATTAAAATATTTGTCAAAATACAATTTTCAAAGAAATATTTTACTGATTGAAAATTAGAGCTTTCTGGTTTTTAAGTGATTGTGCACTATTTTTAAAAATGTATGAGAAAGAGGAACTTTTATTATTATTATTTTTAGCTCTTATTTATTTCACTGCGATGCATATGTTAAATATTTTTGGAATTTCCTTTTCATGTTAGTTGAAATTTAAAAAAAAAATAAAATATCACATATAACATGAATCTTATCTAAATTGTATTAAGAGCAAAATATCTTGAATTTACTCAAGGTATTTATTATTGATTAATTAATTTTTATAGGGTTTTGAACATTGTAAAATTACCAGCTGTTTATTTTTAAGGTGTGAAATACAGAATTTAAAAATATGCGATGTTAATATAGATGAAAATAAAAATTGTCATATGTGTTGCAAAAGTCATTTTGAGTTCAAAACTGAAAAAAGAAACGAAAGCAATTTGTAAAACAACTGGTCATTTCATTATTGTAACTTAAACAGACAATTAGTTTTCATGAAATGTAGAATCTGGAGAAAAAAATCTGGTTTCTTTTAATTATCTCCCCGTTTTTCAAATCACTTTTTAAAACTTGGCATATCTCATGGTCATGTTCATATGATGTGTAAATAAAATAGTTCACTGTAAAAGGTGTTAGAATATTTGGGCTGATACTATATTGCACTATAATTATTCTTATAATTATCAAAATAAAAAAAATAGAGTTCAAAGACTAATTTTTTTACATAAAAATACTGTATGTAATGCATATTTTTTTCTCTTCAAAATTGTATGTGAGATAATTCTCGATTTATGTAATGTTCTACTTCAGTATTTTGAGTTTTGAATTATTCTTTTTCATAAGGATTACAACTTTTTTTTATTTGTATTAGTTTAAAACAAAAAACACATATGCATATATATTAGTGATCCATTTTATAAAAAGACGTACATCCGTAGCTAAGAAATTATAAATACTTATATCAATGTAGAAAACTATAGGATTATTTTTTGAACGCCAATGATATTTACTGCAAATTCATGTAGAATTAAATAGTTATAAGTTTTTGAAAAATACTCGTAGTTTTTCTGAAATTTAATCATCTTTTTCCTTATCGTAGAAGCTGTAAGGCTTTAATAAAAAGGACAAATTTTGTAGAGAAGTTATTTGAAATATACTGCTCGAAGCTTCAAATTCAGTCTTACTGCCAATTTTCAAATTTTATACTAATTGATTTTCTAATCATTTTTATTCATTCTATAATTAAAAAGAAACATTCCTAATTGTAAAACTTACCATTATGAAATATTTTATTATGACTATTTTTATGAAATTCTAAAATAATAATTGTTTTCTTCATCGTTATGGTTTTACTTTTTTAAGTAGTATTGAATTGCTTTAGATTGTTTTATATTTACTGTGTTTGGAAGTGACAGTTCATGGGGGATACGAAGAAATTTCATTTAGGAACAATTATTGGTCATCCAGGCCTTAATATATCAATTATTTTAATGTATTAGAAATGTTTCAAACTGCAGCACAGGTAAAAATCTAGAATTGAAAAATGGAGCAGACTTTTGAAAAAAATCTAAACATGCTACATTCAGAAAATATTAAAATGGAAATAATTTCAACACATATGCATATGGGGGAATAAACTGTTTAGTTATAAAACATTATTGGCTAGAAATTTTTGGAGTTATTATTATGTAATATAAATAATAATAATTGAAATTTTATTGATGTATATTTTTTCCATATCGTGTTCATTTGTTATATTTTAGTGTTACCAATTGAATCTGTGTAATTTTGTAATACAATGTAGTGCAAAAATTTAAACTGCTTCCTTGGATTAATTTTAAGAACTGAAATCAGAAATTTTTTGAACCAATTAAAAGTTTAATATTAGGATCTTTCTGTAAAACATGTTTATATTTTAAATAAAAAGGTAATTAAAGAGGAAACATGATTTTTCCATCTTGAATTACCATTTAAAAAAGATCAAATATATTTTTTTTTAAATCATAAAAAAAAATAATTTGATGATTTAAAAAAAACTTCAAATAATTACATTACAAGTTTATATATTCTATGTGTTATGTACATGATTTATATGTTTATAATGGATTGTTTTATATATAACAAGCATACGAATGTTAGAACAGCAATTATAAATTGAATTATGCATAATCAAAAACGTTTCATTTAATCCCTAAAAAATGTATGTTATTAGGCTCAAAACTATATATACAAGCAGTGAAAAATCTCTAATCTATTTCAGAAATGAATAGGACTCGTGTAAGAAAAGAGGAAATTACAGAATACTATAACATATTACGCATACATACATTATGCCAGTAAATCTCAATCTTTCAATGTTTGCGATCCAAATTTCACACATAATTCTCATCTCCCCATATAATAACAATGCTCTGAATGCATTAATAATGTATTTTGATGCTAAAGCGACCTTGATTATGAACCTCACAAATGATGAAGATAAGTATCAAAATTTGTATATGTTACTTTTAAGTAATATGTTTTATAAGTAAATTACTTTTAATTAATAAGATAAGCATTATGCTATTTTTTCCTTAGTAATTTTTAAATTAGATCAGATTATGATAAACATGCAATGTGTATTTTATTACTTTTTGTCGGAATGAGTTTAGTTTTACTTCCTTTCTGTAAACTAATATATATTTTTTTAAATATTTTATTTTCAGCATTTCGATATGCTTGCACCCCCTGCATAGGAATACCATGCTCTTTAGGGGGCATGTCCCACAATTTGAGAATCACTGGATTATATTAAATTTCACAGTACTCAATGGAGACACATTAACTGCATTAGGTATAATCACTATCTTTATGCAGCTTTTTAGATTCGTTTACTGTTTGTATATTTGTAAGTAGTACTTAAAGAGAATATCGTGAACCCTGAGATTTTAAAAAAAAGTGATATGGATTTGGTTTACTTAAATAATTTTTGTTGCATAAAAATAATTAAGAAATAATAATTCAACATACTTAAAAAATTTTAATATTTTGAAGAACATAATCGAATCACCGATATTTAACTGTCTCAAAAAACTTCTTACTTCAGCTCCATTTCTAGAACTAATAGAAAATTCAATTTTAACCAGTATAAAGTGAGCAAAAATACACTCTACTTCATTGGAAAATCCATTGTCCTTATCTACGCTATGTTCTTTACTAAAAGAATCATGTGTCTGGCTTAAATCCTACAAGTATTCAGTTGCAGATAAATGCTCTTGTTGGGCTTTAAACATGTTATCTAGGTACTTGGCAACAAAAAAATGAAAACTGAAAAAGAAATAGCAGTCCAGACCTCCAATAACTTAAAACCCAGTAACTATTAAATTCTTCTGCCAACTGCTTTCGAGGTCTGATAGAGGCTCTTGGTAGATTTATGACCACGAATCTTAGAAGGAATACAGATTGTTTTCTTGAAGGGGAGAAAATAAAGCAGAATACCATAAAATACGGAAGAATCTGTCGCGGAGATATTAGACAAGGTTACATATAAAGGAACCAAAACTTAATTTATAGGATACGCTACTTCAAGCTTTTAATCTCTGGATGACACCCAAAAGAGTTCTCACAGCAACTAAAAGTGATATCACTTGCCCCATCTTACAATGTTTGATATGTCTTTATTAGTATAAGTCAACTACATTTGAAAAGTAGGCTTACATTTGTACAAAGCCTTATTAACTTATTTGAAGACATTGGTTCTCTTTTGCAAAGATTAAAATGGAATGCTTGATTTCATTCCCACACAAAATTAACAATTCTTTTTGTTTCAGGATTTTATCAGATAGTTGTTAAAACACCTTATGCGCTTATTACGCTTTTTTTTTTCTGGTGAATAAGACAAATGATAACGTGTCTAGAATTGGAAACAGGTGGTATGGTATTTAACGATACACCAAAAACTTTTAACAGTAAATTTGATGTATAACTACACAACTCAGCCGTTCTTGGAGGTCAAGAGGTAGCTAAATTTCTTAGACTTTTGCAAATAGTTAATAAGATGAACTAGTGTATAACATTATTCTTTGATTTGGTATTATTTCGGTAAAAACCCAATAAAAATATAAATAATAAAGTTAATACCAGGGTTTAATAACATTAAAACAAACGTAGAAGGGGACAATAATATCTTAAAACATGTATGATGTATTTGATGAAGATCTGACTACATTTTGATTATTGACAAGAGCAAATGATTCTATAAAAATCATTTAACCGTTTCTTTTCTTAATAAGCAAGTAAGCTTTGTTACGCCATTAAATATTGAGAAATAGCAATAAACAACTATATGATATTAGTCTAAAGATTAAAATAAATGAAACAAATAATTTTTCTTTAATTGTTTTTTTTTTTTCAATCTAGCGAAAGCATATGAAAAACAAATATTTGTGATAGAATTTTACAATGGATAAAACAATTATCTTTCTTTTGTTTAAATTGTGTGTTTTTAAACTTTATGAGAATCAAGTAATTATTGTACAATTTTGTTGTCATTAAAATAATTGTTTGCTTAAATATCATTTTCAAAATAATGTAATGTCCATTATTTGTGCCTATATAATGTTGATAATAAAGAGAAATTTATAGCGTAGCTTAGAAATTTCTTTAAAATAAATATTTATCAAGTATTCTGAAAATATTTAAATGTGAAATGAGATTGAAATTATCTACGCATACAGAAATAATTTTATGAAAACTAAGCAAATAAATAAATATTGTTTATTTATTTTCTTGTTTATTACGTTTTTAGTTGTGTTTAATTTTATCAACTAAAACCGTGTTTATTTTTATTTTCATTTAGGATTGCATTTTTATGAATTTTTTTGCGATCATTATAAATTTATTCTTAGAGGAGAACTCTAAAACTCTGTTAAGAACTTTAAAATTAATTGTTAATTTTAATTAACATAAATTATAACTGTTTACCAATGATATTTTTTTAAAATACATGAAAAGTTTACTCCCTTTCTTCCTTAGTATTTTAATGGTTTATTTCAATTTATAATTCATTTAAAAAAAAATTACTAAGATTTATTAAAAAAATACATTTTAACGTATGTTCAATAATAGGAAAAAAAAGTGTATATGTGTTGTAAATATTTCAATTTCAAAAGCATGTACAACTACTTTAATTCATATATTTAAATGCAGTCGTTGAAAAAAATCTAGTCATTTTTTTTAATTCACAGAATAGAAAGCTTTGTATCTACAACAACATATATCTAAAAAAGTGACAGTTTTTTTTGTATTAATACATGACCGAAAAACAAGGGGTAATAAAAAATTCAGTTTCTTACAATTGAAACTTATTCTGTGAAGTAAAAATCAACTTTGACATTAAAGCAGATTCCACACTAGAGGGTTTAAGAAATGTAAAAAAAAAAAAAAAAAAAAAAAAAGCTATCGTGTCCTATTTTTTCACCGCTGACAACTATGTATCATTCAATGCTTCTTTTTTTGCACCAATTTACTAAAAGCAAGAATTCTCGTTTTTTCTTGTTTTCCAATCTCAAAAGTCGAACTTCGTGATATCTGTGGATAGACGTGGTAGAAGAGACTCTTTTTTGACACGTAGCGGAATATATCTTTAGGCACCTGAAAATTAAAGAGATTAGATAAGTAAGATTGAACGTTTGAAAACCTCACGATCATGGCTCTAAAATACGAAAACTTTCTGATCTGAGAGTACCCATATCTTTTTCATTTGAAAAAGAGAAATAAGAAGGTTTCTACTTAGCAATTGGTTTTGGACCAAGCGATCGTGTTATACATTTCTGTAGATTTATTTCACTTGTGTTAGTAGAATTCATGTTATTTAAAGTCCTTCTTAGCAAGGAGAAAAATATGTTATTTTTATCAATTTTTTACATCGATAGTGTTCATATACAAATCAATATGAATCCAGGTAATAAATTGATTTTTGGCACAGTAAATATTTATTTACTACAAAATGATATTTATAATAAAATAACAATTATTTTTAATGTTTAATTTCTGATGCATAAATAAAAAAGACACATTTTTAAGCTTTCATTTTTTTATTTAATTAACTCCACTTAACTTCTATTATTCACACAATTAACTATTTGTCTTTATCTGTTACATGCACCTTTTTTATAAATAGGGTAAATATAAAAATATTATCACTTCTACAGAATAATAAATTCCGCTCTCTCCAATTTTTTTAAAATTAATTGTGTAATGTCGGTTTCTCGCTGCTTATTGCATATACGGATAAGATAGGCAGTCAAATATATTTAATTAAATGATACTTCTGCAGATAACATATCGGCTGCGTAATATGGTTTTAAAAGGTCGAATACAACCATAGTAAGACATTATTATTGGTGGTCCCTTAGTAAAAGTTTCATTATCTAGAATAGCTTATATTGTGGGTGCGGCAAGATCAAAATGTATAGTCAAATATCAAATAGAGCTTTGTGATACTTCTAAACGTAGAAACTGGAAGCGAAGAACAATGTTATAAGACAGGTATTAGTAAGCAATGGTGCGAATTTTTGCAAAACTCGCATTTACAAAACTAAGAAAAAAAATAACGCAAGTGACTACAGGTGAAAAAGATCTTTCTTGCAGAAAGCTTCATCAGGAGCTGCACCGATTAGTGGCTTTTCTCTCCTTTCTGATATCAGTTTACAAAAAACGTAAAAAAAAACTCATAGGGTATGAAAATTGAATTTTTTTTAATGTCTGTGAAATATGTGTTTTAGTTTGATGAATAAATAATAATTCAGATTTTTCGATCATTTCTGACTGCTTGGTTTCAATTATACAACATGGAAGCAAATATTCGATGGCGCCAGTACTACTTTTAAGCATTACTTAAGATGACAGTTTGAAGAATCAAATAATTGTCCAAACGTATCTGAAAGTTCTTCCAGATATTCATCCAACATGTAATGAGTACAAGTTATCTTCTGCTCTAACTGCTCTTTGTTTCAGGTGGATAAAGTATCCTTCTGTATAGCAAGGTGTATGAAAAGTTTATTTATTGAGGTCGAGAATGAAGCGAAACAGTTGCGTTAGTGACCTCGTAGGCCATATATTAACATTATTGAACCTGTATTGGAATATCTTTGGACAACAGTGAGAGGATAATTTCCTCCATCTTCATCATTAGCAGAGTTAAGAGATATTTTACGAAATAATTGTTATTAAATATCGCTACCTTACGTGAAAGAGCTATAAACACAAATTCACGTCGAACGCTTGCTGTCCACTGAGCTTAGAGGATCAAAACTATGCTAAAACTAATTCAGAATCAAAGAGCATGCATTAATTTGTCTTGCACGTATATGTGTTAAACCTGGTACAATATATGTTTCCTTTAACTTAACAGCATTCCAGTAAAATATCACATATCACTCACATTGTTGAATCTTGTACAAAGTAATTGAACTTGAATTAAAATATCATTGAAACGAAAGGTAAGTTAAGCCATAGTTTAAATAAATTATACTCTAAAAAAACCCATGTTTCCTTTTTGTATGAATTAAGGATTATTTGGATCATAATAGTAACATGGACACACACACGTCTCTCCTTCTGTCATCCCACCCATACCACATTATAATTATTATCCATGCAATAAATCTAACTGAACTCCAACAACTAGAAAACATACATATATTTGGTTGTAATTTATCTTAAGTTATTGATGTGCTACTGTATAAAAGTAGCTACGTCAGTATAATTTATTTTTAATACATTAAATTTTTCAAGCATTAAGGAGATTTGTTTTTCATACTGTTTCGAAATATATAAAAACTGAAATAAAAATAAATATTAATTATCCATTCACTTAGTTCATTAGCCACACATTTTTTATTAATGCTGCTTTATAGTAGTATTAATAAGCTCTTAGTTATAAAATTGCCTATCAACTCATTTTTATTAATATTAATATATTTTAACTGAAGTGACTCTTAAAAGTATTAGTTTTTGATATTTTTATTCAACATTTTTATTCACAGTCAGACCAGAATCCAAAATGGAGGTTTAATTATTAATATGCTGTCTCAAGACAATCAGAAATTAAACTAAACCATATAACATTGTTAAGTTAAATAAAATAACTTATGTAAATTTTTACAAAACACACAAATGCCTGCTTTATGTTGCTTATAAAATTGCTTGACAATTTTATAGAATTATTTTCTTTTTTAAGAGAACACACACTTAAGTAACTTTCACTATAACCCTACTCTTAAAACCGTTTTACTATCTAAGGGACAGTAAACCCAAGTAATTTCTTTCAAGAATCTGTTTGGGTTACTTTACGAGTAGGTTGTAGTTATATTTTTAAGATACAGCCTGAACTTTTAAGAGTAAGTTTATTCTTTATACTTAATTATAGAGCTGAAATTATTTTCATTTTAAGTCAATGTTTTAAATGTGTTGTTGTTTTTCTTATCGCTAACTAAAACTATGAATTTCTACATAACATTTTCCACACACACACACAAGTGGGTACTTTCACCACTTTTTATATCAGCCCTATTCACATAACTATTTATGAATTATTTTTATACATTTTACATCGTTTGTTCACACCTTTATCGCAAATATTTTTTGTTCTATTAAAGACAAAAAACTGCATCTTTAAAAAAAATCAGACACTTGATTAATTTCATATCAAATTAAATATTTCCCCTCATTAGCAAATATGTACATATTTAATAATTTTAAAAGATTTTTCAAAGTTTATACATCCTTAAAATAATTCATATTTTACAAAAAAAGATTACGCCGGGTATCACAAGTTATTAAAAGGTAAACTCTCTCTCTTAATTTGAAAACATAATAGCTTGAAAAAATGAAATGAACGAGAAATATAATTTGAAAAAATATATATATATATTTAGTTTAAAACACAATACATATTCATATGTATAGCTTTTTTTTTATTTTTTTTAATCTGTTTTCGACATTTTACAAATAAATTATACTAAAAAATTTATTGAAGTTACTGAAAAGTTTTTCACACTTTGAGTATAATAGAAATATATT
Organism: Trichonephila clavipes; assembly: GCA_019973935.1. Taxonomy (NCBI): domain Eukaryota; kingdom Metazoa; phylum Arthropoda; class Arachnida; order Araneae; family Nephilidae; genus Trichonephila; species Trichonephila clavipes. The sequence goes on along the minus strand of BMAU01002771.1, from coordinate 74,593 downwards.
TTGTGTATTATTTGCTTGCTAGGTCGAACCAGTAATTATAAAAAAATAGAATAAAATAAACAGAAGCATAGATAAAAAAATACACTTTGCTTTCTTTTCTACGTTGCCAAAGGTTCCAGGGTTTTGTACACGTGGACCTATGATTGAACAAAATGTCCCCTTTTGGGGTACAATTAGTCATCCTTTAGCTGGTTGTGTGCCAAGAAGAACGTGTGGAGACATACAATCCAATACAGACCGAATATTGACAGTAGCGATTTGAAAGTTTTGCGATTTTCACAATGATGGGGACCGAGAAGCAAAACATTTACATTAAATTTTTTTTAAACTAAAAATCCACGACTGAAACCTGTCGAATGTTGGTCGAAAAGTTTTGAGGATGGATATTTAAGGAATGCAAGTTCTTCTGAGGTACTCGAAAGTTCTAAAGTGATCCGCAATTCTATTGAAGTTGATGAGTGGTAGGTAGGTCATCCACTGGACACATCAGAAAATATTTCCAGGTATCATGTTATTATCCGTCAGAACAGCCGGCAAGCCATCTTCAACATAGCTGAAGATAATACACATAAGAGGACTGAACTATAAGACCGTTTAGGGCAATCCAATAACTCACTCGCCTTCACTGCGGTTATAGCCATGCAGTTTCTGGATCAAAACCAGTTGTTACTTGTTTGTCTTACATCGTACTCGCCGAAACTAGTACTGTACGAATTTTAGCTGTTTCTAAAGATAAGTATGCTAAAGAGACTTCGATTTGGTACCAGAAAAAAATTCAAGAAATCCTTTAGTTACTTACAACTACTGAATTCGTGACTTAAAAAGAGTCAAAATTTGATGGAAAGCAAGAACTGGTACTCTTGGGCAGCACCTCTTATTGGTCTACTTCAGTGCTTCTCAAACTTTCAATACTGGTGCCTTCTTTTTCAATCACAACTTTTATCACGTCCCCCCCTTATACATTAATAATGTACTGAATGCAATGATAATGCACTTTTTGACGCTAAATCTACAATACACGATCTTAATTATAAACCATACAAATTAATAACTTAAGTATTAAATTTTGTATACGTTACTTTTAAGCAAAAAAATATTAAATAGTAGGATAATTATTATGTTACTTTTCCTTTTTCTAATTTTTAAAATCAACGTAATGCAAAAGGCGGTGGCTGCTTAGAAGACAAAATATAGATATCAGCTAAATATAGAAAAGTAACTCAGAGGGTCAATTTCTAATCATAAGCATTCCTTATAAAAACTTTGCTTTCCAAGACAAAACCATGGAAGTCGTTAATACTTATGTAACTTGTTTTTAATTTAGTACTTACTAATTAAATATAAAATTCTCTGTGCAGCACTGATACATTAAAAGTATACCGGCTAAAGAGCCGCTCTTTGCATGAATTCATTTATAAGAAAATAAAACATTATTGATATAATAGCTGAATTGTAAGAAGAGTAAAGCCAAGTGCGCGACAATGTTTACAAAAATGCAAAGTGATTTTTTTTAAATGATTGCTCAAATCAAAATAAGTTTTAAGCGGATTGTAATTTTAAGCCCCAGAGAAATAGCATTTATAATTGATGTTAAATAATGAACAATAATATAAAATTACGATGAAAAATAATTGTATTATTTTTAATATATAAGCGAAAAGACTTCAACATGTTTTAACCATGCAGCCGAGCACTCAATACGGTCAAGCGGGTTTATTGAATCACCCAAATCCTCTTTTTTTATAATTATTTTATTGTACACGATACAAATCGTGATTCCAGTGAATAATTTAATGAAGAGAAAGTAAACTTACTTACTTTCAAGGACTTTTCATTTTTTCTTTGGTAACAAATAAACAGTTTTACCAGAATTAACGATTTCGTAATATGTGTGTCGCGCGTGACCACATCCGGGTAAAAAGTGTATTCATTATGATAATATGTATGTTACTGCTAAAAAATTGTGTAAAACGCTTTTCGTTATAATTTTCATGTTTGAGAATACTCATAAAAATAAGTATTGGCCAAGTAATCCTTCAAAGTGCTCTGCGTGGTTTTCTAAATATTATAAAACTATTTTGCGTGGAAAAAATCGCAACAGAGAAATACATTATTTACAACTTCCCTAAATGAGAAACACACATAAGAGAGGGGTCATAACTAATTGTTCCAATAACTTAGACGATCAAACATATTACAGCTATAATGTGCAGTATTTCAAAAATAATCACAGTGGTGAATTTTTTATGTTTCTAAATTTTTTTGATTCTTGATCTGGGATTTGTTTCTTCTCTGAACGAATGGTATGTTAGGTTTAAAAAGAAAACGTAATAAAAATCTCTCATCATGGGATTACAGCAATTCAAATAATAGTTTTTTATTATGTTATAGGATCAAAGATAGCTAATTAGGTATTGAAGAAGTTTATATTTTTGATAACTTAATATCGCGCACCTATAAATTATATCGGAGTAAAAGTGCATTTTTTATTGTGTCTGAAAGTATTTTGTTTTAATTCATTCCAGTAAATTAATTATTTTTTAAATCTTTTACTTTCGATATGTTCGCGCCCCCCACAATTTGAGAAACACTGGTCTACTGATTTAAAATCAATATAATTATAATTTATAAGAATCAATTCATTTTTATTACTAGCTGCATAACCCGTATAGTGGTTAGCGACACTGACTGTTGTGCCGTAGGGACTGGGTTCGAATTCCGGAGAAGACATGGATGTTTGCAAATATGTAATGCCTTTCCGGCATGGGGGTACTCTAAATAGCCGTAGAGCCGCATGTCCTCTCGTGCGTTTGGTGGAAGGGGAAGAGAGGTGGGAGGACCCTGGCCATCCCCTGGGTTTTCTCCCTCTAAATTGGGGTGGAAACGAGTAAAATAATACTGTCACCTGCATGGTGCTCAAAGCTAAGGCTAACAACAGGCGTAAAAATTCTAGCTCTTAGTCGTGGTGAATTCCGCGCGCTTTGATCTGACTTCGTCAGGCAGGTGGCATTAATCACAACAATTAATTGCAGCGTTTTTTTAAAGTTATTAGCTAGATAATTTGTTACTTCCATATAATCATATAGTCTTACAGTTTATCACAAAATAATGTATTAGATTGTTTTCCTCTTGGAAGGCCACTGTTAGTTCAATGCAATTAAATTTATCTCACACAGAGCTGTTCAATTTAAATGTAATTAAGGTAAAATTTATTCGTAAGCAATTGAAAGAGCTACTCAGTACATATTACTAGCTAAAGCATTTATCAGCATTATTTTATAACTACATTTGTAACTAATATTGAGTCTTTTAAACTAAGAATGAGCAAATTAATGCATCATGATTTAGGTGCACAGAAACCATTCCCTTCATATATTCGTATGATTATACCTCATTACATTACACTAATTTGTGAAACTATGAACTATAAAGTTCAATGATCGCAGATTACTTTGTCCCTTGAGACGAAGTGCATTGATTTTCACTCTTTAGCGTAAAATGATAATTACAGTTTACTGCCTATTACAATATTCATTTGCAGTCAGTGCAAATAAACTCATAATAGGAAATATATAAAGCTAGTAGTATTGATGTTGTGATAAGAGAACAAATATGAAATAAATCATAGCAAGCAAAATGTCTATATAAAACAAATTATTTTGCAATCCATTAATACTTACATAAGCATTGCTGGAAAAATGAAACATCGTGCAAGATACTATAAATATTCATAATTCCACTGCCCTAATTATTAAAAAAGGGGAAATTACCGAATGCATGAAAGAGTAGTTTAAATAATTTATTCTGTCCATTGCTTAAATTTTGAGAGAAGAGCTATTCCATACACATTAATGATATGATAAAATTACTTCTACAATTTAATAAAAAAATACTTAAAAATGTTGCTAATTATCATTAGCTTTCTCACCAAGCAAGTATTATACGAAAATTATATTACAATAGTGATTATTCTATCAACGGATTGAAATTCTGATCCAGCTAGTATTAGTCTATCTATTAATTGTTCAAGTTATTTCCTTTCCCCAAGTGTATTTTCTTAAAACTATACATATGTAACACCCCCCCAAATATGTTTTTGAAAAACCCAGTGACTGAGTGGCAGCGTATCGGAGTATCGCACTTCCACGAAGCCCGGGTTCAGGGTTCAAACAACGGTCTGGGAAAGGTCGGCAAGTCTTTCATCCTTTTAGTGGGTCGTAAAATGAGCATCAATCTTGCATGGGAACATAATACTGGGGGTTTTGCGTCAGACTGAACACCGTACCGGAACATTTGCTCATTCACCTCAGTTTATAAGGTCATAAAAACTGATATGGATACAATAGGCCTTGTCCCTCATACTGTTGTGCCACTGAGTTTAGTTTATATCTCTGAGGTAATTTTATGTTATGCCAGAAATAGATAAAGAACTACACACAAGTATTCTATATGTCAGAGATATGTTGACTTTTTATATGATTATGCAATTCAAATTGAAATGTCATTGATTTGTATAGGTTTATTTAAATTTGTAACTAAATTAATATTGAAATAAATGAAATAATTATCATTTACATTTGTATAAGCTATTTTAATTGAAACCACTGTGTTTTCCTTTCGTTATTTACTAAACTATTTTCCTTCCCCATAATATAAGTATTTTTCCATAGTATAAAAGTGACAACTGTTGCTCTTTGAGGAACCGGGTGCCACAAAGTCGGGAACATCAACCTTTATGGTTGAGTTTTAAAGACAGATGAATTATGTTAACAAACAGAATAAAAGACAAACAAAGGTTGAACGGTTAACTTTATCGTGATGTGTCAGACATGGTAAAATCACTGTAAATGTGTGACGGGCTCACGCGTCTTTTCTTTAACATGTCCTTTGGGTTCTTTGAGGTCAGAATTAATGACAACTCTTTCCCAACCAAATCCAAGAAGTGAAGTGTGAAAGAAAGAAACAAAATAAGAACCTTTTAAATATCAAAAGTTAGAGTAAGCGCGATGGCAATTTGTGGCAGTTGATGGCAAGTAGATAAATGTTAATATAGTTCGAGGTTCAAGTTTGGATAAGGTTATGTGGTGGTGATTAGAAGTTATAAGTGATAAAGATATAGAGAACCAAGGTGCATACCAGTGCACGCAAGTAAATACAAGATTGTCTTTATGATGATAGTGATTGATTCTTCAGACTGCATCAAGGTAGGATTGACTATTTAACCCGCGGTCACTCGCGCCTGTTTTTGCTACAGTCGTTACTCGCGGGATGTAGAGAACAAACACTCTAAACTTTTAACACGTGTATATAATTATGAAAGTAAAATTAAGTCATTATGATACATATTTATAATGTACAAGATGCTTTTGTATTATACAAGTAAATTTATTAATTTATTGCATACAAATGAGACTAACATTAATTTAAACTAAACATGCAAAATTTTTTCATTTTAAAACACATAATTTTATACTTTTTCATAAACCAGTAAAACGTATATGCCAGTAACAAATATAGATTATAACTAATAAAATAATGATAGTAGAAAGTAGAAAAATAATAATTTAATCATTTTCCAATCATTCAGAGCAGACTCTATACATATGCTCGACTTCTTGCGGGAGTTCTCAGCCCCCTAGATATACTTTTGAAGGTCATTACATTCCAATTGTTCGAGAAAGAGGGATTGCATCATTTTTGAAGGTTCAATGACCTAAAATGTGCAGCTACAGAAAAAATCGTGGTTCTGTGAATTTTTTTTAGAATCTTGGGAGGATTTCCTTGTGGCTGGGGTGTACAGAACACCCCTCGCGAGTGATCGCGGGATAAAATTAGAATCAATGATTGTATTGGAATTGAGTTTAGATGATATAGATATTGATAGTGGTCCGAGGTAAGTTAAGTCGTTATTATCTATATATATTATGTTACGTATTTTGCCTTCATAGATTCTCTCATATTAATTATTATAATTTAATTTGTTAGAAGTTTAAGTTGAAAATCTTAATAAAGATTTATTAAGATTATGTACGTCTCTAGTTCTTCCGTTAATCCTACACCTCTAGCTCACGTTGACACTCCGAGAGGTATTCTCCCAAGAGGGGGAATATCACAAGTGTTCAAAAATGATGCCTGTTTTCCTGTACACGCAGTCAAACTCTTTTTTTTTCCGGATTAATTCTCACTTTACGAAGAGTGTAAGATTTAATGTCCTTAATTGCATGAAGACTATTACTCTTAAGTTCATCAAACGTATGGGGATTCTTCCTGAAGACGAAATTTCTTAGACATCTCCAAAGGAGAAAAAATCTGGAGTTGACAAGTCCAATAGCGTGGTGACCAAAGTCATTTGGAAATGACACCATCATCGAAACATTCAGTTAAAACTCCTATACTGTCCCTTGAAATGTGAGACATCGTCTTGCTGCAACCAAGATGCTGCTCATCACTATTCAGCAAGGATATGAATTCCGTAATCATGTTTATGTAGATGAACGGTCTTTTCATTGGACTTCTTTTAAAGCGTTATCCACATCTGCCACTTTCGTTTTTACTATGGACGCTCTTCTTGATCACTTCCTATCTGCAACCATTCCTACATCATGGAACCGTTGCTCTAAATGTGTTATCATTGATGCATTTGATGATGTTTCACCTGAATATTTCTGCTGAAATGCATTTATCACACATCAATGAGATTTTGTAGATAAATAAAATTCCACGCTGGGTATTTTTTGGCTCCAGGGAAAACATCATGCACTTCCCGTTGTGCTCATCTGATAAGTATTTTGAATAACCCGATACGCGCGTTCAAAACTTCTTATGATGGGGCCTCTGCTGCCATCTAGTGACAGAAATCTCAACCAACCCTTTTGGTTTTTAAGCAACAAGGATTACCTTGTAAATGTGTGTGGCTTTTGAAATACCCAGTAGAAAGCAATATTTAATCTCCTAACTCAAATTTTACATGAACGCAAACAGTTGTTTGTTTGTATCATATATTTATTTATTTCATTAAAATTTGTTTTACTGTATAAACATAAATTTTTCTAATAAACACAAGGTTTACTACATTGAAACTTTTAGACATTTTTCGCAATACATGCATTTATATATCCTATAGTACTATTACGCTTATCGTTTACGAGGCATTAAACAATAATCCAAGCATGAGAAATAACTATTGAAAAATATTCCAGTACTTATAGAAGTGCATGGAGAATAAGACTTTCAAACTCTTAATTAATAATAAATTTAAAATTTTAAATTATGAGTTAGGAATTATTCTCAACAAGAATGTTTTGTCCGTAATTCATAATGTAGCTTATTTAATTTGTCAAACAAGCAAAAAACTGGTGTAATTTTTACTGCGATGAATAGATTGCTATAAGTGTTTAAAGTATAGTTCTTTATATAAATAAGAAAAACATTAGTCATTTATAACTTTTGCTTTAGTAATAATAATAAATACCTAGAAATGGAAGTGTTACAATGTAACAACTAAAGACTACAAATCTCAAATCAAAAGACCTAACCATACTGTGTGATGCTGAAACCCTTTTGAAAGGTTAAAAACAGTTTTTTTAGCATCTTTATGTACGTGACTTTAAACAGTTTGTTTTATAACATACTACTCTGCGAACAAATAACTGTACAGTAAAATGCATTGCATAAATTAAAATAACTATACTCAATTTATAAGATTACTTTTCTAAATAAATTATTATTAATAAAAAAATATTTCAAAAATACCCGATAGAAAAAAATATAAATACTTACTATAATAAACTAAAAACAGTTTTTAAGTATAAGCATTTGTACGACAATTATAAGTTGCCAAAATGTCTTTTTCCTCAATTACGCTAGAATAACCATTACTTTTAATTAGTTTTGAATTAAGTAAAAGTTCATAATATTTGTATAGAAGAAGGTATTTAAAAATTATTTTTCTTTAAAAGCAAAGTTCATGTTTTTGAAAGTTTGGGAATCGAATAAAACATTTTATTTATAATACTTTTATGCAAAAATAATTTGAATTCTGGTGGAGGATGATAAAAAATACCTCGAAGAAAATTTTCAAAACAAAACTTGTATAAATTACTTTTGAAAGCAATTTGTTTTATACCCAGATTGACATGACGCTATTAAATTTATTTTTCTTTTCGAATTTACTTTATGTCTGTGCGGTCCCAATCTGCTCTTAGCCGTATTTCAATTAATTTGATTTAATCATGATGTCTAGAAAACACCAATGAAATGAAAAAAATCGACTGTCAATCTTCGATTGAAATTAATTGCATTCAAAAGCAATTTAAATGGTATTACGAAACAGAAGAAAGATTGAATTTCGAATTTAGCTCCCTAATCCACTTTGAATCAAGAGATTTCGAATTTTTTATGCATCGTTATTTTGAGGAGCTTTTTAGTTTCTACCAAATTATTTCCAATACAAACACAAATGCGGGGTGCGCAAAATGCTTGAACGTTTTAGAAATGTTTTGGTAGTGAAACTTTATCAAAGTAAGTTTAAGATATAAAACGAAATGAGATATATATTTGTTTAGAAAAAAATATTTCAATTTATTAAGAGATTAAAAACAAGAGAACCTCTTTGTAATAACTTTAAGCATTTTTTGTAATATATTTTGCTCAATTCATTCATCATTTTGAAAATATCTTACATGAATGGACCATATTTTTACAAAGTATTCGGAAAACTCATATGAATTTACAATGTGTATTTTACACACCTACAATTAGAATGGCAATAAATAGAGAAGGTAACATGACTAATTATGCAAAGCTGTGTCACACGTCTGAATTAAACCATCTCCCCAAAAGCCAAAAAAAATCAAATACATCCATTTCAGTTTTTAATGAAATATTAATTTACTTTAGAACAAAAAAAATTATGGTACGTATAGTTATATTTTGCTATGTAAAATAATTTGCAAAAATAAAAAAAAACACTTTTTTATAATTTTTTCTCATAAGTGTTTCCATTTTTTTACTAAAAAATGGATATTAAGAATAAACATACTGGCCAAATGATTTGCCATCTAAACTGATATTTGATGATTCTGCTTTTTGCTTTGTATACGGCATTAACTCAACGCGGTACTGATGTAATAAGCTTTTGACACGTCTTTTCAGTAATTTCAGACCAAGTTCTTTAAGAAATGATATTTCTTGTTCTTTGACATTTGTTGGAATGTTAGTCAGCTCTCTTAAGTGCCTTTCTAGTACATCCCATATATTTTTGATAACACTGATACCTTGACTTTTTGATGGTTATTTCAAATTATGAAATACACCATGGTTATGGATATACCAGGTATGTACAGTTTGGGTGCGTTGGGGAGTAGCATCGTAGCCCTGGTATATTCTGTTACCATCTGGAACCAATCTTCCATTAATGGTTTAACAGCATTTTCTATGTTAGATAAGTACTTATTTCCTGTTATGTTACCCTTTATAGTGATAAGGGGACCAATTCCATTCCAAACAAATGCTCTTCAAATCATTAACCCCTTACCTCCAGCCTGCACGATTGGTTGCATGCAATCTGGATGAAGAGTTTCGTGTTGTTCGCGACGAATTCTTTTTCTACCTTCATTTGTAAAAAGTGTAAAAAGACTCCCATAGTTCCAAAAAACATTTTTTTACCACATTTCTACTTGCCAGATTCTGTATTATTTAGCTGAAGCATATCAACTTTTTTTTATTATTATTTATCTATTAAAGCTGACAAATAAGGTTTTCGTATTGGTCTTCGATTTTGAGAAGTTCAAAAAATTTAAGTTCTCTTCGTGTTGTTTTGTGAGATACTTGTGTCTTATCGAGTTTAAATTGAGCTATTTTGTAATTTGTAGAGTTGTCGATAATCTACTTTCCCTATTTTTCTTCAAAGTCCGCTTCAATTTCCTTTAATCGTGTTTTGTCATTTTTTTGGGTCTATGCCCCCTAGATGATGAAACTTTTGTTCTTCCTTTAGTTAAATATGCTATATATTTCTTTATTATGCTTCTGTTTGTTAATCTTTGTTTTTTTTTCTGTTTGGAGTTCTTTTGTAATTTCAGATACTTTCACGTCGTTTAGTCACATAGAAACAATATGTCCTATTTATAACTCACTAATAGTTTTTGTTTATAGCATCATAAAACAAAAAAAAAAATATTAGTTTTCAAAAATTAAAAGCAATCTTAAACTTTAAGTAATACAGTCAATCAATTTGACAAGTACTTTTTCTGAGATATTATTTAATATTTTCTATAGTTGGAATTTAAAGAAGAATAAGAATAAAATAAGTTGTAGGTGACAAATCATAAGGTCACTACGTTTAAATTAAGTATTATTTACGGATTTATGTATGAATACATAGTAGCCCTTGTGTAATGTATATATATATATATTCTTACTCTAACTTGTTTTTGTGTTCAGAGCAGTAGTGCAGGTAAATTACAGAGGGCCAGTTATATATATATATATATATATATATATATATATATATATATATATATATATTGTGCAAAGGGAAATGATGAAATTAGGAATTTTATCAAATCCCTAAGGGCTATTGCCAATTCACGGAAGTTTTTAAAATAAAAACTCTTTCGGTTATGTCCCTTAAGAAAGTGAGTGATCTGACCGAATAATTGAATGTTTTATTTAAAAAATGAAACGTACAAGTCAGAGAACTCAAGCAACTCTATTTTCTTTTGTTACTACTCGGCTTTAACTCCTCTCCCTTCCTTCCGCCATCCATTCCGGCAAAAGCGCTAACATTATGTGAGGAAGGTTGCATGCATTTGTATTATTGTTTTCTATATATATCGAGTATTTTTGAAATACCTACCTACCTAAAAATCATTCCATTTTTAGAAAAATCTTTTCAAACGTATCTGAAGAACATTTTAATGAAACTATCAGAACGTTTTTGAAAGAGAAAACCTTTGATTAACCTTCACGGAAGGACATAATGAGAGAGCTGTAATAATCATTGATTAACTAATATTATCACGATTCTTAAAGTGTGATGGACACACATAAACATTACTATTATGAAAACAAAAACGATGTTATAGAAGCAGGTGGAAAACAATCTAAATTAGAAGAGAATGTCCGAATCCTATCCAGTTGTAAAAATAGTACTAAATGAAAAGTTTTAACACATATTTCGAAAACATATCAATCAATCTATCACGGAGGAGGATATAAAATGTTGTATAGATAGAAATGGAAATATCTAATACATACTTCAGTCGTACTGGAGTTCTTAAAGCTGTGCAAAGTATGTCTGTCAAAATATTCTTTCTAAGCAAAGGAATTTTTATTTACCCAATTGTGTTTAGCGACTTAAATCAACGTGATTAAGTTAGTTAAGATGACTTACGATCGACCCCAGAGATAAATTGCAAATGGCTATTAAACTACTCGAGTCACGATAACAAATTAACATGGGACAGATTGAACAAATCAACAAGGTGTTTTAATAAAATTGAATACATATTTATAATTATTAATTAATAGCGTTCACAAAAAGAATGCTTAAAGCTTTACTAAAAAAATGCTATAAAAATTAGCTAAGGTATCTATTTTTTGTTTCGAATAAATAATTTGTTCCGTTTTCGAATAAATAATGTGTATATCAATGCCTATTGTGTATTACTTATTCTACCTTTAATAAAGCATTGCTTACTAAATAAATATTTCAAAACTGTATTAACATTAGGATTTGCCCTTCTTACTAAAACAGTTAAGGATTTTGACCAATCACTAACTTTCTTTAGGGAAATGACCAAATGAATTTTTATTTTATCATCTCTCGTAAATTGATCACATCCCTTAGGGATTTGATCAAATACCATTTATTTCATAATTTCCCTGCGACATATACGAGGTAGGATTCAAAAGTTCCCGGACTGAGCCTATAACGCTGATTTTTTTTTTTTTGCAATAGAGTGACTATATGATAACGTTCATGTGTTACTGTTTTCTCTCCCTCTTCTAAAAGTGTTTTTCCTACATCAAGTGGTCGGTGGCTTGACACGGCGTCGTATTTTATAGGCGGATGTATTTAGTAACCGGTGACTGATATAGAAATGGTGTTTATAGAGCAGATAATGAGTATCACATTTGTGTTTGCTTGCGAAGGAGTGCTAAGAAAACTTATGAAATCTTGAAGCATACATACAACAATGTAAGAAGAATTTGTAGCAAATGTACGCGAACTCAATCTTTTGAGTAGCATCAACGTTTCAGGGAAGACAGGGAAAGTGTCGAAGAAGACGAACGCGCTGGACGTCCGAAGTCTCTCTCGAAGCTTTGTTGAAACAGTCACCCTTAAAACCCGTGTTCCTGTGACCGCAAACAACTCCCGAAAGAGCTGAAAACTCTAACATCCCTGTTACGTCTTACTGTGTTGGATAAAGAGTGATATTTTCTGACAGAGAGACATGGCTCTTGGATAACCTTTCCCAGGCTTCCTCTCGAAGGATCTGGTATCTCGAAACCAATTGTTGCAAAAAATATCAATTAATTCGGCGAGTTGTGGTAAAGAACGACATGCAGATTTTGGCAGCGTGCTTATTAAGGTGCCTGACTAGTGCAAAAACGTCAATTTTGATGTAAATGACGATTATTTTTTTTTACTTTCTATTTTATATTGTTGAATTTTCTGCTTTCTAAAAATACCTGACTTTTGTTTGTAATTCAATTATTTACGAAGTTATAACAGTTTTTATGTCAAGAGAGAGTAGTAAAAACGAACCGGAAGTTAGGTATCGAAACCCGAAGTGTTTGCATTTGAATACTTTTTTTTCACAATTTTGGTGTTTATCGAATTTATTAAAAAAATATTAACTTAGGTAAGGCAATGACGGGACATGACGATATTTTAAAAAAATAATTTATCAGTTTTAAGTGAAAATTGGCAAATAAATTCGTAAAATTTGTGTCATTTTTCGATTTTCTTATGCCCTTGCTTCACGATATTTTATTTCATTTTTAACTTTATTTTATATATTTGATAGAAACCTCTGTTCATAAAGACACAATATTAATTAATTATGCCTAAAGCAAGATCTGTAAGGTCTAAGGAATATACGCTTGATCATTGGTGCTGAATGTGGACACAGAGCTAATTCCAATAATACTTAGTCAGTTGGTGACAAAAAGTTGAAATATATATTCAAAAATGTTTCGAAATTTACTCAGAAAACCTTTTTCAGTAACATTTTATGGAGTATTTTACTTAAAGATACAATTATTAAACTTGAAACATTTCGCTTAAGTGCATTATTAGCGTTAATTTCTTTTAATTTGTAATATACAGGTTTGTTATCATTATATATATATATATATATATATATATATATATATATATATATATATATATATATATATATATATATATATATATAATTAGAAATGCAAATACTTCCTTCCTAAGATCTTGTACATGGATTTGTCAAATTTTATCTAGAACGCTTTTTAACTTCTGTAGGTCACCCCTTAGAATATAGAAAATTTTCGCGGGAAAAAAAAGCTGCATAGAAAACAAAATTACTATGGATGAAAAAAAGTTAAATTGTATTGATATGGAGGTTTTAGAAGCTGTTCTTTATATGCTTTGCATTATAATTTTTTATAACCTTTGTGATAAGCAATATTTTTTAAAAGAAAAGTTTGGGAATATTTACTGACAAAGTAACAAACATTAATATATTTTATCTTACATATTTCTTAAGCTCTAAGATACTTAATGGAAAAATATACCTGTTTTTCCATATAAAAATATCATTTTTTAACGTAATAAAGTTTTTCTAGTGTGTTTTTTTTATCTCTAATTTGTATTTAAGAAAATTATACATTTAGACTTTAAGAAAAACTTTTTTGACTCTATGAAATTGGTAACAAAGATTTGTGAAACAAATATATAATACTTATATGGCATTATAAAAGGTTTATTCTTTTGATACAAAGAGGTTTTAGTTTGTTTTAGCAGTGTAATTTTTTAAGATTTAGATTTTAAATCTTTCAATGCGTATTTCTCCGAAACATATTTTTCCATATTTTATCGCATGGCAAACATGATATCTCAAAAAGTCCTTGAGATAATTACATGACATTTAGTATCATTGTTTATTATTATAATATGCATGTTGTGCACTAGAGAAGAAGAAAAAAAAGTATATTTACCCTTTTTATGATTGTTTTTCTTTGTGATAAATGCAAAATTTTTGAAAAAAATTTCTATTGTGCACTTTTTGACCCCTTATTTTATGATAAATTGAAATTATTCAAAGATGATAGACAAAACATAGGTAAAAGCTTTCTGAATAAAATTCAAAAAGCTATTTTTATCTTATGCATTAGAATTTATTTTACAGTGTTTGCCGTGATTTGCAAAAAATGCCTAATTTTAACCTAAATTCGTCAATTTTCTTACAAAAAAGTGTTGATTTTTTTTCTTTGTCATTTTTATAAGTTTTCAGTTATAATCAAACAAAAAATGAGTTTAAAAATGAACATTCAGCATTATTTCAAAAAAATGTTCCCGCAACTAGTCAGGCACCTTAATCCTGTTCCTCGCCAACCTTCCCCCCCAGACACATGCATACGATTATATATTCAGCGTACAAGGTTTCCATCTTCGTTTCGAAGCATTATTTTTACATTTCATTCATTTTTTTTTAATTTCAACAAAATATGCAAATTTTCTAAATATTGTGCATAAATAAATTTGATGTATAAATAAATATAAAGCTTATATCTACAATTTAATTTTATTAAAGTACACAATTTATAATCTAATTTAAATCAGAATGCAAACAAAGAGTAACAGATAAAATATTTCAGACATATTGAAACAAATTTATCTCGTACACTTTTCAAAACTGCAGGCAAATTGCTTTCAAAGATACATGGGTTTCTGTCCCCTTTAAAAATATTCTTATAATTAATATTTATAAAAGAAACACAATTTATTCTGGCAAATTTGCTTAGCATTAAAATTAAACAATTTACACAGGATAACAGAATTAAATTTTAAAATAATTAAATTACAATACTTATTATCAATCTTCCTGAGTAATTTTGTATTGCCGTTACCTCGATTACCATAAAAGAGATAAAATATTTTAGAAAAACAAATTGAATTGATCCATATTAAAATGATTCAGAGTTTTGCCAAATAATTCAATTAATAGAGGTAGATGCATGGTTTTTCCTCCAGAAACAAGTTCCTTTTATAAATTTAAATCTAACTGAAAATATCTTTCTTCCTAAACGAATCATAAAATTCCCATAGGAAAAGAGAAAGATAACGAATTTATTGCAATTTGCATATGGAATAATTTAATTACCGAGTGCATGTTAGATCATACTCCTTTGAAATGATTCAAGAATGGATAAAGCTGTTTTACTGAAATGAATACTTGTAACTTTTTAAATGAAAGAGTTTCATCGAGTAAAACTCTCAAGCAAACGTGAAATATTTACCAACCCTACGTTCTTTACTGTGTTTCATACCCTAGATTAATTAATTTTCAGTTCCGAATCCTATTCATTAAATTCAAAGCAAACTCTATGCAGGATGGTGAACACTACATCCCATGATTACAAGGTACCTGCACGACGTGAATTCGCAAAAGGGAAAAACTCATTCTTGAAAGAGGTTTTTATTTTTTTTAGTTCCTCTTTCATGTTTAAAGAAATGTAGCTGAAAAAAGTGATTCTGTGTAAAGTATTTACGCATCCTTCTCACCTTTATGATCATAAAGTTTTAATGATGGGGGAAATGGGGAGTCTCATTTCAACGGTGATTTATTTCGCATGGATCATTTTCTTACATGGTCATAAGAGATAAGCTAGTTCCTTTTAAGAAGTCATGAATAGTGCATGCCTTTCTCCGGATGGAACCAGAAATTATCGATAAAAGAAGACACAGTCCTTCATTAATCATACTGTTATCCCCCCTCGCCGTCTCTGACCAAACATTATTTCCTTCTTTTATTTTTTCAGTGCCAAAAAGTTGAACTTAAAAAAAAACCCGAAGAAAATATCCTTGGCGGCTTCTTGACATTAAATTATAGCTGGGCTGAAATTCGCACATGAATGAATTTTACAACAGCTAGGTGACATCACGTACAACAAATTGAAGCTTTATTTATCTTTTGTCTTGGTATACATACAGCGTTTATGTATTATCGGAACCAGCAGAACCTTATTTATGCCTTATTTTTTAACTTATGCCCCAAAGTCGGGACTGATTGTTAAAATTTTAAGCTGATTTTACGGAAGAATGTTTCCCAGCCGAATATTTTTGTAGAAAATGATTGATAGTAGTGAAAGAAAAATTGGCAAAAATATATGAGTGTCAACAATGTGGCTTCGAATAATTTTGAATAAGTAATTAATTATTCTGAATAAAGAATTTTGTTTATTCTGATAAGAAGATCAAGATTTTGTTATATTTGTCGAAAAGCTTACTTAAAATAAATATTTCGTATTATAATTTTTTATGAGTGCCTTATTGTATTGGCATAAAATTTGAGCTATAGGATATTCGGATAAACGAGTTAATGCAAGACGTACTCATATTAGATTGAATTGAAGTAAAAATTTAAAATTGATTATAACTAACAATACTTATTTTTCGGTGTATTTTCCATTGAATTATAATTTTATAAAATCCACGGCGTTTTCAGCGGATTGCAAAGATTATTATTTTTGTACCAAAAAATAGTTCATGTCAAAATTTAAGTGTCCTATGTTTTTGCATGTTAATGAAGACCTTAGAAAACGATTTGACTTTTTATTTTAAGTGTAAGGTGTGTATAATTAATTTTACACAGTGGAATATCTTTAATTAATTTATTAGCTCTAACGGATTAAATTCCCCAAAGTGGAGTATTTTGTTTATGTATATCCCATAATTTTCAATGTAGTGATAAAAAAAATGTATATATTGTACGAAAAAAACTGCAGTGAATCATAATGCGGTGGATTAAGTATTAACGTGTATCACTCCCCTACACGGGGGCTTACAAAGCTCTAATAAAGCTCGAGCTATGAAAGTAGCAAGACATTTGCCAACTTGACTCTATCGTTAACATTTCGCTATGTTTTTCATTGAATCACCATTATAATTTAAGAAACGGTGTTGCTTGCGAATATTACAATTTTAACATAAAACAAATGCAACAGAAAGTAAAATTAATGTATTACACTTTTAGATATAAATTATTTACACTATTTTAAGCGTTCATTACTCAAAACTTTTAACAATGTGTTACTTTTGATGAGCAGAGAGGAGAGGAGGTATTTCTTAGGGAGATATTTTCAAAAATCGTTTCTCAAGAGTGTGTTACGGGGAATTATGAATAAAAAAAACCCTTTTTATCAGCTATTAGAACTACATATTTAAAGTTTAACAATTTTTTTTTTCTTTTTTTTTTTTTTTGTTTAGCTGAGATATGCACAAAGCTTTTTTGTTTAATTTTCAATTCACGTAAAATTAACTCATTAAAAACTTCTTTACCCTTCAATCTGTGTTGTTTAATTTTTCAGTTCACCCGTGCGAAGAACGAGTATACCAGCTAGTTTGAAATGAAGTACAAATATCAATGGGTAAATTACTTTAGAATACATACGATTAAAAATTCGCGCGTTTCATAGTTTCATTTTTCATAAAGTTCAATGTTTCTTCTTAAAAAATTGTGATTTTTTATATGCTTTTTACCTGATTACTTAGTCATAAATTAATTATTCTAGTAAATTATTGTGAATTTTAGATTTTTTACACGCGTCAAAAATGCGATTTACGAAGTAATAGTAAATTGGGCTGACTGCATTTTAAAAAACTAAATTCCAAATACCTTACAAACATCTTAAAATTTTAAACACCCTAAAATTTCAAACACCAAACAATGCAAAGATCATTCAGAAAGTAAAGAATTGTGCACACCACTCCTGACGACTATCCTCACAACAGCAAATGCTTGCGTGAGCCAGTTACTACATCCTTCGCTTCATTGTAACCCATGTTTTGTAGCTAAGCGTTGTTTTCCCATTGAAAATCCCACAAAATGAGAACTGCATACTGTCATTCACGTTCTCAAGGACAAAGTTTTGGGTCTATTAGGCTTCAGTAACAAAATGATGCTTATTGTTTAAACAAGGAAGAACTTACTTACACGATAATATAAGTCAAAAGCAATCACGCATTGCAGATGAATTGAAAGAAAAAAAATTGATTAATACTCGAGAGAACCTGAATTTCATTTTAAGCATTTTAAATGAACCTTTCCCACTAATTTCAATATCAATCCTACATGAAATAGTAACAAAGCCCCTTGGATACAGCTGGTTGTAGAATTTGAGATTGCCCACAAGAAATTGATTGCCGTCTGTAAGTCGAAACGGATGGAAGCAGGCCTTGAATTTTTGACTTGATATTCCATAGATGGTAATGGATTTATAAAATGCATTGTCACGGAAGATGAAGTTTGGGATTTTTTAATAAACTGGGAAAAACAAGCGTCAGCCTAATGATTGGCATCAAACCAACTTATCCTCAAAATCTACGAAAGAAAGACAAATGTCAACATCAGAAAAGCCATTGCATAAGGTTTTGGGACTGGAAGGGTTTTATCCACGTGTACTTTGTACCCAGATAAATTTTTATAAACTCCGAGGTCCATTGTGAACCTTTTCAAAGACTTTGAACGCAAAACAAGAGAACGACATCTTCATATGAGGTTTTAGATACATGATAATTCGGGGGCACGAAGACAGCGAAAGGATCAACATTTTGCGAATTTTTTAGATTACCTCCTTACAGCTCTGTCTTGGCACCGAGTGATATCCATTAATTATCTAAACTAAAGGAATGTATGGGTACAAAAAGGCACGCAAAGATGAATACTTCAAATGCAAAATTATATCTTAGCTCAAGTATTTAACCACTGATGAAAAAAAAAATCCCGTGTTTCAATTAGTGATTTGATAACTGTGGCAATTGTATTGAAAATTGAGTAAAGCATGGGAAATTGCACATTTCTGTAAAGTTCTCTCATGCCATTATAAACAGATAATTTCAGTTAAATGGTATCTCTATAATAATATGTCTTCATATTAGTCAAGAATAAATCATTCTAATCTTATTAAGCTAATCAAAAATTTAGCTCGCTAGAAAATATTTATGGATAAAGAATTTGGATAACTATATTGCGATTGAAAAACTGAGAGCAACAAAATTTTCTGCAACTTAATCACAAAAAAAAAAAAAAAAAATCGCATTTTTGTAAGATTCGCGAACTCTTGTACTAAATGGAATCAATATATGTTCAAAGCTTTATAATATATAATGAAATATATATATATATATATATATATATATATATATAATCTTGGTTCCTAAGGCCATGAGTTTGTTATTATACTACTGTGCCTATTATTCCCTATCTTGACTCGATATATTTAGGTGTTATAGCTATTTGAATATATTTTTGGATTATATATATCTATATATTTAATGTGTATTGTAGTAGCGTTGGCCGGGTTGGTTGTTGTCATATCTGGTTTATTAAAAACATTTTTAGGATTGAGTTCCATCTTTTATTTAGAAGCACACATAGCGTAACTGGTCAATCACTTTATATTTTACATCTATTCGTTAAAAACACGTATAACAGAAGCGACATCTTGACGGACACGACACAAAGTTGCAGTTATTTACATTTTTACATGATGAAGGCAAAGAAAGAAAAAACGCGATTACACAAGATTTTTGCTTTTATATCAACAGTGGTTATTACGTAATAATAGTTCTGATTGGCTAGAATGGGCGTGGCAGAGATTTCGGACTAGCCGATTACGATTAAGATTACAATGTTAATTTAAAACCAAAGAGTAAAAGTTATTTTAAATATTGGTACAAGTGAGTGAGTTAATATTAACGTCGCACTGTTCAGCTACACGAGGGCTTTTGGTGACGGACGACGTAATTTTGAACCATGGTCAAGTGACGTGAAAGACACCTGAGCTGGCACCCCCTCTCCTAACTACCTCACCACATCAACGGGAGGACGTTTCAGCTCTCGACAGATTTAACGTGCATCGCTGCCCTACACGCCGGGTCTTTAGTGGTACTGGGATCGAACTCATGACATGCCTGCCATGGTTGGATACCTTAACCACTGGGCTACGTAGGCTGGGTCTCGTAGACTAATGTGTTCAACTTTTGGGTGGTTACCAACCTCACTTAGGGAAGTGGTTTGTCATGAGGAAAATTTGATCATTTCTATTGATTAATTTAGTGTCCATTTTTTCAAGTTCACATTGATATATCTCAGAAGTTATTGCTTAAGTAGTTTTTAAAATGAATAATTGACAACGTTATTTGCACTCCAACAAACTGTCGTCATAAATATACTCCAAGTTCAC
Source organism: Trichonephila clavipes (assembly GCA_019973935.1). Lineage (NCBI taxonomy): Eukaryota > Metazoa > Arthropoda > Arachnida > Araneae > Nephilidae > Trichonephila > Trichonephila clavipes. Next base: position 54,145 of record BMAU01002771.1, on the reverse strand, counting down.
CAAGATTAATTCACGGCTCCAAGCACTTACTGTGATCACTGTGATTTTTTTTTATTGCTTGTTACCAATAATATCAGTACAGATATTAACTCCTCTTTAAATTGAGTAAACAACAAAGTTCATGGAATTTGCTGATCACTCAGTCCGTGCGGAAACTCTTTATTGAGCTTTTTAACGGTTCCCATGTTTTTAGATGTTTATTGAAGGTTTTGCAACACGCCGAGTTTTTCTACAAGGGATATCTATGTTCGAGAGAAATTGCTTTCTCCAGAATGTGAAGAAAGTTATCCTGAACAAGGATAGATTACTTTCAACGGATCTTATTTTTTAAGTCCCTTTCTCTAGAACGAAACTTCAGAATCCATCTCCGTAGGATTGATGGTTCAATCTTCAATCGCACTACCGGTAATGCGCGCAGTATGTGCCGCCCTAAAACCTTATAATGCACAGATTGATTGATTGATTGAACATTAACGTCGCACTGTTCAGCTACACGAGGGCTTTTGGCGACTTATAATGCACAGGTTCATACTTTAATGTGAAATATCTGCAACTTATCCAATCTAAGAAAGAGCACCATAACATACAGAAAAACTTGGAAGTTGTAAAAATTCCGCTACATTTTTTTTTTTAAAAAAAGAAACATATACATAACCATATAAAGAATTAGAAAAATGATTAGAAATACGATACTTGATGTACTACACCAGTGGTTCTCAAACGTTCACTACTGGCGACCCAATTTTCAATCATAACGTTTATCGCGCCCCCCTAAAAATAATAATGTATTGAATGCAGTAGTAATGCACTTGGACGCTAAAGCTACAATATGATCATAATTATAAACCGTACAAATTAACAAGATAAGTATTAAATTATCTATATGTTACTTTTAAGTAATATATATTTTTAGTTTTACTTTTTAGGTCATTTCAATATAAAAGTGTGTTTTTTAGTTTGTTTTAAAACTATAATTTATTTTATAATTATTTTTGCTATACACGATAAAAATCACAATTCCAGTGAAAGTGAATAATTTAACTAAGAGAAAATATACTTACCTACTTTCAAGGATTCACTTTTTCTTTGAAAATTTGAGAAAAAATCCAATAAACCTAAAGAAAATGTTCCAAATGTGCGTGTCCTTAATAAAGGACATAAATCACAGACACTTTTCGCTAACAACACAGGAACGTTATTTTACAGCAAAGCTGTCATATTTTGTTCACATTTTTGCAGTTGTGCTGTTGTTCGATGATCTACAAATAGCATTTTGAACTTTTTCTTCCTTGTGTCTTTTTGACAAGGCGAAGAGCTACATTATCGTTTCATAGTTTTCTTCATAAAGATCTTTAAGCAGCATTTGAAAATTTCATATCAACTCAAACGTTTCATGTCTAACGCTTTTCTGATATTTACTTTCGCTATATATATCTTGATTAATATGCATTATTTCAGTAGGTTCTTCAATTGCTTGATTAGTTTCAATTTCATTCAATAGGGATCACAGATGCCCATTTTTTTAATATTATGCTCATTTACATATATAAACCATAATAAGTCGTACAACACAGCAATCAAAACCACAAAACTATTCATGGGAAAAGTGTAGCAGGTTTTAAAATATGCTTATCCGTATATCATAAAACTCTTTCACATGGAAAAAAGTGAAACAGAAGTATACAGTGGTGGCAAAAAGTCCTGAACACACTCACTTTTTTGAGTAATTTTTGTGTTTGACTTCATTTTTCGTTATGAAATTATCGCACTATCTTAAATATTGTTATTGATTTTAATGTATTTTTTCATGTTGATTTCAAATCTGTTTGTAGATTTCATCTAAAGTAAATAGTTTCATTGATATGTTGAAAAACCTTGACAAGAAAGCACAAGGTTACTGTAAGAATGAGTGAGTGTGCTTTCCACGAATGAAATGCTCCGTTATTTCAACCAATTAGAGAGCAGTAGCGATAAAGGGTTGAAAGAAAAAGGTGAAACTTGGTTTATTGTATTGAATGCAGTTGTGTGCTTGTGGAAAATAGTGTATTGAAAGCAATTTGAAGTGCTTTTGTGGAAAATATTGGAATTATAGCTAAATTTTCATATCTGCCTGAGAATAAAAGGTAGAAAATAATACATTTGAAGGAAGAAGGTTATTCTTTGCTCCAAATTGCTGCTTAAGTACCATGTGGCCTTTCTACTGTTGTGAGAACTTTGGAAAGATTTTCTGAAACAAATTTTATTGTGGACAGGGGTCGATCAGGACGACCAAGTAAAACATTTTTACGTGAAGACAGGTTATTGCTCAAAATTTCACTTTCAAACAGAAAGCTTAATTCCTCGCAAATTTTGAAGCAATGGACTTTTGACATCAAATGTGAGTGTGTGCCCAAGAATTGTTAAGAGGAAGACTGCTGGAAATTGGGTTACGAGGCTGTAAAGCGCACCCAAAACCATTACTGACTGAATTTCAACGCAAGAGGCGATTGACGTGGGCAAGGGAACATTCCTTATGGACTATTAAAGACTGGGAAAAGGTAATACTTAGTGACGAGAGTCAGTTTTGTATTTCTGGCAACTAAAGTAGTGCCTATGTAAGACGACGCACTCATGAGGAATTCGGCCCTCAGTATCTGAAGCCCAAATTAAAGTACCCGACAAAAGTGATGGTATGGGGTTGCATGTCTTCTCATGGTGCTGGAAGACTTCACATCGTTAGCGGAGCAGTGAAAGCCATGGATTACATTGAAATACTACAAAATAAATTTCTACCAACTGCGAGAGATCTTTTTGGGAATCAGTCATGGATTTTTCAGGACGATAACGCCTCTTGTCATCGTGCAAAGGTAGTCCAGAAATGGTTGAAATACCATACTGTGAATAGAATAAACTGACCAGGACAGTCTCCCGACCTTAATTCGATAGAGAACATATATTTTAAAATTGGTTATGAAATTTCAAAGAAAAAACCTTCAAACAAACGTGAATTAATTGAAGATTTAATATTTTCCTTCAACCATATTGTCACGAAAGATCTTCTTTTGAAATCGGAGCATTCCATACCAAAAAGATGTAGAACCGTAATTAAAGCAAACGGCTGGACCATAAAATATTGATTTTCTAACATGTGAGAACGTTGTAATTTTCAAAATAACTATATATATATTAAATATACCGTATTTCTCAATTTTCGTGTTATTTTTCTTTGCATTGTGACATCGTCTATTGTCGTGAATCCCCATCTTTCGATAAGAGTTATGGTTTCAGCAGCTGGTCAAGGACATGTACGACGTCATTGATTGTCCCTGCATTTTTATGATACACCAGCTGTTGAATGACCAGTGCACGTGGCCATGGGGCCATTGTTTATTGTCTGAACTCAGGGAGTGAAGAGAGACAGACGGGTCGCCATCATAGTAAAGTAGAGCCGGCGCCCCATTGACAATAGGCGAAGCCTATCTTAAAATAAGCATGTCATCTTTTCTAGGGTTTTGTGAAGGGGATACTAGAAACAGGTGGCGTGATGGACAAGTGTGTCCAGATGTGGACAAGGAACTATGGCGCCTAAGGACAGACGGCTCGGGTGTGTTTTGGCATGTTATGCGCCAATAGGACGAGGGAGGTCAAGTGAGACTTTTGTGACCTGCCAATAAGAAGAAGCGAGGGGCGTGTTGTGAACACACCCCTGGTGGTTAAAAAGGGTTCTGTTTCAGGAGACAGGGGAGACCCGAAAGGAGAGGTCGGAAGAGGAGGACAAGAGAGTCCTGGAGAAAGAACGGACGGAAAAGAGAGAAAGGAGACGGAAAGAGACGGAAAGAGAGTCCGGGAGAGAGAACGGACGGAAGGAGGAGGAGAGACGGAAAAGAGAGAGAGAGGAGACGGAAAGAGAGTCGGGGAGAGAGAGAGTGAAGCCCGCCTTGAATGGAGAAAAAGGCTGAGTCCGGAAATTGGAGTGAAAAAGACGATGAACGCCGGTGGCGTTGAGAATGGGAATATGAACTGACTACACCGGCTTGGCAATATTACTTCATTACGAATTGTTTATCAAATAAACAGATATTTTTTATTTCTATATGAAGCTGTAACCTTATTTATTGAAGGATAGCTACTCACGACGTTACAGCTAATATATATATATGAAATTGGTGGCAGTGGTGTTGATCCGGCATTTAAGTAAATAGATGCCCGAATCCTTAGTTTTAAGTGAAGAGAAAAAAATGCCAGCCGTGTGCGATTGTGATGAGACGAGTTTGATGACTGCGAATTCCTGGAGTTCCCAGCTGTGAGAAGTGCTGGATGCAAGTGTCTCCCGTTCCTGCTAGTGATGAAGTGTGCTCGCCTGTTTTGTCAAATTGGTTGCTATGAGATGTGTCCCCAGCTGTGAGAAGTGCTGGATGCAAGTGTCTCCCGTTCCTGCTAGTGATGAATTGTGCCCGCCTGTATGTTCCAGTTATGAGATGTGTTCCTGTGTGTCCTCTACAAATCTGAAGGTGAGTCTTTTCATTGAGATTATTTTCGGGGCAGCAACTGAGTATTGATTTTGTATGTAAAATGTTTTAAATAAGGAATATGAAGACTAGGTGAAGTTTTAGTAAACAATAAGAGACTAGAAGGATTTTAAGTTTTGTATGAAGTGTATAAATGTGCAATATTATTGTAGTGGTTTTAGATTTGTAAAATTTAGTATAGAGTAGTTATACTTGTTTTTGGCACAGTATTGTGTAGAGCAGTGTTTCTCAAAGTGTGGGGCGCCCCCCGGGGGCGCGATGACCCTACAAGGGGGCGCGAGCGTATCGAAAATTTAAAGATTTTTTAAAAAAAAATAACCGGAAAGAGAAGTAAAACAAAATGCTTTCTTCCATATTAAAAAATACACACAACACACTGGCATAATTTATATTTATTATCTAGCTTTTTTCCGTCATCAAATAGCTATCTTTGATCCCAAAACCAAATTAAAGAAAAAAAAACATTTTGTTTTATTTGCTGTTTTTTCTCAATGAGAGATTTTTTTATTATGTTTTAACATAAAATATTACTCGTTAAAAGAAAAAAACGAAACCCAGACCCTGAGAAAAATTCTAAGAAGATAAACAATTCACCGCTGCAATTATTATTGAAATACTGTACATTAGTTGTAGAAAAAGAAAAGGAAGTCATGATTCACTTTTCAGCCAGGCTGCATAGTACGTTCAGTTCAGTTCAGGTTTTGTGGGATATGGAGCAACAAAGGCTATGATCCCCTAAAAGACAGATGTTTTTTTTAAAAATTAGTAGATGTCAAAATATTTCAGTTTCTGGATAAAAAATCTGAATGTTAATTTGACCTTCAATCTTATGGTACGGTTATTATCAATATTAGTTCCCTCCCATCTTTCATGTGTTTGCTTTTCGCTTAAGGAAATTGTAAATAATTGAGTTTTGCGATATTTGGAAAAGAATTGATTGGTTTAACATTTCTGTAGGATAATTGAAAAGTGTCTGATTTGCGTCCTTTATTATGGTCTTGTACTTTTGAATCATTTTAGTTCAGTTTTATTGGGTTTTTTCTCAAATCATCAAAGAATTGAATAGTCCTTGAAAGAAGGTAAGTATACTTTCTATAAATTAAAATATTCACTAGAATTCCGATTTGTATCGTGTACAGTAAAAATAATTCTAAACAAATGATTGGGGTGACTGAGTCCCCCGCACTACCATTAATGTTAGTATCGAGTACGCGCCTGCTCCCGGGTTAAACTTTTGAAGTCTTCTCGCTTTAAATGTTAAAAAGTAACACAATTATTCTTCATCGGAATTTTATATTCTTTTCATAAGTTAACATTAATTCTAAATGCTAATTGTGTGAGGTTTAAAATTACAGTTCTTTTAAACAGTTATTTACAATTATAGCATTTATCTAAAAAAAAATCATTTTACATTTTTGTATACAATGTCGTGCACACAGTTTTACTCTCCTTACAGTTCAGCTATTATATCAAGAATAATGTTTTATTTTTTTAAAAAAATGAACTCGTGCGAAGAGTCGGTGTTTCAGCCAGTATACGTTTGATGTATCAGTACTGAAGAAGGTATTTTATAAATAATTTCTTATTACTGAATTTGGCCGCGGTAGCCGAGTGGTATAGGTATCGGATCGTGGCTTGCCTTGTCACGAGTTCGAGCCCAGTACTACTAAAGACCCGCCGTGTAGGACAGCGTTGCACGTTAAATCTGTCGAGAGCTGAAACGTCCTCCCGTTGGTGTGGTGTGGTAGTTAGGAGAGGGGGTGCCAGCTCAGGTGTCATCCACGTCACTTGACCATGGTTCAAAATTACGTGGTCCGTCGTCAAAAGCCCTCGTGCAGCTGAACAGTGCTACGTTAATATTCAATCAATCAATCTTATTACTAAATTAAGAACAAGTTTAATAATTATTAGGGACTTTCACGGGCTTTTCTTGTAGAGGAAAGTTTTTCAAAGGAAGGTTTTAATATCAGAAATTGACACTTAAAGAGTTATTTTTCTATATTTAGCTGAGATCTATATTTTGTCTTCAAGGCATCCACTGCAGAAAATCCGGTTTGCAAAAGGTAGGATTTTGAAAATGGTAATAGTATACGAAGTGCTTTTGTTTTCAGTACAGATAATTCCTCATCCACTTCTTACCCCAAATTCAAAGAGCGATTTATTACAAAATTGCCTTTTAATTTTTCACTGCATGTGAAATCTATGAAGATTTCTTCTTCGGAAGTTGAGAGCCCTTCTGAGTATCTTGAAATAGATCCCTAATCCACTCGTAACTTGCTACCAAGCTGTCCTCATCCAGAAAATACTTTTAAAATTCTTTTGCCAACATAGCTAAATGATTTTACATGTTTTAAAAACAACTTTCACATGTTGTTCTACAGATTTGTAAGTTTTAACACATATCGAGCTGGGGCTTTTTTCCACATCATTTACTTCAGTAGTGGTAAATCCAAAATTTAAGTATTTTTGAGAAGATCGCCTTGATTTAATTTTTCGAACCATGCTCGTTCGTCTGTGTACTTGTTGATTCTTTATTATGGTCGAATGTTTGCTTACGACTTAAAAATGTATGTATGATATTGTTTTAATTTACTGCCGTAAATACTTAATTACCGTGAATTACAATTAACGTGGAAATTAAAAAATGTACATTCAAGCTAGATTCGGTAGCTATAGGAGTATCGTGTCGACCAAAACTGACTGAATTGTACGAGGAAAAGTATTTTTACATGTTTTGCGCAGACGTCCGATAGGTTGCCCAGACTCACGCAAACGTACCCTATAATGCCAGATGTGATGGATATGATAGAGAGCGACATTGACTAGACTATTTTTTCTAATGACATTTGTGCTTTGAGAAATGAATGCTGAAGGAAATAAATCTTTAATTAAATACATCATTTTGCGATCTGTTCCAATTTAAAAATTAGAGAAAGAAAATAACATAATTCTTCTAAGTAATATATATATTTTAAGTAATTTTCTTAAAATATATATATATATATATATATATATATATATATATATATATATATATATACTTAAAATATATACACAAAATTTAATATACTTATCGTATTAATTTGTACGGTTTATAATTAAGATCGTATTGTAACTTTAGCGTCTCTCTCTCAAAGTGCATTTTTATTGCAGTAAATACATTATTGTTGTACAGGGGCGAGACAAAATTATGATTGAAAATTGGGTCGCCAGTATTGAAAGTTTGAAAACACTGCTTTTAATGTATGAGTGGCGCACAGAGTATTTTAGGTCTAATTAATTAATACTAAATTAAGAACAAGTTTAATAATTATTAGCTACTTCCATGGGCTTTTCTTACAGAGCAAAGTTTTTGAAAGGAGTTTTAAGATAAGAAATTGAGCCTCTGAGTTCCTTTTCTATATTTAGCTGATATCTATATTTTGTCTTCTAAGCAACCACCGCATTTTGTAATATGTTCCAATTTAAAAATCAGAGAAAGGAAAATAACTTAGTAATTATACTATTACTTAACTTTTTTGCTTAAAAGTAACATATACAAAATTTAATACTTATGTCATGAATTTGTACGGTTTATAATAAATATTGTTGCTTTATCGTAAAAGTGCATTATTATTGCATTCAGTAAATTTTTATGTATAAGGGGGCGCGATAAAAATTGTGATTGAAAAGGGGGGCGCCAGTATTGAAAGTTTGAGAAGCACTGGTGTAGAGTATTGTTGTGGTTATAGATTTGTGAAACTTAGTATACAGTAGTTATACTTGTTTTGTTGACACAGTATTGAGAAGGGTATTGTTGTGGTTATAGATTTGTAAAATTTAGTATACAATAGTTATACTTGTTTTGTTGGTACAGTATTTTGAAGGGTATTGTTGTGGTTATAGATTTGTGAAATTTAGTATACGGTAGTTATACTGGTTGAATTGGAGAACACTGATGTGTAGCTTATTTGTGTTTAGATTTGCGCATATGGGTAAAATATAGTTAAGTCTAGGTCTAGTGTATTGTTAGGTTACCTTGAGTCTTTGTATAATTTTTGTAAGGATTAAGTTTAGATTTGATTTTGTGTGTATTAGTGCATCATGACGTTTCTGTTAAGAGAAAGAAAAGACGTATTGTTAGAGGTTGCGAAGGAATTAAGGGTAGAAATTGATATTACTTTACCCAAGATAGAATTCAAGAATAGAATCTGTCAAAGTAAATACTATGACGAAGAGTCAGTTAAATGTTTGTTGGAGGGTATTTTGGAGGAAAAACGGGAAGAACGTAAATTAATTAGGGAATTTGAGTTAGAACGATTGAGAGCTCAACTCAGAAATAAGTTAAATGGAAATAAATTGAAGGCAGGGAATAGGATTAACGATCTCGCAAATGTTTGTATTTTGTCAGAAAATCGTACCACAGAAGTTAGTGAACCGGTTAATAAGTGCAGGCCTTTAATTAACCCGGTAGTTAATAAAAGCGCGGAGAACGCTACGTCTTGTGATATTGAAAAGAAGAATTGTGACCCCCCCAGTGAGATGTACTAACGTTTCCCACCCGTCTGAAGTAAGAGGGAAAGAATTCAACATGAATAGGAGTGGTGATTGTGACGTGAAAATGAAAGTAGGGGTATGTGAAGGAAGGGTCAAAACTGTGGCGATGGGTGCACAGCGGGTAATAAATCCGGATAACATTGGAGTGGCTCTTTTGAATTGAAAAGAGATAAGGGAGTGGCGAACCCTGAAGGATTGATTTGTGAGAATATCTGTGAGGAAAAATATACCATTGGGATGTTAATGGGTTGTGAAAAGCAGATAACAGTGAATCGGAAAGTTTTCGAAATCATACAATGGCTAAGATAGCGGGGCAGTCAAACAGTACTCTGCCTGTTGTTTGGTTAGGAAGAGTGAACCGATACCCGTACCCGCGTATCAAATGTATAAAGTATAGGAATTTGAACCAGGTGACGCGAGCCGAGATTTATTTTTTTTTAAAAGGGAAAGTTTGGTGGAAAAGATCAACGCGGCATCATGGGTGACTGTACTGGATTTGTGGAAGTGGTACTTTCGTCGTTCTCTAATGATGAATTATCCGAAGGACACCACATGCGTTATGCCAGTTGGCATGTACATTATTAAAAAATCGAGGTTTAAGTTTTTTGCGCTTATGATGGATGTAATTTAACGACTCTGATTTTAAGGTTGTTAGAGCAGATTGGTGTATCGCGAATGGTCGACATAGACATTCTGATACAAATTTGGAAAAACCGTGTAAAGAAAATAGACTTTGTGTTAAAAGGGTTGGGTCGGAAGTCGGACCGACTAAAGGTAAATTAGAGCCACGGACAAGTTTGTTCCGTGTAGATATAATGTAGATATAGTGAAAATTCATTGCATGAGCTACTGAGGCTTGTTAATTATATTCCCACCAAAGTGTTTCCTCAATAACTAACGTAATGGCAGACAATACCATGAATTGTGAATAACCTGTTATGATGGTTGTGATAATGCTTGCTGATAGCCATAATTAATTTAAATTTTAAAAGTTTTAGTTTAAACTTCTTAATTTAAAAATTTGGTTTTTAATGTTTTTGCAAAGCTTGGAATTTATAAATGTTTATTTTGTTTATTTAATATCGTTGGAAACACCGTTGGAATAAGTAGATGGGAATGAGTAATTCGTAGGGTTGGTGCTAGGTGTGAATTAATATTTGTACGGGTATGGGTTGGTGGTGTAAGGTGGAAGGAAATTATGTGTTATGGTAAATATTTTGTGTCTCTTAGGACTGTGTGCGCTCACAGATGTTTAACACAATTGAATGAGCGATTGATGTATTAAAATTATAGAAATATTATAATTTGAGTTAATTTCTTTAAAACCCTAAATTTTGAATTGTGATGTAACTGTATGAAATGGAAAAAAATGGTCCAAGTTTCGGAATATAAGTTTTTTTTTGTAAAGTGTAAGTTTTATAGAATTTTGGATTTATTTGTTTAATTTAGTTGTGATTGTATGTGTTTCTTGGATTGCTGTCCTGATCGGACTCATTGATAGGACGACCCTTTGGTGTGAAATGTTACGAACTGAACCAAAATGAGGCCAGAGTAGTCCAGTGAAATTGACTTTTTTCAGGGGGAAGGAGTTGTGACATCGTCTATTATCGTGAATCCCCATCTTTCGATAAGTGTTATGGTTTCACCAGCTGGTCAAGGACATGTGCGACGTCATCGATTGTCCCTGCATTTTTATGATCCACCAGCTGTGGAATGACCAGTGCACGTAGCCATGGGGCCATTGTTTATTGTCTGAACTCAGGGAGTGAAGAGAGACAGACGGGTCGCCATCATAGTAAAGTAGAGCCGGCGCCCCATTGACAATAGGCGAAGCCTATCTTAAAATAATCATGTTATCTTTTCTAGGGTTTTGTGAAGGGGATAATAGAAACAGGTGGCGTGATGGACAAGTGTGTCCTGATGATGACAAGGAACTATGGCGCCTTGGGCCAGACTTCTCGGGTGTGTTTTGGTGTTGGACAAGTGTGTCCAGATGTGGACAAGGAACTATGGCGCCTTGGGCCAGAAGGCTCGGGTGTGTTTTGGCGTGTTATGCGCCAATAGGACGAGGGAGGTCAAGCGAGACATTTGTGACCTGCCAATAAGAAGAAGCGAGGGGCTTGTTGTGAACACACCCCTGGTGGTTAAAAAGGGGTTATTTTTCAAGAGACAGGGGAGACCCGAAAGGAGAGGTCGGAAGAGGAGGACAAGAGAGTCCGAGGGAAAGAACGGACGGAAAAGAGAGAGAGGAGACGGAAAGAGACGGAAAGAGAGTCCGGGAGAGAGAACGGACGGAATGAGGAGGAGAGACGGAAAAGAGAGAGAGGAGACGGAAAGAGAGTCGGGGAGAAAGAGAGTGAAGCCCACCTTGAATGGAGAAAAGGGCTGAGTCCGGAAATTGGAGTGAAAAAGACGATGAACGCCGGTGGCGTTGAGAATGGGAATATGAACTGACTACACTGGCTTGGCAATATTACTTCATTAAGAATTGTTTATCAAATAAACAAATATTTTTTTTATTTCTATATGAAGCTGTAACCTTATTTATTGAAGGATAGCTACTCACGACGTTACAGCATATTATGTCATTCTATAATGTTTTATTCTGCACATATTTCACATTATTGTGTTTAGGCGGCTTTACTACAAAAATATTTAGTCATTAAGGAACTAGTAGTAGATTTGAAATCAGCATAAAAATACATTAAAATCAATAACAATATTTAAGATAGTGCGATAATTTCACAACGAAAAATGAAGTCAAACACAAAAATTACGCTAAAAAATGAGTGTGTTCAGGACTTTTTGCCACCACTGTATTATATATATTTACAACTACCCTAAAAAAAGGACACATATAAACATACCAGTAAGTTCGAAGATCACCTAAAGTAATATTTTAGGTTAAAAGAAACGTAATAAAAAAATCTCTCATCGTGGGATTAGAGCAAAACAAACAAAATAATAATTAATTCGGTTAAAGTATCAAAGATAGCTAATGAGCGTTTGAAGTGGAATCTTTTATTTTTGATGATCACCAGATGATAAAAATAAAATATATCAGTGTAAATGTGTATTTTTTAATATCTCAGAAAGCATTTATTTTTTACTTCATTCCAAAAAATATTTTTTAAACATTTTATATTCAATATTCTCACGCCCTATCGCAGGGTTACCACCCCCCAAATGGGGCGTGTCCCCCAGTTTGAGAAACACTGTACTACACAAATTAATACAACGATGTACACAAGTACATTTTCATTGATTTTTCAAAAAGATACTAGATAAAATAATAATATTCGTCCATGATAATGATTTATGCATGATTACTACATGATTAAAAAATCATGCATCAAAAGGGCAGTTGTAGTTTATGAAATATAAATTATGATCACCCCGACAGCAATGCGTGCTCATAACGAATCATTATATTCATCACGAGTTTTTTTATGAGAGCTTAGAAAAACAAAATGAACCTCCCTCTCTGACTAAGGTATGCGGTAGTTCCAGAAATGTTCTGTGAGAGGAATAGCGGACTGAAAATATTCTTGCTAAAGCATCCGAGAAATGATATATAATTTTCAAGTATGGAAACGTAGTTGCCCCCTTCAAATTCTGAATATTCTCAAACTCAAAGTGTTCGTCGACCGGCAAGGCCGATATGGAAGAACATTAGCGTTCCATATGAACTAGGTGCAAACTACCCTTTTGAAAAATCTCCAGTAAAGCTGTACAATCTCACTAATATTATTCAGAGCATTCAAGGCGCCTTCCTGAAACATGGGAAGCATTGTGCACCCATCCGATATCACACCGGTGCAGAATATAAGATCCTGTTAGATAGTAGATGCATAGTAGATAATGTTTACGGTGTTGGGAGGATGGTATCAGAAACCTTGCTATATCTATAGGTGAACATGTTGATTATCGGTGTTTATACAGTATTTTTACTTGTTAGAGCAGTGCTTCTCACATTTCAATCATAATTTCCATCGCCCCCCTCCATACAATAACAATGTATTGAATTCAATAATACAATGGTTTGAAGCTAAATTTACAATTTGACTTTAACCTCTAGCGGATATAAATGTTCACTCAAACAAAGCGTTAATTGCCCCGGACGTATATACAGTAGAATCTGTTTTTGTGCGGTCTTTTCTATGCTATTTTATTTTTTTGTGATTTTTTTTATGTGCGATCTTTTTTTTTTTATGTGGTGTACGAATTTCAATGGCTTTGGCGCCTCTGTAATGTTTTCTATTTATTTACTAGTGGCGTAATGGATAATGTTAGGACCACCCCTCCCCTGAATGTCAGGCTTCGCCTTTAATATTTTATAAATTGGGTAAATACGTGTTTATAGTTAGTCAGGCCTTGGATCCCTAGAGTCCACCCCGCCCCCTTCGTGGCAGGACTCAATGGCTTTGGCGCTACTGTAACGTTTTCTATCTATTTACCAGTGGTGTAACGGAGAATGTTAGGACCCCCTCCCCTGAAAGTTAGGTTTTGCCTTTAATGTTTTATAAACTGCGTAAATGCGTATTTAGCGTTAGTCAAGCTTTGGGTCCCTAGAATTCTACCCCTCCGTGATGCGGCGGTGTACGTTACGCCACTGAAATGTAGACATTTCAAGACGTTACGTTAATTTGTTATAAACAGTCTCCCGACAATGCGCATTCAGTTGCTTTCTCTCAATGTTCCAGCAGCCCACGCTTGATTGAAGACGAAACTCTCCATGACAGAGACATTATCAATAATTTGATAGATTATGAAGACGGACAAAAAGAACCGGATTCTTTGAGAGTGGATAAAATAAAAGCAGGGATCCAAATTTCTAACAAATTGGAAAAGCATTTTTTAAAAATATATACATACCAATTAAGAAAGGAGTATAAAATTCCCCAAAAAGAACTTCAATCATGTATAACTGGTTATCGTGACATTTACAGGCAACTGACCACCGTACTTTCGCCACGAAAACTTATCTCTTATTTTATGTTGCCAAAAAATATATCAAGTGAAATTGTACCGTCAAGTGACGAAAACAATTTTAAATTTGGCATATTTTATAAATGCGACTTTTTTATGCGGTCCCTATCCACCGCATAAAAAAACTCTGTAGTTTTTCCACGAATTAGTTTGCTATATGTAAAAATTTATAAATTTTTTGAATATTTTTTGTGCGTTTATTTTTATGCGGTCCCTATCTACCGCATAAAATCAGGTTCAACTGTATACGTCTTTCCAAACTATGATCCTCAGTGTGCACTGCTATCCATAACATTATTCCGAAGGCTTTGAAATGCAATAAAAGGACCTTGACAGTGTTTGCAAAGGATTTACTTATTTCAGAGAAGATTTTACTTATTTATTCCTTTCTATTCCCCCAAATGCATCACATACGCGCGTCAACGTGGAAAACAGTGGCACTGGGTAGAGAATCCCGCAACTTTTAATCGGCAGTTAAGGGATGAAATATAAACCGTACAAAAATTATCAAGATAAGTGTTAATTTTTGTAAAAAATTATGACAAGCCCATGGGGTCACTGGTAATTATTAAGAGGTGTTAGAAAGCTAAAATCTTATTTTTTTGACAATTTGAGATTTTTACATTTTCAAATTGTATAGATTTTAACCTTTCTAAAAATACCTTACTTTAACCTCTAGGGTATTTAGAAGCCCTTAAAACGTATTTTTAAATAATCATTGAATTTGGGCCTCGCCCATTTTAATGGCGAAAATTGTAAGCAAATTACTTTGTTTTTGCTGAAAAGTGTAACGACTAATATAAACCAAAACATGTATCTTTTATTTTAAATTGAGCCTTTTATTTTTTTTTTAATTCCTAGTCGATTAGAAGTCTCACTGTATACATTAAAATCAATTTATCTCAAAATGTAAATTTTAAAGTGCGATGTACCTTTCTGAGAAACTACTGTTCACAGGTATGTAAATTTTTATGAATTATTTATAATGATGTCTAATATATACTAAAATGAGCGTTTTGTAAAAACTCAAAATTTTAATTTTTACAACTTTTTAAATAAAAAATGGGTCAAATTTCGCAATGTTTGATAAAATATTTCATAATTTATTAAAAATTCAAAATTAACTAAAAGCTCATTTTAATATAATGAGAGAGGTGTACTTTAATAGTATGAAAATTTCAAGCATGTACATAAAACAGATTTTGAGAAAAGGTACATCGAAAACAGCCAATTTAACATTGTCAGTATAGAGAAAGAGAGAGGTTTCCAACTCCCCTTAAACCTGTTCTAAACATAGTATTGTTAAATTAATTATAAAATGCATTGGGTGCAGTACTCATGCATTTATAAATGTATTATATCATTGCAAATGTGTATTTATATTTCATTATGTCAGAATGTATTTTGTTTATTTACTTTCAGTATATTAAATAATCTTTTGTTTTTGGTTTTTCAATATGCTCGCGTCCCTCGCACAGTTATAGTGCTCCTCTATGGGAGCGTGTCCCACAGTTTGAGAAACGCTTCATTAGAATAAAAAGAATGTCAGATCAGTACCTTAGTGTCCAAGAAGATGAGTACATTAGTGTCCATAATGACAGGAGAGCTCTCATGTGACCTGGAGTAAGTAGGATACAAACCAATGGTTTCTAGCAAAATACTTTTCTTTATTAAGCATTTGATCAATAGTACACTTAGAAACTGACGTTCCATAATTAGCACAGAGCTTCTGTACGTGTTGAGTACCAGTCGTCCCTATAGTGTGATTTGCTTTAAAATCCAAGTAACGGTCCCCTTGACGTGTGTAGTGTTTCTTAGGTGACCAGTAACTTATGTTAAGGGTAATTCTCTGGTACTATGTATTCAAAAATAATCGCAGGACTTCAGAAATAGAGAAAAACTAAAACCACCACAGTATAATGTTTGAAATATCTGTGTTATAAATTTTCTTATTTTGCATACATTTTTTTTAAAAAAACAGATATTGAATTAAATTAGAAATATTTGACAATTTTTTTTTTTAATATGTTCATCAATTTTATTTAAATACAAGTAACTATTTTTTTTAAAGACAATTCCTACTTTCCTAGAAAAATGTACTGGCACCATCAGTTGCAGCTAGTTTTAAGTTCGAAAGAAATAACGTAGAATAAATTTAAAATTCACAAATAATATTTTTCTAATGCACTAATATTTTTAAAAAAAACTGTATTAAAATCAAGTGTCATCCACAACAAGTTTAAAAAATGTATTTGAAATTGAATGGATGAATAGAAAATAATTTGTTAACGATTGAAAATTTTTGAATAAGATATATATATATATATAGGAGAGAGTGAGCTAATAGTAGGAATTAGACAATTCAGAATATAATTTTTGAATCAACTGCAAAAATTTGTTTGTTCCTTAATTTTTGTTCAAGAGTGTAGTGATAACTATTCCTAAAAGTATTTACATGATGATGTATTTCTCGAAACATCAAACTGTCTTTGCATGATATTCTTCTTCTTTTTGCTAGAAGAAATCAATCAGGATGTGACAGCTCAACTCGCAATAACTAAAGATGAGTAGCGATTAAGACCGATAAGGAAAATGTGATAAAATATTTCCTGACAATATTCCAGGTGATGGCTTCGCGTTGTTTATTAAGGAAGCATTGTTTATCGAATATCCTGTGTCCTACTTATTACGCTGAACATATCTGTGAAGGATAGCTTTCAGGATGCAGAAAGACTTCTATAGAGGATTATAATGAAGCTGTAGAATAAATGAAGAATGTGATTGGTCTCTTTGTGAAAAATAATAATTCTTTCTTAATTTTATTGTGCCCATTGTTTGACTTTGTTTCAAAGTACATTCATATTAGAAATTTTCCAAATTTTGTGTTTATTATTATCTAAGAAATTAATTCTACAAACTATTGTGTAATGAACCGTCTAAAATAACTATTTTTATGAGTGAAGATACAAATATTATTTATGGAAAAATATACAGAACATCTATATGCTTCGCTTATTTGAAGACGCGCATTTAGTATATAATAATTGACTTAAGGAATTTTCACTTGAAAATAATTAGGGAATTATTTCTGTTGCTTACACATTCATGAACATAAAAATTAGCGAACCAAGAAATAATTGCGGCATCGTAACGAAAATTGACATGAAGGTACATGTCGGGTAGATATGAAAATGAATATAAATGCAGCGTGATTACATATAGCTGGTACAGGGCTGAAAACGTTGTTCTCCGTAACCAAAGCTTGTTTGAGTGTGCTGAATCGTTTATAAATTAACAGCTGAGGTAGACATTCCATTACACTGTTTTCGAGGACAATATAAACAGCTGTCGCTGTTTGAGAGGGGGGAGGAATCATCGGCATGATGGAAGCTGGGTGGTCAACTAGGTGAGTAGCTCGTCAATTAGGCCGCTCTGATTGTGTTGTGAGGAGGTGTTGTGACCAGTGGATCCGAAAGAAGACCAGGGCTCCTCTACAAACCAGCCGTCGGGAAGACCGTCACATGGTAAGAAATACACGCGTCAGCCAATTGCTTCAATGGCCGCCATCCAGGCACAGGTAGCCCCTTCACTTAGCGAATGGCTGGAGGACATTTGGAATCACAGCGCCCATTACGTTTGCTGCCATTGACACACATCAACGCCTCCGTTTCGAGTGGTGCCGCGCACGAGGAAACTAGACTGCAGCGGAATGGAACCAGGTCGTCTTTAGCGACGAATCCAGATTCAATCTGCGCAGGGATGACAATCATGTTCGTGTGAAGAGGTCCTGTGGTGAACGCATCAATCCTGCCTTTGCTTTCCAGCGACTCACCACCCCCACAGCTGGTGTGATGGTATGGGGTGTCATTGGCTACAATACACGGTCACGTCTATAATTGATCCGGGACACCATGACAGCCCAGCGGGATGTCCATGACATCCTGCAACCACATGTGTTGCCACTCGTGCTACAGCTACCTTTTTCCTTCCTTTTTCAACAAGACAATGCTCAGCCTCACACGGCAAGGGTGTCACAAGACTGTCTCCGAACTGTTACTACCATATTTGTGCCTTCTCGATCCCGAGATTTGTCTCCAATCGAGCATATATGGGATCATTTGGAAAGGCGAGTTAAGCATCCCAGTAGTTTGAACGAACTAGAGGCAAGGTTACAGCAAATATGGAACAAAATGTTTCAAGACATCATTCAGAACTTGTATGCCTCAAAGCCCGATCGTATCGCATCGTGCATTCGCGCTAGAGGGGGTTCAACAGGGTTTTAAATCATCCGTTCTTTTGCCTTTTTCTCTGAAATAAATTATCCTTTTTCTAATCATTTACTTACATCAAAGTAGTTGTTACGCATGTAAAATTTCGTTTCATTCTGTCGACTTCTTGTTGGTGCGCTAATTTTTTTGTCCATGAGTGTATATTTACAAATGTGTATCTTTGAAATAGCTGAAAATACATTTTCATCTGCTACAGCTGCACGCAAAATTCAGATGATTTCGAATAAAATATAGGATTTTTTTTTTTTTTGACAAAGTGTTATATTGAGGTTTGAGAGAGAGAAGCATCCATTTTAACTTAAATTTACAATGCAATATATTTGAAGAAATAGTTTTGTTTAGTTTTTCATATTTCTTTCAGGAAGCAGTTTGAATAATTTAATTTTATTAGAAATTTGTCACACAATTTGAAATAAGTGAAATTATGTTAATGCTATAAATGCAAAACATTATGGAGATAAACCCTTTAAAAAACCCCGATTTTTTACTGGTTGGATGAAATCTAAATGAATTTCAAAGACATTTGTTTCCTATGTGCTTCATCTTATGCTTTTATCTCTATGTAGCTAAAACATTTACCTGTTCTGTTTATGAAAGCAATATAAACATAAATATGACAACACAGCTTTGATCACAAAAAATGATTTAGACACAGGGGTAAAATAGAAAATTCTTAAACTTATTAAATAAGATTTTGTGGTTATCAATAGCTTCAAGTCCAGCCAGCTTTCTTCTATATTGGTCTTTGCCTATGCTACTGAGATGTAAATAAGAGAATAATTGTAAGAAAACTCTATAAATACTAGAAAGTTACAAATATATTTATAAGACAATATTAAAAATTGTAGATATTATTTGCCAAACTCAATTTTCTGCATACCAAAATTCTAAAATTAAATATCTAAGTATTAAATTCATTCAACTACAGTAATTAAATTGGAGAAATTTCAATTTTTAAGGGCATTAAATGCACTGTTAAGTTACTGTTAGTCCAATATTTTTATATATGAAATGAAAATTAATATACATATAATTATAAGTATATATTATGTAATAAATCAATACGCTAAATTACATAAATTATTAATAAAAAAACACTATTGTTTTATCAGAAATTATAATTATAGTTCTAAATGATTTATTTATGATTGAATGATATTCAATTATCAATGTATAATTTAAAACGTATAATAACACAAGGATGAACGTTATTAATAGTAGTAAAATCAGTATAATTAATTTTAAAAGCAGTATTCCATATATTTATTTCCTACAATCGTTTTCTAAATTTTGTTGTTCTTTTATTCAAAACAATTATGATTTCATGAGAAAGGCAAAATTTGAACTGATGTGAAAAATAATAGTAAAATTAACAAATTTGTCCATTCATCGCTTATGAGAAACGAAAAGTGTTTTAATGAAAATCATAAATTTTCTATTTAAGTAATATTTTAAAAATTAGTAGTATTAGCTTACGCTACTTCCAAACACATACAAAGAATTTTCAGATTCACAAATAATTTCCAATACATTTTATTAGCTCACAGACTTGGAAAAATGCGTGTACATGTGTATAAAATTTAAGTATATTTTTTTTTTCTTAAAACTCCCACAGAGTTCAAAAACCCAAACAGAATCCGAATAAAATAGCTAGTTTTAGGAATTAAATAATAAACTTTTAGCGGGAGAGATGTAACAAAATTTCACTTGTATTTGATGTAAAAAAATTGCAAATTATATTAAAAGATGTGAATAAGAAGTGCAAAAGTTGGGATGAAAAATTATTAGAGTATAAAATTACAATAAATCTTCATTAGAAGTGGTCAAATTAAAAACCTCATCAGCTGTAATGAAGTTCATGGTATCTTTACTGTAAGTAGAACAATTAATCTCTATACTTCTGAAGTACATCTATTTTTCATTTTATAACTAAATGTCAGAATATATTATAAATAAAACTAGAAACTGTAGCTAACTTAGTTCTTGTCACATTTGCATAAAAACATGAAGAAATGAAAGTGGCCTCACTCTAGTACTCAAATCATTCTCGGTCAGAAAAAATAAATAATAAAATAACACTATATGTATAAAGCTAAATAAGAGGTAACTTAATACTTGTTACTTAAAATTTGAAAACAAGACATTTTTATTACAGTAAAATGAAAAAGGTAATTATTCTGTATATTACTATTTTTTTAATTATGAGTTAGTACTGTTTTGATTATATTTATATAAATTGAAAAAACTACGTTATATCTAGATATATATTATAAATTCAAAAGTTTGTTTAAATGTTTGGTCGTTTTTCACGCAAAAACAAATGGATAGATTTTGATGAAACTTTTCAGTAATATAGCTTATACATCAGAATAACAGATAGGCTTTAATTTGTTGCATATGCTATAATTTATAAAGATATTGTGTGAAGTGTCAAAAATATAACGATATTTGTCAAGTAAGTAGGAAAAAATTCTGAAATTTGCAAACAATTCCGGCGTGGGCTGCAAAAAAGGTCCACGGCTTCATATATCTATATTTTGTTTGTGAAGAAACAATTTTTGTTTTGGCTACGAAAAACGCTCGCTTCTAATTTATTCCTGTAATCAGTGAAATCCCTATTTTTTTTTTTAATTTCAGAATAAAACTAAGTTTTGAAGGGACGGGTTGTTACATAAATTTATATTTATTTGAAAATTTTTTTAATGATTTTATTATGCACATTTGATAGTAAGAAATTGATCTTTTTTAAAATAAATTCTTTTATCGCGTCTGGTACTTAAAGTAAATAAACTTTCTCTTTTACACAACATCATTTAGACAAATATTCAAAATTTGTTTGTGGTTAGTAGTTAACTATAAAGATATAATTTTAATTGAATAGGCAGATATTGCATTTTTAAGTATAAAAAAATATAAAACTATTGTACTGTATATTTTTTTGGAGTAAGTGAGATAATATTAATGTCGTACTGTTCAGCTACACAAGGGCTTTTGGCGACAGACCACGTAATTTTGAACCATGGTTAAGTGACGTGGACGATACCTGAGCTGGCACCCCCTTCTCCTAACAACCACTACACACCAAATTAGCAGGAATATTCTACCAATACGTAGCAGGAATATTCTACCAATACGTAGCAGGAATATTTTTTGAAATTCACTCTTCCAAGACATATGGCAGCATGGGTTCTATGGTGAGTATTTTAGCGGGGAAGACGAATAGTTTTGTAGCGGATATTGCGTTTTCAACGGACAGCGTTTTCAGCGGACGGCGTTTTCAGCGGAATGCAAAGATTTTCATTATTGTCCCGAAAAAATAGTCAATGCAAACATTTAAGTACTATATGTTTTTGTATGTTAATGAAGACCTTAGGAAACGATTAGACTATTTATTTTATGTGAACGGTGTATATCAGTGTTTTTCAAACTTTCAATACTGGCACCCCCTTTTCAATCACAATTTTTATCTTGCCCCCCTTACACATTAATAATGTACTGAATGCAATAATAATGCACTTTGTTTCTAAAGCAACAATCTTTATTATAAACCGTACAAATTAATAACATTTGTAATAAATTTTGTATATGTTACTTTTAAGCAAACAAAAATTAAGTACCAGTGTAATTATTATGCTATTTTTCCATTCTGTAATCTTTAAATTGGAACATATTGCAAAATGCGGTGTCTGCTTAGAAGAAAAAATATAGAAACCCTGGAGCAGGCGCGTACTCGATACTAATGTTCCAGCGGGGTTATTGAGTCACCCCAATAATTTTTTTAAAACTTATTTATATAGTACACAGTAAAAATTGTAATTTCAGTGAATAATTTAATTAAGAGAAAATATACTCACCTACTTTCAAGGACACAGAAAATATTTCGGAAAAAAATTATCACACCGAGAACTCAGTCAAAACAAGTGCCTTAAGATTGTAAGAAAAACCTTTTTATCTCCCCAAATAGACGGTGATATGTGACAAATATATTTTAGTTCACGTTAAGGCTGTCAAACGGGAGGATAGTGTCAGGAACATTGGTAACAAAATTAAACAGTTTTGCCTGAATTACCGATTTTGTGTACTCTGTGCTAGGCATGACCGCTCCCGGATTAAAAGTGTATTTATTACAATATGGAAGTTCTAAAATAATTATCTAAAACGTTTTTCATTATGCTTCATATGTTTGGGAATACACATAAAAATAAATCTTGGCCTAGTAATCCTTCAAAGTGTTTTCTGTGCTTTTCCAAAAATCATTAAAATGTTTTACAAGGAAAAAAGGGCAGCAGAAATGTTTATTTACAACTTCCTTAAAAGAAAAAACAAATACATAAGAGTAGGGACGTAACTAACCGTACAAGTTCGAAGGTCAAACCGCAGAAATACATTCTGCTGTGTGTGTGTGTGCCTACAGCTGATGGCAATAATATATAACAGTGATGAATTTTTTATCTTCCTAAAATTTATTGGATTAAGGGTCTGGGTTTTGTTTTTTCTCTGAAAAAGTTGCATTTTAGGTTTGAAAAGGAAACGTAATAAAAATATCTCTCATCATGGGATTACAGCAAATCAAATAAAATGAATTTTATTTGGTTATAGTATCAAAGATAGCTAATGAGGTTTTGAAGTAGAAGCTTTTATTTTTGAAGACGTAATATCGCAGACGATTTATATAAATTATATGAGTGTAAATGTGTATTTTTTGTTATGTAAGAAAGTATTTTGGTTTTAATTCTTTCCAGTAAATAAATTTTTTAATCTTTTATTTTCGAAATGCTCACGCCCCCCTTGTAGGTTTATCTTGCCCCCCAGTTTGAGAAACATTGGTGTATATGATTAAATTAACAGTGGAATATCTATAATTAACTTATTAGCTGCAACGGAAATTTTGCTTATTTATATTCCTTAAGGTATCTGACTACCCTAAAACCATGATTTTTTTCAAAAATTGGCGAATTTTTTATGACTTTATTTTATAGAACATTTTATTAACTTAATAACAATACCAAGTACTTTATTTTCCCTCCACTAGAACAAAAATTACAAGCGTTTTAGTAAAAGCAAATGCCATAACTTTACACAGGATGTCAAACTTTAAAATGTGTTTTACTCGAAATGGGTTTTTTTCACAAAAATCAAACGGGGACCGCGATTGCTCAAAAAGTTATGAAAATAATTAGCTGAAATTTTTTGCTTATGTTCTGCATAACAGTAGAAGTGTTTTGATCTTCAGATTTATCAATCACTGTTTTATTTCAAAATTTGCAGTTCTTTATGTGAATATAGTCAATGTTTTTTAAGCAATTTCGTACAATGACTTAGATAAAGTGCTCTAGTTTTTGTAAAAATTAAAATATTTCTTATCGTGAAGGTCACTTCAAACAGGAATAACAAAGTAACACATCAAATTTGAAAAATTGAGAATTCGTTCATAAACTCTTTGTACAGAGCGGGCCCCGTTTATGTAATTTTTCGTACATTTTTACTAGTTTTTTCCCATTTTAATAATAATAATATTTTTTTTTTCTTTTACCAATTTTAGGATTTTTCCTTAAAATATACTAAATAAATATAAAAATCACAAAAAGATCTCCATATCTCCTTTTTTTTCAAAAAAAGTTGTCGCAAGTAGTCGGATACCTTAATTTTCAATGTATTGATCCAAAAAAATATTGCATGAAAAAAAAACTACACTAAATCATAATGCGCTAGATAAAGCATTTACTTGTATCCTTCCCCTACACTGCGGGTCTTACAAAAGTCTTATAAATCTCGAGCTATGAAAGTAGCTAGACATTGGCCAACTTGACTCTATCGTCAACATTTGGCTGTTTTTCATTGAATCGCCATTATAATTTAAGAAACGGCGTTGCTTGCGAATATTGCAATTGTAACATAAAATAAATATAACAGAAAGTAATATTAATGTATTACACTTTTAGATATAAATTAGTTACACTATTTTAAGCGTCCATTACACAAAAAGTTTAACAATGTGTTACTTTTGCTCAGCAGAGATCAGCTTAGGGTGGTATTTTTAAAAATCGACCCTCAAGAGTGTTATATGGGGAGTTATAAATAAAAAAAATAAATATTTTTTATCAGTTATTAGATCTACATGCTAAAATTTAACAAAGGTGATTTTTTTTCCTTTTTTTTTGTTTAGCTGAGATATGCAAAAAGCTTTTTTTGTTTAATTTTCATTTCACGTAAAATTAACTCATTAAAAACTTATATATCCTTCAAATTGTGTTGTTTAATTTTTCAGTTCACCCTTGCAAAGGACGAGTATACCAACTAGCTATAATTAAATATATAATCTGAATTTAATGTTTTTAAACGCTTAATTACCTCACTTAAACACTTAGCGAAAAAAATGCCGGCTTTTTTTATCCCTTAGAAATTGATCAAAAAAGTTATTTTAGTCACAAATACTCATAATCTCTCTGTTCACAGTATTTACTCATTTTTGTGTGTCTTTCATGTGTTCTTCCTTTCTCTTGGTGAGAAGGGCTTTTAATATGCATGTTCACGTTAACCAAGTAGTCATGGTCACAAACACGTAACCGGTGTGTCATGAATACCAACTCAAGTGCCACTGAAGATCTGTCGAGTAGAATGACTAATTTAGTTAAATATATCATGGCAGAAATTTCTCACTTTGACATGTTATATAAGTTAGGTGAAAAGAGTTGTGAACTCTTTACTGAGATTTTTTCTGTCCAGTAATGGATTTCTGTCCAAATAATTCTAAAGATTCCCCTCTTAGAGAGATTAATGCACTTTAGATCTGCTGTGATTCCCATTGTCGCGGTGTGTAAATTTGGGGAGTGTGGTGCTAGATCAGCTATTGCCCTATTCTCTTGGTCATTTGATTAATGTATTGTGTATTAACCTAGCGGTTAAAATGTACAATACATCTATTGGTGATGAACTTTATAACTTTCAATCTTGGCAAAATCTCTCACCAGACTTTACAAGGTTCTTAGCCACACCAACGTGATTCGCCAACGTGAGGAGTCTCAGCCTCGACAGATTTAACGTTCATTGGCTTCTCTATAAGGCAAGTCTTTAATGGCACCAGGATTTGAACCCATGACTAGACAGAAATAATGCTGATGTCGAGTTTGCGCCCATGACCACTCTGAAATGATGTCTTCGTCACTTGGCCTTGGTTTTAATTATGAGATCCATCACCAATTGACATGTTAAGGGGTGTTGGAAAGCTAAAATCTTATTTTTCTGACAATTTTAGATTTTTACATTTTCAAATTCTATAGATTTTATCTTTTCTAAAAATACCTTATTTGAACCTCTGGGATATTTAGAAGCCTTTAAAATGTATTTTTATATATTCATTGAATTTGGGCCACGCCCATTTTAATGGCGAAAATTGTAAACAAATTACTTTGTTTTTGTTTAAAAGTGTAACGATTGATATAAACCAAAACATGTATCTTTTATTTTAAATTGAGCCTTCTATTTTTTTTATTTCCCAGCCGATTAGAAGTCTCACTGTTAACATTAAAATCAATTTATCTCAAAATGTAAATTTTAATTTTTCGATGTACCTTTTCGGAGAAACTACTGTTTACAGGTATGTAAATTTTTTATGAATTATTTATAATGATGTCTAATATATACTAAAATGAGCTTTTTTTTAAAACACTCAGAAATTCAGTTTTTACAAGTTTTTTAAGTAAAAAATGGGTCAAGTTTCGCAATGTTTGATAATATTTCATAATTTCTTAAAAAATTCAAAATTAGCTAAAAGCTCATTTTAGTATAATAAGAGAGGTATACTTTAATAGTATGAAGAATTTCAAGCATGTACATAAAACAGATTTTGAGAAAAGGTACATCGAAAACAGCCAATTTAACATTGTCAGTATAGAGAGAGAGAGAGAGAGGTTTCCAACTCCCCTTAAATGATATTCGTTAAAACCACAACCAGTATTTTAGACGCCTCATATTTAATGGTATAACGATTGCACATATTCGAATTATTCAATATTACGACTATTTTTTTCACTTTTTATAAATTGCATCCTAATTACTCGTACAATAGTATTTTTCCTTCTTTTTATAAAATTTATAATATTATGGATTACATAGCTCATTTATATCGAACAATTGCTTTAAATATAAATCTACGCTTCTTTTACAACTTCTACTTCAGTATCTGATTGGCATCTTCAATACCAAAGAAAATTTATTATTTTATTCATTCATTGGAGTTCACCAAACATATTAAAAGAAATATAATAATGATGGATCTGTTCTCTCGTGTCACAAGAGCTTAGGATGTGAAAGAAACGAACATGGATTAATGCTTCAGTGTTGTTGGAATTGCAGCAGCTGAGAAACGAAGGCTTTTCGGAAACCCTGATCGATATTAAATGATACATCTCTTGAATAAAAAAAATAGCTAATAGCCTTCGAAAAAGTACTTAAAGAAAAAAGTTAACGGAGAGAAAAGTTTTCTCAAAGTGATTTTCTAATGCAATCTAAAGGATGTCCTAATATTTATTTGTGTCATTCTTTTAGTTGAAATGATAGTTAAAGAATACATTTTTCTTTCTGTTTTATCATGACTATTAAAATTTACAATTTTAAATGAAATATGTATTTCTTAATTTAAGGGTGAATTTCATCTTGAAGGTTTTTTTTTATGTATTTATTTATTTACTTCTTTTTTGCATTTTTCATTAAAATAATTTATTACAAAGAAAATATTGTCCGATTTTAAGAATGCACATGTTATTTTCTATTTTCCTTTTTTCTTTTTCATTAGCATATATAGTATGTTCGAAGTTTGAAATTGTATACCAATACAATATAAATAATAAGTTAAGAAAGTTAATAAAAAATAACATTAATACCTTTGATCATATTTTTACATTTTTTGCTCAGATTAAATTTTTGTAATATATTACCATACAAAATGTTTCATTTATATTTTCAGAATAAACTCAAATCTCGATGCTAAAATTAACTGTGGAAAAAGCTCCTTTCTCAAAAAATTGTGTGTGGAAATTATGCAATATAATTAATTTTTCTGTGTTACGTTTAATTTAAAAAAATCTTCTCGTATTTATGTAAATTAAAATTAGAAACCAAAGCATAATTATGTATTTAAATTTTTGTGAATTAAATTTTTAAAAGTTTAAGCATAAATTTAAAAGAGTCAGAAGAAATATAATAGATGACTTAGAAATATCTTATAAGTACTTAATTCCATATTGAATTTTTTTAAGCGTTTGAAGAAGTTTTAATACTACTATAATAAAAATAACGTCTAAAGAGTTTTCAGATGTACATTAAATTCATGGTATAATTTTAAAAGACTACTTTATTTTAATTAAAAATATATCATTATGGTTGAAGATATTTTCTGCAATGCAAATATAATTTATCATAGTTTCTTATCGTTGTTAATAAAATCGCGTTTCTGAAATATGTACAGTGATACCTCTACTTACGCAAACCCGGAGTTACGTGATTTTCATACTCGTTCATTCGTCTTTTGTTTGAGCTCTACATAGCTTGATTTTTCACTCCACGCTTCCGGTTCAACTAATGTACTTGTTCGAATGTATAACACGCAGAATCCACGCTTAATTATAATAGTTTATTTTGTGTTATTATAAATAGACTTAAGTTGGAAAACAAATTCGGAAGAAAGAGATAGTTAGTAATGTGATGATACAAAAAC
The DNA here is from genome assembly GCA_019973935.1 of Trichonephila clavipes. Lineage (NCBI taxonomy): Eukaryota > Metazoa > Arthropoda > Arachnida > Araneae > Nephilidae > Trichonephila > Trichonephila clavipes. The sequence goes on along the minus strand of BMAU01002771.1, from coordinate 26,108 downwards.
TGCTTGACTCCCAAAATCAAAAGCTGACAACTGAGGTTCATAGAAATGCATGAGAAATAGTACATTAATTAATTTCATAACTGTATACAAATAATAAATTACTTCTAAACAGCTGTAAATCTTATTATTTGACATTGATCAATGAGATATCCGTTTTACGTAGGATCTACAGGGATTTATGTTCAGTTTGTATACGGTAAAAAATTTCATTGGCCTTTTTTGTAAGCATACTTTATTTTATTTTCGATGTAAAATATCAGCCTTGAAACTATCTGCATACTTTTTACAATTTCATAGGATCGAATTTATAGCGAGAATATGAAATAAACCTGAGAAAGCATCTCATAGTTTTCTTTATATCCTCCCCAGAAGAGAGGAAAGCATGCAATATCCTCTACTAAACGCATTTTACGGATCAATATCTGAGATTCCGTTGTTAGTGAGGTTGCCAGGAAATATCAAGAACCATTCGACGATTCAGATTCTTTTTTCCTACAAAAACAACGAAGATATTTTGTTATTTCTTGAATTTTTTCCCTTGATCTAATGAAAGTAGCATTCCTTTTCGATTCAGTTATATGGTACTTTTTCGGACGGTTATTCACTTGTAAAATATTCACAGAGAAGTAGACTTAAATCACAGTTTCCATACAACGAGTCCAATCTTCTTTCGTGTCTAAATCACCGATTTATATCACTATAAAAATGTGATTTTATTTAGATTAGAATCAAATTAGCTAATTTTTTATTGTTCAAATATGTTAATGAAATGACTAAAAATTATAAGTTCTATATAGAGACTTTTGAGTTGTACTTTTTTTTTCTTTTTTTAACCCGGGAGAAGCCACACACTCAGTACTCAAATTAGTGGGTCGCGCGTGGTGATGGAGTCACCTCATCATTTTATTGTTATTATTTTCATTGTACACGATAAGTATCGTAATTTCAGTGAATAGCTTAAGTAAAAGAAGGTATACTTACCTACTTTTAAGAGATTTCTGTTTATTTTTGTTAATTTGAGAAAAAAAATCCAATCAAACTAAACTGAAACTTTTCAAATGTGCGTGACTTTAATTAAGGGAACACATCGCATACACTTTTGTTAACATTACAGGAATGCTATTTACTGGCAAAACTCGCAAGTTTATTTTCAAGTTAATGTAGTTAAATTGACCTTTGCGGATCGGCAAATAGCATGTTGAACTTTTCTTTCTTGTGTCTTTTTGACAGGGTGCTGTGTGTCTTGTGGTACACTTGTGGCATTTTATCTTTCTTGATTAAGTTTTTAATGGTAGAGTATTTGAAAATTTTACTTTCAACTGAAATGTTTCTTGTTGATCGCTTTAATCAAATTTACTTTTCCTGTAATGATTAATATCCATTATTCAATCAGGTTCTTCCCTTTCTTGATCAGTTTCAATTTAATCCAATACAATATCACACACACTCTCCCTATATATATTTGTATATTTATATACATATCTTGTTCAAATTTTCAATCGTTAATAAACTACTTTTTATTCATTCACTCAAGTTCAAATACAACTTTTTAAACATGTAGTGGATGACACTTGCTGTTAGTACAGTGTTTTCAGTACTAATTCATTAATTAAATTTACTTAATAAACAGAAGAAAACCAAAATAATAATCCAGCAGCATATATAGAAAGTTAAATCGTTCGTAGTGTCCACGTAGTGCAATGATTAGTGCGTTGAACTTCTAATCCAAAGGTCGTGGGTTCGAATCCCACCTGGGATGGCCTAATTTTTGAGAATGCGGTTTATTTTTTTACTATACTTTTTATTGGGATAATTTAATTCAATTAATGAATAAATAGTAAAATAAATAGCTCAACGCCATACATAGAAAGGAAAATAGAAAATTGTGCAAGTAAAATCGTTTTCTATTTTGTCACTTAATACTATGATTCTGTCATATGCATATATGTACATATTTATATTAATTGTAGTTATTTTATAAGAAGCAACTAATTTTTTCTTTGATGACTTAAGTAGGAATTAACTTTCAATTTTATATATATATATATATATATATATATATATATTACTTGTTACATTATCAAAACCACAAAGGCGTTCACAGAAGAAAAATATAGCTTTTCATAGAAAACATTTTGAAACAAAAGTGGTCGTGCGGGGAACTCGGCCACCTCAAGTACCTCAAGATTGTAAAAACAGTTTGCCACTCCTAAAGAAGAGGGAGATATGTGACAAATACATTTTATTTTTCATGTAGACTGTCAAATAGGAGGGTACTGACAAGGTCATTGGTAACACAAATAAAAAGTTTTTCCAGAATATAAGATTTCGTGAACCTGGGGTGACTCTGAGTCACGCGCGACATGCTCCCGGGTTAAATTGATTTATGTTACTGCTTTCTCTGTGAACGGTATAAAAATGTTACTGATGATGATATGTACAGAAAACTTATTCGTGCGCTAGATGTGAAAAACACCGAATAAGGTCACAGATAAATTGCTCTCATACTAGAGTTAATGGAGCGGAACCACTCTTTAACCGGCAACCCCTCGTCCCTTAGGATAGCTTGTGGTTTGATTACGGTTTTCTTTATTTTCCTCTGCTTCCCTCATTTTTCCTGAAAAACAGAAAAAAGGAAAGCAATTAAGTTAACAAATTCCTGGATTTTTAAGGCTGTTCTAAATATATTGGTACCAAAAACACATTTTACTATTGGAATAAACAATCTAATTTTTCTTGGAGTAGTTCATATGAAGGCCAAATGTTGCATCATGCTACCTCGTCAAATATGTTCATTTATTTTACTAATAACTTAATGCAATTAAGGTATTAATAGTAGCTATATCTTGAATATTGCTGGAAAATACGTTCAAAACTCTCTCTGGTGTATAAACATTATTTCAAATACATTATCAGATGGAACATCGCTGAAATACAATTTGATCCAAATGCAAACATCATAATTCTAGTTATTACAAGTAACCTTTTCCTTTTTATTAAAGGAATTTAGACTTATATAGAGATAACATTTTTCAATTAAATTATTATATATATTATTCTTGATGTATATTTGCCCAATTTTCACTAATTAAATAAGGGTTTGTAAGAATTTATATGCAGAATTTATACATTAAAGCACTATTTTTCTTTTAAATGCTCATTAAATGTGTAGAATACCGTTAATGAAATGCAGAAAAAAAATCAATAGTGACATTCCAGTAAACTGTAAAATTTTCCATCACATAAAAAGTCAAAAATGATTTGTTAAAAATGTGTTTCTTTCTTATTGCTTTTTCAATTTATTTTATTTCCCCAAAAAACGTATTTTCTTAATAAAAAATATTTTTTTAATCTATTCGAATTTACGAATAACAATTGGAAATAATGTTCCAATACCTTAAAGCTGAAAAATATAAAAAAAAAACAAAGTCTATTAACTAAGCAAAAGTAAAATACTCCATTTAAAAACATGAATATTTTAGATGTAAATTATTTCTTCTATTATCAATACTAGAATTCTATTGAAATCATCAAAACAAATCTCATGTAAACCCCTGAAAAATGAATAATAGCGAACATTCTTTTTAAAACTAATAACGGTTTCTAATCATTATTTTTTCAATCTGCTTTTGAGTATACTTGAATAGAATAAAACGAACACAACATTTTTTTTAGAAATTTAATGAACATTGATTATATATATATATATATATTCTCTCTCTCTCTCTCTTCACACATATTTTTCAAATAATTATAATTATCTATTTTGTTTTTGTATTTTACTATACGAAAATTAAAATTTGATATTCCCTTTGATGTGATGAAATATTCATATTTTAGAAGAGTGTTTTACTTATGTATTAAAAATCCATACGTTGAAATTATTTATATATTCTTTTATTGCCTCCCTAGGAACCATTACATTATTTTTTCTATGAATATGAATTATTTATTGGACTCCTAAACAATCGATGTATAAAACTTTTCTCAAAAGTCTTATTACTTAGTAATTTCTATTTAATTGACAATTTTATAAGAAAAGACAAAGGCAGAGAGAGAGATACCATGTTAGTAAGAAGAAAAGTAGTGGTTTTGCAAGTCGTGGTCTCCAAACCGCATCAAAGAAAGTAAATTTGCAAAGTATGTCTATATTTACAAAAAGAAAATTATTAAACTAAATGTAATAATCATGAAACCGATGAGTAATGTAAATATTCAGAGTCCAATACACAAGTAGACTTGTTTGTGTATGCGTAGCTATGACCATGGGAGGGATATAAAAGCACGAAGGGTTGTCATTGATTTGTGTGAACGTACTCCTCCACGAGAGAATTTGCGTTGATTCTCGCAAAAGTCATGTAGATTCAATAAGGTATCATTTAAAAATGATATAAATAGAAAATGAATATAAAAAGGATAGATACAATTTTTTATAAAGATAATTAATTGAAGAATAGAGACATGCCAATCGCAAGTGCTGGTGGCCACAGAGCGTAATTAACTCTCAATGTCATCTGCAATTTATGGAAACAGTTTAATGACACTGAATCCATATCAAGAAAACCTGGACAAGTTCAACTAATACACACAGTGTTGAATGAGGATCATTGTTTGGTACTCACAGCTTGGCTACATAAGAATGTTATAGTCTTACAGCTGTCCTGTAAACTAAATACTTCCAGTGGAACACAAGTTTCCCAGTCTACAAATATTCAGACTTCATGAGAGAGATAACTGTATTCCAGATAACCTGTTATTTAAGTCTCGCTTACTGCAGAACATAAGTATGTTTAGTATGGTGTAGACAACATTCGATTTGAGAACGGAATTCAGTGGAACATCATGTATTTTTATAAAGGAATCGAAAAAAACTCAGCACTTGGGCACTGAATTATCTGCATGTGGATAAAGCAGGAAATTACACGATCCCTCCCTATTCAAAGAAAAGGATTATTACGCTCGTGAAGTTGAATGTTTTGAGGAGACATTACGTTGGATGTTTGTGTTTGACCAATGCTCACGGACTGTTACAAGATGTAGAGAGGGAATTTTAGAATGATATGCTTAACATTTCAGGAGGGCATTTGGTCTTGAGTTCCAGGGTAATGGATGAAAGTGCTCAACCACATACAGTTCAGGCGGTTGACGATTACCTGGAAAGGGGGGGATATTTGACACATGGATTAATCATCCAGACTTTCTGACTTAAATCCTATGTATCATGCCTGGAATTCTTTTAGGAGACCAACCGCATCTCCCTCTTTTCCTACGAGAGTAATCAGTAAATAAAAAGTACATTTCTTCAGGAGTGGAAACGACTGCCACAGGGACTCATCAACAACACCCTATTTGGCACCCGTCCCGTTATGTAACCTATCTGGTTGTGAGAGGGGAGGTGGTACATTTCACATATTAGACTCATATTCTGTTCAATATCATAATGTGTTTTTTCTACTTCTTGCAGCATGCAATTTATAGATAACAATGTATATATAAAATTCGTAAATTAAGCATCTCTTTCACTGTTATAGATGTATATGTAAATCGAATTTCATTTAAAATCTGTATTAGCTTTACTGAAATTCGACGTAATGTATACGTTCTTTCAATTTTGTACATACAAGATTGTATTTATGTTATTATACTTAGTGATAACTTTTTTTGCGTACGCTATTTTACCATATAGAAAGTTCACAAAATGAAAGAAAAAACGTTATTGAAAACTTTAAGTGGATGTGAAAATTACATAAGCATCTGTGCTTATAAATCATTCGATTCAATTATTCCAGTTGAATCCTCGATGTTCATGTTAAAATCGTATTTAAAATAACTAAATGTAAGAATTCTGAATAATCCATTGTAAAGTTAACTTTGTAACTTTATAAAAAGAACAATTTTTATAAGAGGTATTAGTTCAGCTACAAAAAATATCTTTATCTAATTAACAGTTCTTTTAAGATGCTATTAGTGTCATTATGTTTAAAAATGAAATATTCTAAAAAATTATTTTTCTTTTAAAATTCGTAGAATTAGTTTTTTGAATAATCATTGTTTCTTAGAATTCTTTGAACATGCTTTGTATTCATTTACATTGTTTTGGAATCAATGCGTACACAGGATTTCATAAGTTACTATGCAAATTGTTATTGTTCTATATTCTAAAAAAAATGAAAATAAAGGCATAAAATTTAGAACTTCACTCTAAATTGAGTTTAAATATGTTTCAACAGAATTTGTGCTTTAACAGAAACAGTTTATTGAATTTTACACAGTAGACTTGATTTATAAATTAAGAACTGTAATTTATTTAAAAAACACACTGTTGGATGGTAAAATAAATCAAAAATATTTGCAAATTTGAATTACGTTGAATAAAGTTTTATGAGAAATGTGTTCACCCTATATATTAATTCAGTGTTTCTCAAACTTTCAATATTGGCAACCCAATTTTCAGTCATAATTTTCCTCGCGCCCGCCTTCATACATTAACAATGTATTGAATGCAATAAAAGTGTACTTTGATATTAAAGCTACAATATATAACTTTAATCATAAATTGTTTGAGTTATTATGATAAGTATTACAAATTTTTTGTATAATATTGCCCATGACAAGCCCATAGGAGTCACTAGTAATTATTAAAGTTGATCTTAACTTAGTATTGAGGGATTAGTTATCAAATACATTGTAAAATACTAATACATTTATAAATATATTATATAAGTGTATAAATGTGTATTTACTTTTTATTATATCAGACTGTATTTTGTTTTGCTACCTTTCAGTAAATTTGTATTTTTTTAAATATTTTATTTTCGACTTCTCAATATGCTCACGCCCTCCTCGTAGATCTAGCATGCCCCCTTAGAGGGGCGTGCCCCCAGTTTGAGAAATGCTGTATTAATTGATAAAATATTGGTGACATCGATTTTTCGTACTTCCAATTAAATTGTTGGACACTGGAATGGTAGCAACGTTCGCCCATGTAACAAACCTCATACCAATTTATTTAACGGCATCACACAAGTCTCTAAAACAGATATCTATGTCTACTACAATTAATTCAAATAAGATTCCTTATATATATTATGGGATTTAGATACAAAGTTTGAGTTCGTATCCTATTCACTCTAAGCCTTAATTACCAAAATATTCATCAACAAACGTAGCTCAATGAGATCTAACAATACCATGTATTAAGATATATTCAGCGTCAATAAGCATTGAATATAGTGACTATATAAATGAAGAATATGTTCCAATAATTTACAGTAGTCGAAATCTCTTCAGAAAGTACATACAGATCAGAATGAAGACCTAGCCATATTACTTTTGAATTCGTTATTCTACTTCCTCTATAACTGTGTTTCTTAACAATGTTAGATCGGTGCATTGTTCAGATCAGAAAGATCAGCACAATGCCAGGTTCCCCCTCAAAAGTAAAGAGGGAAAAATCTGTGAAAAGTACAGAAACTTGCCCAACGTGAAAGTACATTTCTCTGTCGTGTATTAAGAGGGACACACATACGAGTTAGTATTGCATAGATACCTAGATTGCACCTGAACTCTGTGGTAGCAGTAGTATCTGTTGCGGCACATTGATCTGAAATTAGCTGAAGAACTATATAATGTTCCTTTTCCTTCGGATTTAAAGATCTAGAAAGTAATCTTGATCAGAAATTGTAACTCGAAGTTGGCCTTAAGGCGACTTGGTTCCCTAAAAATCGCAAACCTATCGTTTTTTTTATTTTCATTTAATCTTATTCTTTGCATTATTATCTTTCGATTGATATATCACTTCTGCATGTCGGAAAGTTAGAAGTTGACTAAAACTTCATTTGAAAACAAATTAGGCAATTCAGCCACACCCCCTTTTAGAAAAAAAAAAAGCTAAAAATTGCTTTATGATAAAAAAAAAAAAGTCTATTTTAGAAATAGAAATAATAACTATAAAAAAGAATGTGTAGTATTAAAAGCAGAATATTTCCGAGGCAATACAATAATGTAATTTTTTTCTTCCTTGTGAAATGTGTGCATGTAAAATTTTTAAATTAAGGCATTTTATATTAATAATTTTATAATTTCAGTTCTTCTTCCTGATATATTTTTCATACAAATGTAATACTTTAATATCATAAGAAGAAAAACAGCTAAAATTTCTGTCGTGACAGAAAAAAAAATTTTTTTAAGTTTTTCTTGAGTTTTCTTGTGCAATTAGTACTCCCTAAAAGTTGATCATTTATAAAAATGTGTGGGTTGAAAACATATGAAAATGCAATTATTTTAAAGAAAACGTATAAGTAATATCTTAAAGTGGTATTTTAAGTTTAATTAAGCTTATAATAATTTTTTTTTTTCAGAATTATAAACTTTAAAGTGGTTTTTCTCAGTTTGTGTTTTCGAAACCTTAGTGCATTCAAAATGCTACTCCTTCGACAATTATTTACCAATCACTTCAATTTGTTTCCTGCGTGTTAAAAATAAATCATCTAATAAAATTAAGAATTCTTTTTTCTATAAACTGAATACTTTTTTTTTAAAAAAAAAATAAAATGCAAGACACACAATAATAACTATAAAAAAGAATGTGTAGTATTAAAAGCAGAATATTTCCGAGGCAATACAATAATGTAATTTTTCTTCCTTGTGAAATGTGTGCATGTAAAATTTTTAAATTAAGGCATTTTATATTAATAATTTTATAATTTCAGTTCTTATTCCTGATATATTTTTCATACAAATGTAATACTTTAATATTATAAGAAGAAAAACAGCTAAAATTTCTGTCGTGACAGAAAAAAAAAATTTTTTTAACATTTTTCTTGAATTTTCATGGGCAATTAGTACTCTCTAAAAGTTGATCATTTATAAAAATTTAAGGGTTGAAAAAATATGAAAATGCAATTATTTTAAAGAAAAACGTATAACTAATATCTTAAAGTGGTATTTTAAGTTTAATTAAGCTTATAATAATTATTTTTTCAGAATTATAAACTTTAAACCTGTTTTTCTCAGTTTGTGTTTTTCGAAACCTTAGTGCATTCAAAATGCTACTCCTTCGACAATTATTTACCAATCACTTCCATTTTTTTCTTGCGTGTTGAAAATAAAGCATGTAATAAAATTAGGGATTCGTAAAAAATAAAATGTAAGACATGTTGGCTTTTTCGTTGATTTTTAGCCTGTATATCAACATTTTATTTTTTTTCTCGAAAACGAATGAAGTTATTCTAAAATCAATCCCTAAAGTGGTTTAGATCATCCATAAGAGTATTATAAAAAATTTCAGGTCAAAAAATTAATTTTTACAAAAGTAGTAGGATTTTAAAATTTTCCCAATTTTCTTCAAAAAATTAAAATTTTTAAAATTGTGTGAATAATATATTAAAATTTTCATCTGGTAACATTTTCTTGAATAGAAACATTGTATAAAATGCTAAAATATAATTTTTAAATAGGTAAATAAAGAAGTTTGCTCAAAGGGTGCCAAGTCCCCTTAAACAGGTATCTAGGATACAGAAATATTGAAGTTAAATTGATTTTAGTTAAAAAAAAAATACGAAACGCTGTAAGATACCTGACAGAATTAGCTGGTGAGAATCTGATATCTATCCATTTGCGGATAGTATTTCAGAATAGGGGAGGTGATATATCCGAAGCATGACCATTAAATATTAGTCCAACATTTGAAAATCAACAAGTATAAAATTATCTATGCAAATCACAAAATCAGAGTTTTCGGCAAATTCTTAAAAAAAATAATAATGAAAGAGTATCTGTTTCATAAGACTCATTCAAGTTAAAAAACCATAATTTTCCCTTCGATTTATGTTTATTATCTGGTTGTACCTTAATTTTTAGATAACAATATATTTTACCAATTCAAAATATCACTTATTTTCAACATTTATTCAACATTCAACATTTATGTTTATTTTATTCAAACATTTTGAAACATTGATACTTTTTTCTGATAAATTTCTCTCAGGAATAATTGTTATGTTTCAATGTTTAGAAAAAAATAAACAGAACTACAATGCTCGTGATTAAAGGTAAATCAGCTCGTGAGGTATTATGGCTAATTTTACAACCATTTAAAAGAAAGATGTTTTTTTTCTTAAAACTTTATTCTGGAAACTGAAATATTTCCAAAATATTTTTAAAACATTTCTCCAAAAGATAGATTTTATCTCATTTTAATCTTTTTCTTTTATTAATAAATTTTCGTAATATAAAAATAAAAAGAAACTAGAAATTTTTAATCCCCATTTTATGCTAATAAAAGTACTGATTCATTCAAAAATGCCAGCATTAATCAATAATTCAAGAGAATAAATTCGATTCATGAAATTAAAATATTCCTCGCAGTTCTAAAATAAGAACAATTTCGAGATTTTTCTTTTGATATAAACAAAATAAAATTCAAAAATAAAGGGAAAAAATCTAATAACGCATTAGGAAATAATCTTTCTGAGTTTTTATTATTCAAATGTAAAACAAAACGTATATTAAACTAGTTTCTCTAATACTATTCATTTTTAATCTTGATGTACTTGATTTTGTTTTGATTTTTATTCACTATTAATCATGGTATTTTGAAGCTAGTTTTAATCCAATGAACAGCATAATATTTAAATTGCAACACTAACAAATATTATCATTTGGGGGGCTGTATTATCTATTATTTATCAAGCTGCACATGTTTGTGTATTAAATTAAATAAACTTAAATATACATGGAGCACAAGGTAGTCGAAGCTTTTTTTTATGAAACATAATGATATTATAAAAAAAAATACAGACAGGTAGATAATTTCATTAAAAAAATTATGTTCAAAATTAAGGAAATTTTCAAGTTTGGCTAATTTTTTTTGTAGAAATTTTCGGCGGGTTTTAAGGCAAGTGGGTATTCTGACATTATCATTTAATATAACTGCAATGGTACACATGAATGATTGCGTGAACAGCTAATCAGAGCAGGAAATTTTTTTTAAAAAAGTTTCAAAATAGAACAAAAATGTGAGTTATTAGAAGTATTATATTTTAGTATAGGTAATCAGTAATTACAATTTGAGTTCATACTTTAAATGCAACAATTCATAAATTCATGTGGATGTGTGATCATTCCTACAGCAACGTTGTTAGTACGTCCTAGAATATTAAGGATGACGAAAAGTTGTGGTTTCGCTCTCATGAGCGTCCTGGATATGGTATGCTAGGTTTCTATCTGAAAATCTAGCAGTCTAATATATTCAAGAAAGATCCTCACTTTCGTGATTTTTTACAGCCAGATGGATACGATGCCAACTAGGATTATCACATATACAAATGAAATTAGGCATAATTTTATCCCTATAGAGGCCAAGTGGCCGAGTAGTAGCGTATTGCGCTTCTACTCCACAAGTATTGGGTTCTATCCTCGAGATGGGCAAGATCGACTTAGAATTCCATCCCTTCAGTGGGTAGATAAATGAGTACCAAGTTTGCTTGGGGATTAAACATTGAGGTTTCGTTTCAGACTGACCACCTGACCTGCTGATGCCCCTCAGTGCTTAATGATCACGTATCCTTGGATGGGTACAGTAAGCTTTGACCCTCATCGGCTGTTGCGTAAATGAGTTAAGTTTAGTATCCCAATAAGTTGAACATTTTACAAAAATATTTCATCGTTATGCCTCAAATCATGCTCAAAGTCTTCGTGAAAGACATGGACTTATGTGCGATAGTTCAACACATTACCTAATTAAATTATGTAAATTTTAATTTGAATCATGTTTCTTCCTTGTATCATTGATGATATGTAGGACATTCTTGGTTCTATCCAGATGAATATATATGGCAAATCAGTGGTTTAGCTGAATGTGGGCTCATCCGTGAACAGAGAGTACTATTGTGTGTGTGTGGTATTTGCTTCAGTGCCCCAATGTTCTTTTCATGAATCTAAACACTCTCTCCTATGAGTAGAAGTGGCCTGCAAACAGAGCTTTCACATGAAGTCTTCAAGCGTCTTGTGGCAGTATACAATTCACGTAAGATCTAAGAAAGTGTTGCTGTCTTTTGGTGTCTTGTACTGATAAACAAACTATAGATCTCACTTGTTCGTCTCATTCTCTTGGCTCCTAAATTACTTTTCCTAACTTTTTTTCTTTAGTGATATGCCATCATCAAATTGTATTTATAGCTTATGCACAACCTTAGTTTTTGTATTAAAATTGTTTGTGATCTGCACTTTAGGTCGCCTAGTATCGATCACTCGACGATATTTGACACATAATTTCCGTTAGTGATGTGATGTAGTTTACTAATTTTTAATTATTATTATTATTATTTTAATTTCGCTGAACTTTAAAAAAAACATAGTGAAAGTCCGCGAAGAATGTGGACTTAAAATGAATAGAAATCTGCATGAGTGTTTACAAAGCACTTTTCTCTAAATGCATATCCCACACGCACGCATGTGTAACCAAACTCCAATGTTTACTTGGATTAATTGTTTTTAACTTTTTTTCATTACTGTTAGAAGTATTTGCTTTATTTTAATCCTGTAAGTTTTACATTAGCGTAGATCATCTTAAAGACTATTTAAATGATTCAGATTATGATAAATATATAACGTCGTTTTATATATAGCCATTTAGGATAAATTATCGTCACTTTAATATTCAGAGTTCGGTATTCCAGAAAATGTCAGTGATATCCATCTTCTAAACTATTAAAATATTCAATATTTTATGTAATGAATTTATAAATATAAAAAGAGAAATTTTTACTCAGAGACACGAATGTTTGTATAATATATCAGAATAGATAAATCATAGATTATGTTTAACTTTTAATGCTAGAATGCGATTATAAGCAACTGCATCTAAAATAACACCTTTTACTGTGTGAATTGTTGAACGTAAAACATTAAATTTATTTAAAGTTTGCACAAGGAAGCATCAAACATGAGTTAAATATAGGTGTGAAAAGAAAAAAAAAGCCTAAACATTTTTTTGTTTTGAGCAATAATTAACTTGAATTTTTTTCACGAATTCTTGCGACACTGTCTGAATGCAGAAAACTTAAATAGAGCATTTTTCTCAATTCATTCGTTGCAGTTTTATAAATATTAAAGAGCGTATTACGATTTAAGGAAAATAATTAAATTAAGGATTTTCAAAATTGTTTTGGTAGCCTCCTATGTGCATATGCTATGTAAAACAGATTTGGTGCTCAAAGTTTCATAAACAAGCTAGCCATTTAATTTTTTGAGGAAAAAACTCAAAACTTATGAAGTGATTTTAAAATGCTACTCCTCCTACAAAAAATTACACATGCGCATGAAGTTTGATTTACAAGTACGTCAAACTATCTATAATAAAAGTTGGTATGAGTTTTGCGATATAACGATTGCTATTCGTACATTACTTCTTTTTATGAAGGCGTATTGAAAATGCCTTAAAAGATGTATAAATTCTGAGTTCAATTATTTTTTAAAAAATAAGTTTTGCTTTGATTCAAAAATGCATACCGATTTTTGTTAAATGTACAATTCGCAATAGGAAAAAAATAATTTAAAGCTTTAGGCACAATAGAAGAAAAGCCTTAGCATTTTAAATGAAGACAAACTAGTTATTTTATCTTTCTGAGATAAGCCAGTTTAAAATTTTGATTTGCCATAGGGATGTTAATAAAAACGAACGTAAACGCTATCATAATTCTGCGTTTCTTAAGTTAAAAGCTTTGGAATTTTGTGAAGTTATAAAAACGTATAATAATAAAAATGTAATAATTTAGGCTAAAAAAATTAGATTTGATCTTTTGACCGATTTTTGTCAATTGAATCGTACTGTGTCCCCTTAAGTGAAGAGAACGACATTGGAGCTGACACTTCATTTTCCAGACTTCCACATCACATATACGTCAGAAGCAGGAACCTTTATAATTTTAACACGCTTCAGACTCTCTACACAGCGAGTCCTTAAGATCACCAGAATTGGAGACCCGGATTCATTAGAAACAATACTAGACTTGAGTATGTAACATCCACCTCTTTGCCCCTGCGAACTAAAAGTGCTAAATGCAGATATCAAATAATGATAGTATTTAAACTTATGTAGACTATATATATTTATTTCCTTAGGATAATTCATTTTCTTTTTCTTTTGATTAGTTTAATATCATATTACAATTTGGTTTACAATTTACTTCTTCCTTTCTTCTATCGCCCTTTTGTAATCATTTATATTTTGTTCTTCAAGGAATACTTTTCACATAACTTTCCATCTGTAAAAATATTTTAAATTCTCCATTTGTGTTCCTTTTTTAAAAAGTCATTTTTACTTTGGGTCTTATCCATTTATATTATATGTATCAGATAATATTATACAATTTTTAGCAGCTGAAACTATTTGCATTGCCTTATTTATCTTTGTTGAAATGAAAGCGAATACGACTGAGATAAGAAAAAAATTCTCGTATCTACTTTACTTTTTACAAGCATTTCTTTAGAACAAAGGTAATTACTGAGGAAACTAGTATGGGAGTATGGATTATAACTAGTATGGGAGTGAGGATTATATTCGTACATGAAATATGAGGGTATAACCATCACTTCTGGTTACCAGAGAAAAATTGGTAACCTTCGATTTGCGGTTTATGCAGGGTTCAAAGCTAAGGAATATAACAAAACTTTTATGAAACTAAAGTTATAATGCTCCTCTAGAACTGGCATATCAAAGTTAGAATGCTTCAAAATGTGGAAGTTAGGTGAGTGTAATGCCAACTTGACTTTCACCGTATAGTCATTAAAAATAATGTGTGTGAAGTCAATCACTCATTATGAATCTGTAATGTGACGTTCATTAATTGAATTAATGTCAGAAAGCAAAAAAAATAATAATAGTAATAAATTCCATAGTATAAAGCACACTATTGCTGCATTAAAAGCTTGAAGATTTTTTTTTATCAATAGTATAAACATTTTGATTATTTGTTTTTTTTTGCATCTATGGATAGAGTATCTAAACAAACATTAAAGCTAAAACAATAATTTTCCATAAAAAAAAAATTGAAATCCATTCCACAACCTTTACTCGACCCCTATTTCTTTAGTAAGCAGATAAGAAAACTCAACTTTGTATTGACTGCAGAAAAATAAACCAAGCTACTAAAATTGATTTTGAGCCACTCTTCGAATAGATGCTGTTTTATCAAATAACAAATGCTAAATTTTTTTTCCAATGTTGGTTCTTATATCTGGTTAGCGAAACAAAAATACAAAGAGAAGCAGAAGAACCAACTTTCGCATCCAATTTTGGCTTATTCGAATTGATCAGACCGTATTTTGGCGAAAGAATGCTTTCACTCGTTTTCATTGGATCATAGTACAAATATTTTTTAGGAATATCAAATATATTTGTACTCATTTTTTTATGGGGAGCGCATTTAATTTATTACAATAAATTTTAGAATATGTTTTAGAAAAAAATACGGTTAAAAGTTTTTAGGAAGAATATCAAAATTTATAAAAAAATGTGTACTGTGAAAAATAATGTTTTTAAGCTTATACATATATTCATGTTAATTTATATTTTTGATCTAGGAGTAATTAAAAAAATGAAGCTACGAGGACTGTGTTGAGTAGTTGGTAAAGCTAATATTTCAAACGAAACATTTAAATAACGTTCGTACCAATTAAATGAAGTCTCGGAATACAAATTAATTGGATTAAAGTTGAATAAATTAATTATAATTCGTTAAATACCAGATTACCGATTGTTATGAACGAAGACTTTCACCCTCCTGCTTATTCTATATTCTTAATCCTTCTTTTGAAAGAGTTTTTTTGTCAGCTATTCTTCTTTGAAAAACAAATCCCTTTGAAAATATTCTCTTATTGAGGATTATTTTTCTTACGTACCCGTATTGAATTGTTTTCCATTTTTGCATGCCGTAGTATTTGTGGAGAGAGCTATTTACATATAAAAAAGATTTGTTTGATCTGATTACGAGTTTTTCTCTTTTACTTTCAACAAGTTTAAGACAGCTATACGCATTATCTTTTAATCTTTTTGCACTACTTTCTCGTAATTTACAAGGATTTTTCATATAAATTTCCTTTTTAAAATAGACATTCATTTTAGCATTGCAACCTATTAGATCTGCAGCTTTTACATCTACTTAAATATGCAAAAAATAATTCACTTACTCACAGATATACCCGTTCTTCGGACGGTTGAAATAAAAACAAAATGCAACAATCAAAATAAAAGAACAAAAGAAATCTTAATGAAATCAGGATTAAATTACTATTTTAATTTTTTTTTAATAAATTAGGTAAATTAAACTCTTAAGTAAAAATCGAATTAGAAAAACTGTAGTGAAGTAAAGTAAATCAACAAAGCCAAAAATAACCAATATTTCTCAGATACATGTGTTTTGCATTTTGTAGAAGTTCGAAAAGTGGAGTGCCGGCTCAGACGTCTTCCTCCACTTGACCATGGTTGGAAATTACTAGGTCAGTTGCCAATAGCCCTTATTATTGGCTGTGTACATTTGTACTGTGTGATCGTGTTTGTGTATTGTGAATTTACCTTTATGTATACATAATTTATATTGTGTAATTATTTATGTATATTTCGACTTTGCCTTTCACTTGCAATTATGTATGTATGCAGTGAATCTATCCTTAAATTTACTTAGGTGGTTATATATGTGTATTGTGATTTTTCCTTTGGGTTGTGTGCTGTGAACTTCAATAAAAATGTAAAATAAGATATTGTTTCAATAAAGGCTAATGCACCCACACACAGGGGCGGTTGTTTTCCTGGAAAATCCCAATTTGTAGCTCTAAACCTCTTTCGGGTGTATCCCCTGGGTATTCTGCTAATAGCCATCGTGATGGCTTACATTGCGACGTTAATGCACACTCGTTAACTCATCCCTGTCCATGTGTTAATAAATATGTAACTATTTTCTAACAAACAATTTTCTAAATACCACCTTTTCACCGTCGTAGAAAAATATTTTCACAAAACACTTTCTTGTGGATTCTTTGATCAGCAAAAGAAACATACTTTCCAAATTTTAAGTCACTAGGCCAAATAATTGAAACTCTTTCGATGTGAACGAGTTGCTTATCTCCTAAAAATATACACAGAAAGAGAAGATATGTTGTACATGTTGATGCCTTTTTAATCTTTCTTAGTAGATGGTTTTACGAAAGTGAGATTGTTGATAAATGAGAAGGGGAGTTATTCTCTTTTCTCCTATATATATGTAGAGAGAAATGTATTACAGGTTAATTAAAATTTTTAATGTGTTTTAGTATTTATAGTTTCTTATTGACATACTCTCCCAACTGATATTATTAGTAGTAAAATAAAATATTGCTCTACAATAATGTCTTTAATTTTTATTTGATTTTTGTTGATTATGTCTGTGAATTTTTTAAATTATGTTTAAATCCTTCTGTGTATATGGATACAGTGAAACATTTTCTTTCTTCTCTACTTACTATACAGAAATTAATAAGATAACTTATTTTAAAGTTATTTTTTATTGAAGAGTTGAAAATAAGCACACTTTTAATTATCCTTTCAAAAATTCGTGCATAATGTTTCTCATTTCCATTAAGAGTTATTTTTTAAAAAAAAACAATATGTCATGTTTCTTTTTAGAATTAAATATACAATCTAATTTATTTCGGTAGATAAAACCTTTAAAGGTAAATTGATTTCAGCTCTCACAGGATAACTTGAAAAAATTATTATTTAATTTATTAGAAAACACGTAAATTATTTGAATTAATGATGGTTGCGATCAAAACACTCTAATGTTTGTAAATTTTAAATCCATTTTTATGAATTTTGTTCAATAGTATAATTTATGTTATACAAGAATAATAATAGCTCCCCCCATTTCACATTTAAGAGTTTTATGAAGGAAAAAAAAGATGTCGAGTGTTTGCTAGAGAAATACTCGTAGATTGCACGTGATTAAACAAGGAACTCGTACGTAAGGTTTACTGTAGTTGTTTTGTAGTATCAAAGGAATAAGACATAAAATATCATATAAGTATCGAAGCATTCCATGAAAATTTTTAAAAAAACAATATCATTGATAGTACATTAGAATGAGCAAAAGAAGTTCCTTAAGAAAAATTTGAAACAAAAATTATAAAAAAAAAATATTTACATAAAAACTAATAATTAAACGTTCTCCCCATCCCCCAAAAAATAGTAAACTATCTTTTACGATGCTTGGTTTTTTACAGGAAAATAATTCATATCTTTTTATATTTTTTTTCTAATTAAGTAATCAAAGCAATACTGTTTATTTAATTCCATGCTATTATAAAAGGAACAACATGAGTATAAAAATTCGGAGAAGATCAATTACCAAACAATGTTATCTGCTAGCTTAGAATGTCTGCTTTTTAATTGATCTTATCGATAAAATTTTTAAGTAATATCCATGATCGATTCGAAAAAGCATAATTTATTCGATGGTTTTTTAAGAGAGAGATAACCATAAAAAGGCCTGTATCCATCTCCAAAATATGATATATTAGCTTCAACTACCTCTAGTCCTAAGAAACATTCAAAATCAATAATATGAATCTAGTTTTAAAGAAGGAATTAGGAATATACACTGGTGAGTGAGTGAGTGTGTTATATTAACGTCGCGCGCTGTTCAGCTACACGAGGGCTTTCGGTGACGGACCTCGTAAATTTGAACCATGGTCAAGTGACGTGGACGACACCTGAGATGGAACCAATTGATTGAACTGATTCTAAAACTCAATATCTTCAAGCTGGCAGCCCCTCTTCTAACTACCACACCACACCAACGGGAGAATGTTTGTTTTCTCGACAGATTTAACGTGCATTGACCTCCTACACGGCGGGTCTTTAGTGGTACTGGGCTCGAACTCGTGACAAGCCAGCCGCGATCTGATGCCTAGACCACTAGGCTACTGTGGCCAAGGACTGGAAGAAGACAAAATAAAAATACTTTTCTTCACCTCTCGATAACTAAGATGAAAGAGTTAAGGGGTCACATACCTTTTAAAAAGTTGAAAATGGTTAAAAATAGTGAGCTCTTTAAAGCTCTATAATTTTTTTATTATTGTTTCCTGGAATGTAAATTTTGGAGAAATAAACAAATAGATATTACTTTACTTAAAACACAACCAACAAACACACTGCTAATTAGGATAAATTTTTAATTAGATAATTACAAAAAGAAATTTTTGTTTTCTTTTCGCAAGTGATATGCATTACGCGCAGCTTTATAAAAAAAGTTACCAATATTTTTTGATTAAATTTTTGCTCAGTGTTGGAAATTGTGTTATCTTTAAAATGACGAAACATGAAACACTGATTTAAAACTTTTAGTAAACTATACTAATTTAAAATTTAACTATAAAATTTTTAAAAATTTTTTGCTATTTTATGTTTGTAATTTTAAATTTTTTTCATTAAAAATTCAAACTGGCTCGTTATTTGAAGTACAGATATGATCAGAATCTACAGTTAAAATTTTATCATTTTCCATGGCACGGTTTTGAAAATATCATGCGCGTAATGAGTAAAAATGACGTTCTGAGAAAATTGACATCAAACGTAAAATTTACCACAGTTTTATATATATATTATTCTGGTTACTCAAACAACAACTAAATTTAAATTAAAACTAATGTGAAGTTTTTTTAGTCAATAAACTTCAATTTATTAAAATTATTATAACTAAAAACATATATTATACCAATGCAGTACAAGCATCGAAACGATATCAAAAGCTACAAAATAATCAAAATGCCACAAAGTGATTCATTTCTCCAAAATAAAGTTACAAATTTATAAATATTACTTAAACACAATCAATACCTTAATTAACAACTACTTATTATAAATATTAAACAATTTGTGATATGAATGCAGTGTATTACTATGATTCTAAAATGCTAAAATTCGCCACATGCATATGATGTTCCCTCTTTTTCAGTTAATTTCTTACAAGTAGTTTTAAATTGCATTCTTTTTAGCCTGTCGTACTTCTTTTGTGCGGAGATTAAAATGTACTTCTGCAGTCTGAATTCTTCTTATATCTACAAGTGTAACAAATTTATGTGCAAATTGACCAACAGTCAGACCAAGCGATTGCATAATTTTTAGTCTGCCTTGATTGTCATCATTAAAAATGACAATTGCCTCATTTGTAGATATATCAACAATCTTTCTACCACAACCTAAAGTTTTTGGGCATAATTTCCATATTAATGAGTTAATGAATTCATTATTATTTTGGGTTTTACCCCCTAGACATTTTTGTAGAAGTTTAGGTTGTGATAGATCATTAAACACAGGTTTTATGGCATCCATTACTGCCACTGGCAATTTGTTACTGTGTCTAAAAGTTTCCACACTGCCCTCTACTACTTGATTTTGATATTTACACCAAGAATTAGGACCTACGGGACAAAAACTGTGCAATGGTTCTTCGTCGCTTGAACGTATATGGAAATATACAGCCCAAACAGCTTTTCGCATATCTGACAGGCATGTTTTATTTTGTCGGATTGCATTTCCATAGTACGTTGTAATTAAGTCGATCATTCTGTCGGTCAACCTTCCCTTTCCCCCAATCGACTTCCCATCACTGAGTTTGGAGCTCATTTGTTTTAATTTTCGTAAACGAGTTCCCATTCTTTTTTGAACATGTCCAACACATTCAATTTTTGAAACTGTGATATCTTCTCCATACGGATTGGATGTAGTAATAGATGAGAATGTTTTGGAATCGCCATCCCCGATGTAAGATGTATATCTCACAGAACGATGACTTAATGAACGCTGAAATATACGAACCATTCCCACAGTCTCCATCATGCCAGCTGAACCATTGTGGTTCTTCAAACATTCTTTAACGTGAAGAATTTTTCCACTTTTTGTAAGCAGGTGACCCCTTTTCTTCGTTTCCAAGAATCACATCCTTTACAGAAAGAAGACATCACTTCCGCATCAATACACTTTCCTGTTTTGTCTCCTATAACAGCACACACACCAACACGAGAAGAATAGCCACGGGTTTTCCATGTTCCATCTCCACTAATTATTATATCGGAAGAATTTGTCAAAGTTACCTCTTCCAAAGCTGCACTTTGCATTGAAGCTTCTGCGACTTCTTTACTACACAATTGTAGTTTGTTTATAATGTTATTATAGGATTTTTCAGCAACTGGAAGAGGAAAGTCCATGACACCACAGAAAGTTGTCATTGCTGCATGACCCTGTCCAATTGTCCTCATTGCGTATACAAAACGTCTGTTTATTTCTGGAATATTTTTTCTTTTACCCAGAATTTTTGAATTTCTAAACGAACACAAGTCTTTACAGCTCTTGCATTCAATTGAAAAAACACTAGACAAACCTCTAACACAATTTTCTGAAAGTTTAATATCACCACCACATTTTTGCAAGAAGCAAAGTTTTGAATGTTTGTAAACATGATAGTTTTATCAAACACTCTATAGCCATCAAAACAGTCATCATGTTCAATAAAAAAGATGAATGAACATCTTGCAGCCGAATCTTTTTCCAGATGCACTGTTGTTTAGTGATTCATCCACACTGTGTACATCTTTGCATCTCGTATGCATATTACCAGTAAACTTCCTTTTCTTAGACGTTTACCAGATGGTCTTTTAGCAGATTCAGTCGAATTCATCCTTCAAAAGTTTATAAAAAAAATAATACTTTTCCTAAAACTTTTCTTAGAATAAGATACGGTATGAAAATCAAAAACGAGCGAGTATAAATTCAAGATTCACTTTATCAAAACAAAGTAGCAGTAGAAGTTTATAAAGTTAGTAGAAGTTGTAGTTAATATTCAGAACAATAATAATATTTGAGGCTTAGATTCAAGCATTTGATAATAATTAGAATGAAAATATTAGAAACAAAGAAACGCAGCTGTCACCAGCGACATGACAGCTGTCGCCCTGGAGCCAAAATGTGAACAATATGTAAATCGCCTTTTCTACTCTTTTTATTTTCTTAATAACGTACGTTCTATTGGGAATATCTGCATGCGGTTTCTTTTAGAACACTCAGAAAGGTTTACTCTATAAAATAAAATAATAATAAAAAAATCGATTTTCAGGAAATTTTAAAAGGTATATGACCCCTTAATAGTTAATAACAGGTTTCTTAACAAAGAAAAAGCCCTGAGAAATTCTATAAGTAACATTGAGATTATATTTCTTTTATTCATCATTCTAGATTTTGCTCATCACTGGTATTAATTTAAAAGATAATCAACTAGCAGTTCATTGATAAACTCGAAGCTTATTGTTTCAAGCAGTTTAAGCTAATCCTATATTTTTAATTTCCAGATGTATATACATTTTGTTTCTCAAACAGAGAAATAAAGTAACAAGATTTTCAGAACTCTGATTTCATCATCGCATTTAATGAAATAATGCTTAGAATATAAGATTTTAATTTTGAGAGGTAATTTTTTTTGTGTGATTGATAATTCATCATACAATTCGCATGAATATAATATATTTAATAAGAATATTATAGTAAATAAAATTTAACAGTATATAATGAGAGCACTACATTTTAATAAGAACAGCATATGTGATGTAAAAATGATAACATATTTTAGCAAGATTAATATGTATAATGTAATAAAAATAGCATTTATAATGCAGTAAGAGTATAATATATTTACATAAGAAGCTATATATTATAAAACTGAACCTCATATATTTAGAATAATATATTTACACCTAATGGTACCATAAGTTCTGATACAATTATAAAGGATTTCAAATAAAAAGTTTTTTAAGCAAATTAAAGCTAAATCTTTATATATATATATATATATATATATATATATATATATATATATATATATATATATATATATATATATATATATAAGTTATATTTTACCTTAAAATTTAACATATTCCACCTTTCATTCAAAACGATAACTTTAGAATTAATTTTATCTTTAATTATCTTTAACAATTATTTATTGAAGCACAATCTATATACCTCAATGGTAATATACATTGCTGCTTTCCTAAAAGAGAACCTAAGATATTTTAATTTGGCGCATCGTTACCTCCAATACTGATTACAATTTATAGTTTAGTGGATTTCAATTTGGACTGTCAATCTTTGATTTTATGAAGTTCGACACGTTCTTGAACTACGTCTAGATCATTTCCACGTCATGTGCAAGGGCTGTCTTGTTGAAAAGTCCAATCGTCTCTATTGAGCACGTTTCTGTTTAGGCGATCACGCACTATTGGTTCTATGATAGTGTATTGCAAAATTTTTACCCTAGTTTTCAGCCCCTACTTTCACAATGAATGTGTGAGATTTTTGAAGTTCGCACCACGCATTGAACCATTACTGAAGTATATGTACGTATTTTTCTTCATTTTAGTTTTTTGGGTATTCCATATAGTTATCTATCTGTTGAAATATTCTTCATATTCAAAATTTTTCTCCTCGGTTAGTTGAATTTTTCTGCAATCTCGTTATTAGCATTCCGCCGCATCAAAGTGTTTTTGTAAGTTGCCTTTGGTGCTTTAATTCCGTTGCTTGGAAAATGATCATTTATTCTTCGATAACCTCTTTCTGTAACTCAATTATAACATCTTAGTGGAATTTACTTTACGACACATTATTCGTTTTGACACGTTGATCTATTTAGATAGAACAATCTACTTTCGACAAGGAATTTTACAAGTGCTCATTCTGGCTGCTTTGAGAGATGAAAACTGATATTCTTATTGAGCATGGATGATCGTATCTAGTAACATTTGAAATGCTATTGGTCTTAGAAAATGTTTACTTGTTCGATAAATGAATAACCATTTGAAGTTTAAGAACCAAAAATCTCTCCTTCTAAATTGTTTATTTTTAATAAAAGAAATAACTACTAGACGCTCTCTCTCTCTTCTGTTCAACGTTTATTCCATTGTGAATAATTTAGAATAGCATGCTTGAAAGAATACAACTTTTTGAAAATTACTGCAGATGGTTCACAGAATTTTAAATCGTCTGATGTGTTTAAGTCACACAACAGACATCCTCTAATATTTGTATCTGAACTAATGGCTGGACTAGGTAAAATTTTTAGGGAGTAGCACCATAGCAAAAATGCTTATCAATGAAGTTTTGTTCCTGTAGAATGTCACTCAATGCTGTCTGCTTTTCCAACATGCATCTAGCAACGTCACTGAATCTATGTGTTTTAGAACCAATTGTTTTGAATTGTTTTTTCTTTCCAAAATATCTTATTAAAATAAGAATTTAATATATAGCGACTTTCTTTCTATTAAATTAAATTATCGATCATTTTTTACTTCTTTTATTTGCCTTTAAATATATTTGTATTTGAAAAGTTTACTTCCAATAATTTTAATTTGAAATATAAATAAATAATTTCTTAGTTCAAAGATAAAAACTCCTCATAAACTTTATCTACATAAAGTAAATACGATAATTAAGATCCAGAGGAACCTTTTATTTTTATTTTTTTATCCCATTCGGCTTTTGATTTTGTGGTAAAAATGGTTGACGCGTCCCCAGATTCCACCGTAGCAATTTTTCTTTATTATTGACTTTTTTCCTCATCAGCTGACACCTCTTAATTGCATCATCTTTTTCTTCATTTTATGCGTCAAAACTTCATATATACGTTTGTGCAATAACCATTTACAGTATTTGCTTGGATGCGGCAACATTTGCGTGTGGTAACATAATGAGAACATTTGACATAGCCTCTGAAGTTGAATAAGATCTATCACTGTGGCATATAAGAAACTTCTCAACCAAATAAAATCAATAAACATTAAATTCTTCTCTAACATATAGAAATTATTTTTTTATTTTAGGTTCTTTATATTTTATTCTCTTTTAGATTATTTTATTTGAGCTTCTTCCTTAAAAATTAGTCTACTTTATTGTGGCAGCTTTATGTTTTATATATATTATGTTTACGCTTCTTGAATTCTATTTTCTAAGTATTTGAACATAAACTTAAGCTTTTACGTATAGTCTTAAAATCTCTCTTTCTTTCAGGAAGCATAGTATTGAAAGACAGAATATGAGAAACTTTTTTCTCGACTTTTTTAATTATACCTCCTCATGTAAAAAACGTAAGTTTAATTTAAAGTTTGTATTTGATATGTAAAGAAAAAAATTACATTTGCGTTGTGCAAGGCAATTTAGTCTCAGAATTGTTGAAAATAACAAAAACAAAACAAACTCCCCCCAAAGAAATACAGCATTGTAGCCAGCGGTACTACTTGTATTCATTATCTTACAAATATTATATATGATGCGGATAGTTGTCAAGTCAGACTCAATCTTAGATTTAAAAAGTATAGGTCTTTATTCAGCAAGCTATTACTATATGATCAGTCACTAAGAGTAAAGAGATATCGCCGAAGAGAAATCTAGAGAGTGTTTTACCACTTAAGCATAGATGCGTGACGCATCTCGTATTTTATTATATGTAACTTCTGAAAGTTAACGCCGACATATGGACAGTAAAATATGATGATCCGGGATCAGGCAGCTGTGCTCGAGATTGGGCCATATGTTTCCTTGAGAAATAATTGGTTGAATTATTTAATGCTTGAAGATGTAATGGAAAATAAAAGTTAAGTTTCATATAGGAATTTAATTTCAAAATATCATTTAATTATCCTTACATATATCCTGACTTATATTATAAAACGTGAGAGCTTGTATTGCAGGAAGTTTGTTATACTTTCATGCAAAAACAACTGAATGGATTTTAATGAAACTTACATTACTATAGCTTATACATCAGAATAACACATAGGCTATAATTTATAAAGATGTTGCGTGAAAAGGGTCCATAAAAATTTAACGATAGTTAATTATCCAATACAAATGCACCAAACAGACCAAAAGAAAACAAGAGAAAAAGACAGGAAACAAAATAATAAAACTTTTTTTAAAAAAGAAACACTGAAAAAGTATTATTTTGTAGCGACACTCTTCCTCCATTTTTACTTTGTAGAGAAACATAAAGTGACGAAGTGCAGCCGGGTAAAATAACAATAAA